>OZ012636.1:25808846-26333630 GCA_963942525.1 Ptychoptera contaminata | reverse complement strand
TTGAGCATTGAGTATTGTAATTAGTATATAGTTATATTTTAACTGCTCATTGTTTGTAATTACTTTAATTATAAATTATTTTTAAGTTTTTACTTAAATACTATGTAAAAGCAAAAAATAAAAATTAAAACCTTTTTGAACTTAATACAAACAGTTAATTTTTTTTTTAAATAATGCTTAGATATATAAAATTTGATAAAATACTAAGACGCTTTTGAAAATTAAATTGATCAGCAAAATAAAAGATAAAACTTTATTGGTCTTATCAATTTGGATTTTTTTTTGTAAAAACAAATAATAAATAAAATTTTTTATATTAAAATCAAGAAACAAAATTTAAAGCATGCATAAATTGTTATTACATGAATTTTTTCATACTAACATAAATTCATACATGTATATATAAAACCAACTCGATTTTGCACGTCAATTCTAATATTTCATTATTTCAAAAATTATTTTCTCCAGAAAACACTTACAGAGCAAATAATAGAAATTATGTTTAAAAAAATACATGCATAAATTTTATCTAGTAGAGATTGTTTGTTCTTGCATTCAATTTTTTTTATTATAATATATGATTTTATGTATAATCAGCGATGTTGTTATTTATACAAGTTTCTACAGTTGCTTTTATGTTTATATTGATAAGACAGTTTACTTTAAACTAAAGCGTTATGATGATATTGACTATTGTACTGGAAAGCTGATTTTTTTTTTAAATTTTTATTGTTAAGAAAGTTAGTTGTTTGTTTTTGAAGTTCTGTTGTTACATAATTTAGTTGTTGTAAAAAAAGATTTTCTAAAGTTTGAGTTTTAAAAATACAAAACTGTACAAAAAGCTTTTACCGATTTAATTTTTCATATATTTTATATATTTGCTTAGTAAAAATAAATAAATATATTTCAAAATAGTGTTTAGTAGAAGCAAAAAAAAAAAAAAAACAATATTTATCAAATGCGTTATAAGAGAAAACAAAATATAAGATTTGACTACAATGTGTGCAATCTCATTAAAAATTTGTTAATTATAAAAATAATAACATAAATGCAAATTATTTTTTTTTACAATTAAATGATGCAAAAACAAAAAATTAGCAAAAGATCTATTTAGTGTTGATGACCCATATAATGTACGCATTATAAAATTGACTTTAGTTTGAATAATATTAGTGTTAATGTTTTAAACGCCTTAAGCCATTCGTACAGAAAACCAAATCAAATTTTCTTTTGGTTTATTGTTTTTGTTTGTTTCATTTAGGGTTTGGAGGCCATTAAATTACCATAGAAATGCTCACAGCAGTGGAACCATTTAATAAACGCTATAAAGTTTTTTTTTCTCCTGCACCAAAACATGAAATAATAAATAACAGTAGAGAATATTAAAAACAATATCATTTTTCTGCTTATTAGAACAACGTAAATCTTAAAAAAAAATAATTTACACTTTTATTATATTTTTCTTTAGTTGAGTTTAATTTTATTACACCTTTGGGCAATTTTTTTTTGTTTTAAATAAAATAATTGATGACGCTAGCATTATATGTACTGCAGTACAATATCAGACAGAATGTACCCTTTTTGAAATCAGAGCATTATCTCATTTGAATAATTGCTTTTTATTTTCTGCATTCTTTTTTTCTTGTATTATAATTATGTGGAAAATATGGAATAGAGTTATTGATTATTTAAAAACAGAAAAAAAGTGGAAAAGAAAAATTATACAAGTTTTTTTTTCTTATTATGATAAGGATAAATTTAATGCATTTATTTTAATTCAGATAAATAATTCATTTTTTTTTTCAGGCATAAAAGTGAAAGGAGCACTACAAAATGTACTTCGAAAATTAAATTAAATTTTGTAACAAAACATAAATGTTTAGTTAATACAAAATGATGAATTTAATTTCTACTATTTGTTTTATATGAATAAGCTTCTAATAAATATGAATATACGTAATCAAATATTATGAGAGAATATTAATTTCTAAACCGAAAACCTGTATATTTAAAATAATTAAAATAAACAAAAGAAACTTAATATTGTAATTAGTTAAAACTTTTATGCAGTGATTTGTGGTTATGTTCATTACCATGTTATTCACTTATTTCAACTCGTATAATACATCTATCGTTATAATAATATGTTTTATTTTGAAATGTTAAAACTAAAAAAATAAAATAAAATTTATAATTTGTAATTTTATGAAAAACAATTATTGTTAATGAGTTATTTATATAAATGGTGAAATTAAAAAATGTTTACTTATATGGAAAGTTATTCCTTCGAAACCTTATAACTACATGTAATTTAAAAAGAAAAAGTAAAGTCAACATTCAAGATTTTATTTTTCTGCGAAAATTTTTCATCGAGGGAAAAGAAGCCATTTTATGTTTAAAAAACGAATTATTTACTTTACTCAAGTTTATTTAAACAGTTGAAGAGTGCACTTTCTTATATCTATATGGCGAAATATACGCGAACGTTTTTTCTTTTTTTTTTTTTTTAATAAATCAATCGAAAATTGTTTGCTTAGTCAATATAAAAATATTATTCGACAGTTAACATTAAAAAATCAAATCGACAATATAAAAAGAACAATTTTATATTTATTTTAAATAAAAAATGTGCAGAAATGACTCGCTGAGCAATATTTACGATATTGACAAATTTTAGATTTTCTAAGAATAATTATTAATATCATTTTAGTCGATTATTTAAAAAAAATAATATTCCAGTCAAGCAGTAGTTTTTAAACAAAGAGCAAAATGTTTTTAAATCAAATCATAACATTTATATTTTGTTTTATTAAAGTAAGCTTTCTAAAGTAATTTTCATTTTTTATTGACAAATTTAAATTAAAAAAAACAGGTCTAATACCGTTAATTTTAATGGCTGAAACTTTTTTATTATTAACTTAAAATATTCTACTCTAATGTTTTCTGAATTTTATTGATAATTTGACTTCGTGATAAACTTAAAGCTGTGTGTTATAACAGTTTAATATATATTAAATAATATAGATCATTATCACAGTTAAAGGTATATTAATATAATAAAATAAAATAGCTAAAAAGTCAATATTTGCCATTGGGACTATGCTCTTTATGTGCTAATGTGGTATATACAAAAATGCTGACTGTGATCATTATTTATCTATATCACATGTCTTTAATTTAATAACAAATGATTTAAGTAATATTATTTAATTCTAGATAATTTTATAGTAAATCTGCACACATAAAACCAGCAAAAATCTTTAGTTTTTTGACCTCAATTATTTTATGATAAATTTTGTGGATGTTTTTGCTCATTTTAAATATTTTCTTCAATGAAAGCTAATACAAAATTAAAATTCAATAAAAACGTTTAGTAAAATAATAAATTATTGTTATTTTTCTTTCTTGATATCATTAATTAAATGTAACGAGCTATATTCCCATTAAATGTTGTATTTTAAATTTTAGATCATATTTCCCACAACATTTACATTATGAATTCGAAAAAAAAAAACAAAATCACCAAATATGATTTATCTGAAAGTGAAGTGATTATTATAATTACCACATAAAATCAAAATAAATTTAGTATAATAATTCATGCTTTTTATTGTTAATAATAACATTAAATATAATTTATTAAAAAATTATGTAAAGACATTATCCCTATAAAAACTGTACGTTATGAATTTTTATTTAAATACCATAAAAAATAAAAGAAAATTTATATTGATTAAATTTCTGTAGTAATATTGTATAATATACTCAAAAGTATAATAAATTTTTGAAAAGGGACACCAGATCGTCGACATCTTATATTCAAAGAAATAATAATAAAAATAAAATTTAATAGCACTGTTCATTTCTCTAGAGAAAAAATTGAAAATAAAATATATTTGTTAAAAATTGTTATTTTTCGCTTTGCATAAGTTAATATTAGTAGATACTTCAAGGTAAAAATTAATAGACCTTTTAAAAATAGCAATGTTAGACTATTAAAAAGTAATATAGATAGGCAAATTTATATATAAAATAAAACTAATAAATAAAATGACATATTTAATAATTAATTAAATAACTATTATACACAATTTTTAGTAATATTTCTAATTAGTAATAAAAATGTTTAAAATTAATAAACTTAATATAATAAATATATAAATAAAATATTGCTAATCAGGAATTATGAAAAATAAATTGCTTTTGAAATTAATAAAAATTTAATTTTTATTTTTATTAATACATTTTTTTTATAATCTATCTACTTTTATAATTAAATAAATATATATTTTTCATATTAAAAAAATGAAAATTAATTTTGTGTGACTGATAAAAATCAATTTACAAGCAAACCATTTTTAACACTGTAAATTGTTATGAAAAACCAAATGATTTAATTGTATTATATATTTTTACAATCCATGTTGTAATAAAAGAATTATAATTATTCTTGTGATAACTTAAAAGCCACAAGGATCTGAACAAGTACGTCATTAAATACAAGTATGTTAGTCAGTTTGATAAAATAATACTAATTATCTAACTTGGAATTTAGATTTACTAGTTACAAATTATATCACTAACGGTTTTCTGTATAATAAGAGTAGAAAAGTACCTAAGAAACAGGTCTGATGATACTTGGTGGTTATATGAAGTGAAACTACATGATAACACAATCATTGATAATTTTGGTCTTTTGCGAGAGACGATATTTTTATGTTGGCAAATCATTTTATTGCTATTGAAATGAATTTAAATTCGTCTTTCGTTAAATTGTAATACTTAACAAAACATCTTTCCTTTGGAAAACTGATATGACTTTCCTGGTTCTGAATATAACTTTCTCTGTCTCTTTAATCGATAAAAACTTTTAATTATGAAGTTGATTGTAATATGCGATTTTTTATAATTTACACTTAAAACTCTATTTACAATTGCATTATAGAAAAGCTTCTTTTAATGTGTTTTATTATTTTGTTTATTGCTTAAAAGCAAACTGTACTTTACCATTTTTTTTATTAAACATTTTTTTTTTTTTAAATAAAATAAAATGTCTTTACGTTTACTATTGTTTTTGTATTTCAAATTATGCACATTAGATCCTGAAGCGTATACAAAACAATTGTTTACACTTAGACAATTTTTAGTAAACAAATATATTTAAATACATAGTAAGTACATTATATAATTAGTAACATATATTTAAAATATTAAATAATAAATTAAAACTCAATTCTGTATTTCAAATTATTTGAAAAAACATATTATATTAAATGATACATTTTTTATAGATTATTTTCCATTGGCATAAAATTAAAAATAAAATTAATAATTTAATTTAATAATTTGTATTTTGTTCTGAGGCTGAGGGTTTAGAAGCTGTTTATTTAAAAATATATTGTTTTGGTTTCGTAAAGCAGCAACTAAGCTTTGCATATATGTGTCTCCAGAAATCTCAAGAAATTTATTATGAAATTTCGCTTATCTAGAAATAAAAAGTGTCGAGATAAGAGAAATACTATATGTGTGTATACATATTAGAGGCAGCATGCAATTATGTGTTTCTTATATAATAAATTAGATTGAAACACAAATTATTTTATTATTTATTTGTTTTTAATAAACAAATTTTACTTTTAAAGAAGAATTAATTTTTAATAATACTAAAGGAATTCCAATACACAAAATATTGAGACATATGCTCGCAAATGTGGTCTAAATATAAAACTTTAAAATAAACACAGCAAAGATGCAAATATTTTATTGTTGGTTACTCTTGATAATTGAGTAAAATAAAAAAAATTAAAGAAAAGTAAAATAATTGATTATATTTAAAAAAAAAAATAATGATTGATAGAGAACCCCAATTTTGCAAACAAAATACATAGAGACATTATAAACGAAATTATAAAACAGAGTTTTATTTGAAGGAAGCGGATGTAGTTTCTCACTTCAGTTTTAAAAATATTTAAGTAATTTCTTCTCTCATTGATACTATTTGTATCAAATAATACCATATTTGAATTGTATTTAAAACAAAAATTATCAATATAAGAAATAAAAAAAGATAAAGATTTAAAATTTTCATATAATATATATCATATAAGATTAATTAATAACATTAATCACATAGTCAGCTTTTATTACGATCATCATTAAATCGTTAAATGTTTATATGGTGACAGTTTTATTATTATAATCGTTATTATTATTTGTTTGTCACTAAAATATACGGCCACCGCATTAATTAACATAAATTTATGTATTGTTAAGTGTTTTTAACTATTAGGTGGATTAGTGGTTAATTACTTTTTAATGTTTATATGTTATTTCTGTTTAATTCATTGCTTTAGTTTATTACCAATGTGAAAATAATTATATGACTGCTATTGATTTTAATTAACTTAAATAAAATAACTTTTTTCTTAACAAATTGTAAATTATTTTTATAACAAAATGTAATGAAAATTATATTTTAACAAGATAATATATATTAAATCAAGGTTAGAATTTTATTCTAAATTGTAAAATAATTCAAAATGAAAAACAATGATAACATTGTAAACACAGGCTTTCTTTTATCTGTTTTTGATTATTATTATTAGGTTTTTTGAAGCTGCAAATTCTTAACAAATAACTCTAATCTTTTCTATTAACATAAATCTTTCAACATCAGATACTACTCTATTCGTATATAAATAATAAAAAACCAATTATTTTGAGTATTAACAATTTTTTGCATTTATTAATTTAACATATATGCAATATAATAATTTAAAATAAAAGTCGTAAAATATGTACAATGTTCTTTTGTAAAACAACTTTTAGATTTAGTTTTATTAAAAATAGTCCTTCCAATTTAAAGTCTAAATTTCAATTTATTCAGAACACAGAAATAGGACAATAAAAAATTTATAACCATTCTTAATATTTATTTTAGATCAATTGATTGTATGCGGTATAAAAATTACTAGCACAATATTTTATTGAAACAAAAAGGCAGACAAAATTTTTTTTTTTAAATCGATGACTAAGCGATAAATTCAATTGCAAGTAAAAACAGTAGATTCCTAAACATTGAAAATTAATATATGAAAGAAATTACATGTATGCTGCATACAAATTACTTTTATTTGTTCCACAAAACAAATCGTGTTGTTGCCGGTAATATTTTTGTTGTATTTTAAGATCAATAAATATTTGTATAAAAGCATTTTTCTATTGTATCCCATTTACTTAATGTAATGAATATAAACAAAAATTATTCATTTTAATAATATTGTTATAACATTATGTATATTCAAATGGATATATCATTATTCGTGTAATAGATAAAACTGCTTCCGTATTATTTGTAAGAAAAAAAAGCAGAATAAGAAACTTCCGAAAAGGCATGCTTGGTGATACATTTCAAATGGAATAGTATTTAATTTACTAGTAAAAGTGAATACAAATGATGCCATAATATGTATATATTAAAATATATCATAAGAAGAGGTTTTTATTAAATTTTATAAATCATAATTCATTTTAAAAAAAATCTATCAAAAACTATTTATTACTGACACTGAATTATAAATAGCCTTAAAGCTGATCAAAACTTAATAATATAATATTAAAATTCCTGATATATATTTAAAATACTTAAAGCGTAATCTAATTATTTCGTCAGTTATTCTATTATAACTATTTCATATGCCACTAAATTTTATCAAACATTATTGATTTTAGTTTTCGTATTTAAAACATATACATGCTTATATATGCTTATATTTTTATGCCAAAAACAAAAATTGTTATCTAGCGAACATTCAAAAAAACACAGTTTAAATCCTCAAATTTAGTTTAGGCTGTGGACATTGTTACTTTTTTTGTGTAAGATTAAAACTGTCAAAGTTAAGTTTTTATTTTATTTTCATTTCTTTTTTCAAAAGCTTAACAATAAGAAAAAGCGCTCGATGAAAGCAATAATAGTTTCAAGTTAGGCTTATTTTATTTATTTTTTATTTTTATTTGTCCTTCAGTTATTTTCAAAACACTTATAATTTTCGTTATATTTTCTTATTGTTTGTTATCTTATTGTCATTATAGATTAAACTTGATGAAAACTTTTCTCCATTCTTATTGTTATTATTTTTTTTCTTTATTGTTGTTTTAATATTGTCCAAGAATATTTTTTATCAAAGTTATTTAACTCATGATAATAAAAACACTGGCTGTATTTAAAAAAATAAATAAATAAAATAAAAAACATTGTACTTATCTGGACTTTTTCTAATTTTTGTTTTTTTTTTTTCGTTTATGATACCTAAACAAAATTTTATTTTAAATAAAGTAAGATTTTAAACATATCAACTGTGTTTTGTGTTTGTTAAGAATCTTTTTTTAAATGCAATTAAAATAATACTTTTACACTAAGAAACCAAATTTTTTAAGAAAAAAATTATTTCAACAGGATTTTATTCATTATCTACAAAGCACTATCAATGAAAAGCTAAAATTGTGTGGAGGCAATTTTATTAATTGGGTAATTCAAAAGTTATATGAACTATCCATAAGAATATTATCTTATTTTACTTTTATTTATTAATATATCCTGTGTGTTTATGTAAACACATACATACTTATAGAAAACAATTCAGAGCATTAATTTATTATATAAAATGAAGGTTATCATAATGACTTCATCATATGAATAAGAAATTATATAAATGTGAATTATTTGCACAGATGATTTGTTTTCCTTTTGTTTGAGTTAAGATAATACTCCAGACAAGAATGTTTATAGTGATAATATTATAAACAACCGGTAACTCATAATTATTGTTCCTGTAATTAAATTATTGTACATAATAGACACATTTCTCGAATACTATTAATATAAAATTATGAATAATAATAATAATAATAATGAAAATTACAATTAATATATTGAAGCTTTTTAATTGTTATAATTAGATTGTGTGCTGATACATAATTAAGATAGATACTGCTTTATTGTTGATTTACTATAATATAACCAATTATTTTATCAAAATGTAACATAAACCTTTCAATATAAATTATAAAATTGTTTAAAAAATAATAATAATTTTTTAAATATGCCTTTTGATGCAAAATGTAACGTTTTTTTACCCTTCTAAACAAATATAAATGAACAAAAAATTAATAAATATGCAAACAAGAAAATGTTATTTATCTAGATGGACAGGATTATTCAGGACTTTCTTTTTTATGTTTTATAAACAAAAAAATAGTGGTTGAATTTATAATAGGCAAAGATAACAAGACCGAATGTTACGTCACAATGCATTAAGGCGACTTAAGGAATAAAAATATCAACAATAGAAAATGAAAAAATACTTTTTGTTAATAAAAGTAAAGACAATAATGGAAAACGTGTTTGACTAGCTATTCCACAACGATCTAGTTATGTGTAAACAGTGGAAAAACTTTAAGAATATGTATACGATATATTTTCTCTTTATTTGATTTTATTTAAATTTTAAAGTACAGTAAGTTTTACGTTTAATTTCCATAAATATAATTAACAGTGTAAAGTCCTTATTAATAAAATTTTTTTAAGTTTTTTAAAAACAAATATTATTCTTTTACAATTAACAGTAAGTAAATAAGTTTTATTTTTTCTTTAAAAACAAAATTAAAATCAAAGATATATTTAATTTGTTATGTAAATACGCTGTCTATAAGTAATCAATTAGTTGTATTTGCATTAAAACATAATCCTTTAACAATAATAAAGCATTCTATTAAGTGTATGAGATTAAAATAACATATTTGATTAGAAATTTGTACATCTCAAAAATTAAATATAATCTTGGTTTTTTTTTTATATTTTATCCAAAAAATTCAAAATAATAAATCAAAAAAATAATTTAAAAAAACAGTTTATATTTATGTTTAAATGCCAATGTATATGTAATTTTGACATAGATATAAATGGCTTCAAATTGGTAAATTTATTTTTAAAATCAATAAACGCAAACGAATTTTAATGTTTTTCAATAATATCATATAAACTTTTTGGCAAAATATCTATTACATTCTGTTACAATTTCTTTCATTTATTAAATAAAAGTAACCAAAAGTTTACACGAAAAACTTAACAGTCAAAAGTTTTTTTTATTTATGTTAACAAACTAAACCAGATGTTACAACAACAAATATCTAAAATTAAAAATCTGATGAAAGCTTTCATGTTTTTCTACTTTTTAAAAATAATTAAGCATAGTGTTTTTAATAACAATATTTTGTGTATTGAAAAAAAATGTTTAATTTAAGATCTTTAATTTAATCTTTTACTTTTTCAATAAACAAATATTTAGTGTATTTTTTATATTTAGCTTTGCATCACAAAGAAGAACTTCAATTACTGCATACTAATTGTAATATAAGTAATAATTATTTATTTCTAAGTTAAAAATAAAATCAAATTTGAGCAGCTTTCTATGTATTCATATAGTCATATCCTAATAATGCTTTTATTTAAAAATTTGTACAATCAAAATTGAGAAACCATTATATGTAATTGAATAAAGTTTTTTTTCCTAAAATGTGGTTCACAAAATTATTATAAAAAAATTAGTCGATCCATCTATTTTTAAAATATATTAAATTATTAATACAAATTTTTTTTTTCTAAAAACTTCTACCGTAGCAAATAAACTTTCATCGTCGGCAATATATTGATTTTTAAAAGAAATAATAAAAAAAATCTCTACTTATATTTATTTAACTAAATTGAATTTTGGCAGAAACAATTTTCAAATGTATGTCATACATTGTATGCAGTCATTTATAAAACTGACATAATTCTCATTTTTAATTTTAGTCATAATTTTTAACATTCAAAATTATTTATTATCGCATGAATTATGGTATAAAATCATACTATTGGGCATAAGCTAGTTTATAAATAATTCGTTGTTTTTCAACATAGCTTTGTTTTTCTATTGAATTAAAATTAAAAAAAAAATGAAAATACAATAAAACATTCCTGAAATTTATTTATTAAATGTTATTCATGTTTTCATTGTTATTCAATGTTTAATTATATCGCATAAAAATGTATTTACGTTTAGCCCACCTTCCCAATGTTTTGTGTACTTTAAGTCTCTTGCTAGATGTTTTTCTTATGTCAAATTTATATTTAACTAAATTTTGCATATTATAAAATATAGCTTTTCGTAAAGAAATAAATCTTTCAAAAATTTCAATGAAGAAATTTATAATAATAATGACAGAGGGCAAATTATAACAAGGGTCGTGAAATGAATTCAATCTGATTAAAATTGTCGATAGGAAAAATAAAACAAATTTATTTTAAATATAAATAAATAAAATAATATTCAAAAGAAAATGAAAAAAATTTATAAAAAGGAAGTTATAAAAGATTTTTTAAAGACATTAAATGTTTGTTTAAACATAAAGTTGTATTTACTTTTTGAAAGTTTTTATTGTTATACATTTGTCGTTTATTTATTGTTTATTCATTTTTATTTTTTTAGTTTCAAAAGATCGAGACTTTTAATAAGGGTCAGCTAAAGGACATATATAACTCGGAAAATGATATGGTTTGATATTGTAAGAATATTAATCTCATGTTTTTTAATAATTTTTTATTATAAATTTTATGTATTGAATAAAATATATATTTGTATTTTTTGACAGAGAAATTATTATTTTATTCATAAAACACGTTATATGTTAAACTTTAATCTATTTTAATTAGAAATACTAATTAAAAGTTAATTAAAATTATATGCTACATTATGGCAATGCATTAATTGATTTTTTTTTTATAATATGTAACATCTATAAATCTATCGATAATTACTAATTATAATTTATCAATGCATGATACAAATCTATTTTTTTTAATTATCAATATTTATATATGCGAATTAAATTTTTATTTTAAAATCTATAAAATATATAAATATGATATATAAAGTAATTTTTTCATTTTTATTTAATTAAATAGAAGCTCTATCCATTTTACTTTTTATGTTTTTTGAAAATACCAGTAAAACTTTTTCGATGTAATATTTTAATAATTAAATTTTTTACATTAAACAGAACTTCATAACAAAAAAAATCAATTCAGGCCGATCATTGTTGGCGTAAGATAAGTAATAAATATATAAATAAATAAATATAAACAGTTTAAAAAAACGAAAAAATTATATTTATTAAGCAAAGTTACTTTTTGTTATATACATTTTGTAAACTAAAAATATATTTATCAATAAAAAAAAAGAAGAAATTTGAAAGACTATATTTAGTATCCTAAAATACGTATAGGAGATAATGTTTTTACAATGTTTTTATTCTTAAAATAACAAATACGTAAAAATAATAAAAAATATAAATATACATTTAAAGCTTATGTGTATCGTAAGAGTAAAAAATTGAGGACTTTTAAAAAAGGCTTATAAAAATTGAACAACAAAATAAATAAACATATATATTTCAGTCATATATTAATTTAAATCCACAACGGACATGGTGATTGAATTACATGCTAGAAATTATATAAAATTGAAAAAATTTAACGAAGTTTATTTTAATTCTTAAAATTTGAAACATAAAAGAGGGAATTTAATATTTTTTTTATTCAAAAATATTAAAACATTTATATTTTGAATGTGTCAATTGTTATAACAATATAAATGTATATAACAATAACAACGTGGAAGATATCTTAATTATATTTTACCACACAATGTAATTAACACTTACAGGGCTACCTCAATGTATTAAGTGTTGTCTCTTTACTTAACTAACGGATATATGACACTTGTACCTTAAATTATACATAATTTATTTGAATTACTGTCTCAGAAAATGTGTCTATCAAGTACAATGATTTAATTAAAGAAACAATGATGATGACTTACTGACTGTACATATTATTATCACTATAAACATTCTGGTCTTGAGTATTATATTGTTTAAAATAAAAAAAATAACAAGCCAACTGTGCAAATAAAACATATTTATATAATTTGTCACTCATCTGAGATGTCATTATGATAACCTTTATAATGAATAACAATTGTACAACAATTAAAATGATACTGTATAGATGTTTATTGCTAGCTACTTTAAGGAAATTCCAGAAAAATTAAAATTTGAAAGCCTTTCACAAATTTTAATTCGAATCCATTATGAAGTCATATTAATTACACTTCAATTGTTATATTAAATACTTTTAAAATTATTTGTATAATAATTGTTATTTCAAAATTGCCATTTAATATGTGATAAAATAATAATTAGAGCATAGAAAGATTATTTTTTGTATGCAAAAAAAAAAATCATGTTTTTAAAATTTAAAACAGAATAAGTAGAAAGTTCTACTTTTATAAATGAGGAAGTCAAAATAAAAAACTTTCATAACTACATTCATGCAGTTCATTGTAGATTAATTTTTTGTGAAAACAATTCGGTTTAAAACATCAAAAATGTAGCCAAATTATGTAACACTCTAACAATGTGAGGTCCACGTAAAGTTTAAAATTTTAAAAATACAATATATATGTCCATATATATTTTTTTGGTTTAAAATTTCATAAATTATATTTTCATTGTATAACATTTTTCCTTTTAACGATTTGGTAATGCTTTTTTCATCATAATAAATTACTTTCAGAGAAATTTTCTAATAATCTACCACCATATAATTTTACAAAGCTAAAATTCTACAATTATCACATAATGCAGTCACTCAACCTTAAAAAAATTTAACAAATAAATTTAAACAAAGAGCTTTTCATACGATGTACATAAAAATGTCTGATTTTAATGTTTCACAATTGTTATCACAAAATTTTAGAATGTTATTTTATTTATTTTATTTTTTCTTTTTTGTTTCTAATTTGTTTGTTTTTTATGTCAACTACGTATCTTTTCAGCTGCAATGCATAGTAGCATTATACAAACTATTCTTATCAGTACATGAAAACAATAATAATAACAATAATAGTTTTCATATATTGAATTAAAAATGCAAATAAATCTAAACAAAATTATAGAAATTTTGTTGATTTGTTTTTAATGATAATTATTTTTTTTTCTGTTTTAATTAAAAATTTTTATAAATTTTATTATACATTTGAAGAAAATAGTAATATGTTTAAAATACAAGATAGATAATGAAAAATATCTTAAATTAAAAATAAGATTTTTTTTTTGCCAATGAAATACGTGTCAACAACTTTAGTCAACAAAATGATACAATTAATCAAATTGAAAATCTAGATGGCTGAAGACACACTGAACGTTGCTGTTGAAATGAATTATTATAAAGTTAGTTCATTTCCATAATGAAAGAAAACAGACGAGGTTTTATAAAGAAAAAGAAAATTTATATATGTATATAAATTTTCCACTTTTTATGACACAAAATCGACGTTTGCTACATTGTGATAAGTCATATTATTATTTTATCATTTATTCTTTCTACAGATTGTAAATATCACGATTATTATTTGTTTTAAAATATTTTATATTAAATGAATTTTTCTGTATCTTTTAGTTTTAAGCCTATTAATCAAGTAAAAGTACTATTTAGATTTTCATCAATTATTGATTTATCATAATTAGTGATGTGAGTCGAGAATATTCCAAAAAGAATATTCTGGAAAACGAAAAATTGGGAGAATATTCTAAAAATGACTATTCTTCTTGAATTATTATTATAATTTTTTTTTAACATATGGAAATACAATATTGTCTCCTGGATTAATAAGTAATATAATTCTTACTTAAATATATATATGTGAATGAAATCTTCTTATTGAGATTTCATATCTTCTTCCGGGTTAGTTGTATATACAACATTGCTCAAAGATGATTTAATTTACATCAACTCAAATGGTGTAGTTTTTTGAAGTCTTCGTGTTATCAGTTTCTAGATGCTTCTAGATAAACGTGATTTTCAAGCCGTTCTCTATGTCTTCTTGTATTTTTTATAATTTCATGAGTTATTATAACTCAACGTTTAAGTCCTTATGGAGGTCAATATTTCTGATGTACCATGGTGCATTAGTAATGCTCCTTAAGACTTTATTGTGAAACCGTTGAATAATGCTAATGTTGCTCTGTTTGGTTTCAAAATTTGTTTGTATAACAAAATCTTGTTGTTTATTGAAAGTCAATAATTTCTTCCTACCAACCAATATAACTTTCTAAATTTGTTTTCTCGTTTCTTTTTGACATGCACTTTTCATCTTAGTTTAGCGTCTAGCGTCTAGCGTCATGCCTAGGTATTGTAATCGGAATATATTCAAGCCGCTTATTTGTAAAGTCAACGTGAACTGATTTGGATTCGTTTAATTGTATTCGCCAATTATTTGTCAAATTTTCTATTTGAATTATGTATATTTGCAATTTACAAGTTGACTCTGCATTATTTTTCCCAACTGCTAGGATAGCTGTGTAATCCGCAAATGCTGCAATTGTGTTATTTTCTGGTTCAGGAAGGTCATTGGTATATAGTAGATATAAAACTGGTCCTAACGCGCTACCTTGGAGTACTCCAGGTTTAATGTCTTAAATTTCTAAAAAAGTGTCTTCTACTTTAATCCTATATAATCCGTTTTTTAGGTACGATTCAAGGATTTTGGCTAATTGTGGAGGTAATAAAGTTTTAAGCTTGTGGTTTAACCCTTCGTGCCATACTTTGTCAAAAGACTGAGCTACATTTAAAAATAGTGGAGAGTAGACTTTCTAGCGCTTTCTCAATAACATTAGTAATTCTGTAACTTTGATCTATTGTTGAGTCTTTTTTACGACAACCAAATTGATGGCTTGGAATCAAACCTTTTGTTTCTATGATTAAGTTTAGTTTTTTAATTAATATTTACTCAAATGGTTTAGATAAAACTGGCAGCAATAAAATTGGTCTATATGATGTTACATCATGTGGCGGTTTCCCAGATTTTGGAATCATTAAAATCACTTTTTTATGCAAGTTATGTAGAATTTCTCCAGTAATTAGATCGTAACATGGAGATTTGTTTTGTTTAATGTTAAGTTTTATTTCCTTCATTATTTCTTATTACTCTCATTACACTTTTGTTGTTGTTAATTTAATATTTTGTATTTCATGACAAACTTCATTTGTAAAGTTCTCCTTGATATTCAAGTTTGAACTATTTTCGTTTGATTGAAAAATAACTTCCAGATATTCTGCAAAAATGTTTGGTTATTATTATTTTTAGTATATTTAGCGGAATTTGCATTAATGTGTTTGGCTTCTTTGTTGCTTTCCACAGAGAGTATTTCTGTATTTCTATCATTAGTTAGATTTTTAACAAAATGATTCATTGATTTATTTTTGATTGCTTTGATTTCTCGTCTTAAGTTTTGAGTAAGATTGTAGAATTTCTTTTTATCTTGTTTGTTGTCATGTTTTTCTTAATTTTCTTTTTTCCGCAACAAGTTTTTTATTGCAGTATAATAATAATTTCTCTTTATTATAAATGTTTGTTCTGGGGTGTACACAAATCCTACACAAATTCATGGACCTCTTCTTCACGTAGATCTTCACTAAAGATGAATACTCAAGACAGTCTTTCTGCTAACGAATGTTTGAAATCCTTCCAATCAATTTATTTACTAGTGTTGGACAACCTGTCTTCTGGATAATTTTGTCACTTAATATCATAAGAAGCGGAGAGTGGTCCTAACTTAGGTCAAGATTTTCTTCTAATTTTATGTTTTTAACTGATTATGAAGAAATCAATTATATTAGGTATTTTATTGGTATCACTAGCATCTGATAGCATTTTATAGTTCTCTATCTTTAGTTGTTGTAAGCCTAGAACCGCAACGAACATTTTTTGCATTAAAGTCACCACCAATTATATAACTTATTGCCTAATTTAATGACAATAGTGGGTTTTAGCGGGTAATAGACTCCGATTACAGTTAAAATACTATTTTTATTTTTAATATTAACAGTTGTTGCTTGGATTTCTTCTGTTATGTACTTCAATTCTTCATAATGACATATATTATTTTTTATTATAACTGCAGTTCCTCCTCTGGCTTTATTTTCTGGATGAACAGTGAGATAAATTTGATTATTTTTAAATTTTATGTATGATTGATTTCTTAAATGAGTTTACATCCAAAATTAGGCATACATCAATTTCTTTCATATCGAGGATCAACTGCAATCCTTGTTGGTGCTCCAGAAGTCCATTGGCATTCCAACAAAAAATTTTAATTTTGTCGGCCATTTTTCTGTTAAGTAAAAGTTAAGCAAAATCCTTTGATGCTTTATTCTAATTTTTGAATTCTTTATGAAAGAAGAAGAGCTCCTTTGCAATGTACACATTTTGGTTGCACAATTTCGAGTTTTGTGCACATGTGTGTAAAGTGATGTGTAAAATGCACCTAGGCCCGTTGCTACAGTAGTACTTTGGAGGTCCTTAACTATCTTATCTGATTTGCATGTGTGATCTAAAATTTTTTAAAAACTCAAAAGAAATAAAAAAGAGAATCCCCAATTTGTTTTAAATATCGTTAAAATAGCCTCCTTTTTTATATTTGATCAAATCAATTTTATTTTTAAAATAATAATAAATATAAATTGATAACTAATGGTTTTTTTTAATCAAGTTCAAGGTTATTATAAGCATTTGCAAATAAATATTTAAATGTATTAAGTGCAAAAAAAAAATTTTCTTGCACTTGATTTGATATTAATTCTTAGTTTTTGTGAGGGCATACGACCTTGTGGATGTGTATGGTCTTTTTGTGAATTGAGGAAGGCCTTAAAATCTCGATTGAAGGTGGTTGAAATGAATTAAAACCTTCTGTGAACTTCTGCTAGATAGTATTTAAATGAAAAAAACTGATCAACATCATCACACGCTGATAACTTTGTCCAAATTGAATGCAACAACAAAACGTCATTTCAATAGAATCGTCAAGGAACTGCTAAAACTGGAAATGGAAAGTGTACTGTGATAAAATGTAACTATGGCTACAAATCCGCGAATATGTGCACAAAGAATAATTGTTTCACTAAGAATCACTGATGTGCTATCGTACAAATAATATTTACAAATTTAACAATGTCTTAATGTTGAAGTATTAAAGTTTTTTTTTATTTATTTAGTTTATCACGATTAATCATTAAGATTTATATAAATGCCATACTTGAAAACCATTTATAATGCACGTAGGATAAATGTAAAATTTTTTTTTATAAGCTGTATTTTTATACTTGCAAAAATACTTTCTTTACATTTACACAACTTTCTCTGTTTCAGATAATGATCTATATAACTTGATAAATGTTAATTTTAACAATTTATATTTTTGGCACGAAGTCAAATTGTACAATAAAATTTATAAGTAAGTATTATTTTGGAAAATAGTTAAGATACAATTATCGTTTAGCAGTTCGTTAAACTTTTATGAAGCCAATGCGTTTCTGTATAAAAATCACGATACTATTGTAAATCTACAAATTCAAAACCACTTAAATGACTGAGTTTACCTTTATCTTAGTTATAAATTGCCACAATGGTGATTTTAGAATGACTAGTTAATAATTTATTTATATAGGGCCGTTGAATTGCTCCAACAGAATGATTTTTTGTGAAGTAATAATTGAATAATATATAACGTTTACTTTTTCAAATATTGTTTTAAAAATTTCAATAAAATAAATTATTATTTTAATTACTTTTTTTTTTAATAATTACTGTTGATTAAAATCATACTATCTAAATTTTAGATAAAATTAGTAATTTATATGTAATGCTGTAATAGCATACAAATCATGAAATTTAAATTGTAAATAACTTTAAAACTATTAGAAAACGTGAAACATTTAACTCTTTATTATATTTAAAATTTTAAGATGATTTATTTATATTTAATGAATTTTAAGATTCAATTAAAATATTAATAATAATTTACGGAATAGCTTAATAAATTATCTAAAATTCATTAATCATTTACAGACTATTAAAGGAGTTTAGAAAGATTTTAAGCAAATATTAAATTTGTATGTAAAGTTTAGGCAACTAATGATGGTTTTCAAAATGATTAAATTATTAAAAAAAAACTAAACGAACTATATATGTTTAGCAAAAATAGCACAACCTTTCTTTTTTATTTTGTTTTTTTTTTTTTTGCTTGCTGGCTTAAATGATAAATGATTTACTTTTTGTATTAGCTTTATCAGAATTATACAAGTAAAATATAAATCGAACAACTGCTATCAGAAAGGGAAAAAAATATTGATAGAAATATAACCCTGGGAAGGTGTTTAATAAATCTTAGAAAACCAATGATTTTCATTTTCGTCTACTTTGTGGCACGTGTTTTTTTCTTAATTAGCCTACAAGGCCGTTTTATTTCTTTTTTTTTTTGCAGAAACTTAATTAAAATTGATTAAGTTATATAATTAATATTATTGATTTATACTCTATTTTTGTATTTAAATATTTAATTCATTTTATGGCATTATGATTAATTTAATATCAATTTTTTTAAATTAAATTTTATTTAATTAAACCAAAATTAATGATAATTGTATTATAATTGAAAGAAAAAGACAACAAAATCATATTCACTTATGATTTATATAATTATGATGAGTTTAATCAAAAACAACAAATTTTGTAGTTTCAATTGATCTTTCTTTTTTAATAAGCAACAAATTTTGATAAATCGATGAATATGCAAAGCAATCATTTGAAATTATTTTGTTGGTTTAGCTTTTATTTGTAAAACATTAGCAAAATTACAATTCTGTAACCATATATGAATACTAAATATTAAGCTTTTATAGATGTTAGAATATTTTTATTAATAGCTAATAAATAGAATCGTAAGTAGTTAGTAATAGAATCTTTAGCAATATGTTAAATCTACCAAACTTAATTTAACTTCGTTAGAGTAAATTTATTCAAACACAATGATAATTCACCATATATAATAATAATATTGAGTATTGACACAAGTCGGAGAAAATATCAAAGGTTAGAAAAAAAACTTAAAAAACGCCTTTTCAGGTAATGACATTGACTAGAACCTAGAACAGTGATGGCGAACCTATTACCCGTGGGTCACACACTGATCCGCGCAGGCTTTAAATGGCCTAAACTTGATTTCCGAAGTAGAGGCAAAAATGTCTGAAAGTAGTGCAGATAATAATGATCTTTCACTGAAAATTGAAAATATTATAATAAACGTATGGGATTTCTAACCAAATAATTTTGTATCAATGAAAAAATTTGCAAATGCTCTGTTAACGATATTCGGGTCTACATATTCGTGTGAAAAATTGTTTTCTTCAACAAATTTTATAAAATCTTTCAACAGAAATAAATAAAGTATTGAATTGACTTAGAAATGCGTTAAATGCATGAATACGGAATATCTCCCTCTTCATAGAGGCGACTAGTTTTGTGACGCTAGAGCTAGTGCTTAAAAGAAATAATTAACAAAATTTGACACACTTCCCAAAAATGTTCACCATCTGTTGTATTCTAAACGATTTAAAAATCCAGAAGAAATTACTAATTCATAAATTTTAAGCAAAAATAATAAGCATGTGATAAATATTTTTTTATTAATTCTGTTTAAATGCAAAATAGTGTTTATTTAAAAAATTCATTTCAAAAGGTATACTAAAATAATCACAAAGTAACAAAAAATTATTTAAATCAAATAAGCAGAAAAAAAAATTTAAAGTTTCTTTGTCATAATTTATTATTTCATATATTGAAACAGAAGAAATATTTTATAACGTTTATTAAATGTTTCCACTGCTGTAAACATTCGTATGGTAATTTAAAGACCTTCAAACCCTAAATATTTAAATAAAAAAATAAAAAATACAACAGTTAAAGGAAAAATAAGAAATATAATTTTGAATATTTCTGAAGTAGCAATTGTTTAAGGCATTCAAAACGTTAAAGACTTACCGACGAACAATATTTAAATTTTGAGTCAAATTTTATTACGTCCATTTTAATTTAGTTTATTTTTCATCATTTTATAAATTTATGTTTTCACGTCATTGAACATTATATCATTCACTTTTATTTTTACATAATGAATTTTCTTTTTATTATTTTTAAGAATTTAGGGTAAATTCTCACTTATTTATAAAACTTTTAAATATAATATTTTGTTTTAGAATTCTTGATATTTTTTAATAGTTATATTTATTAAAAATAAAAAATACTTGCTTTCTTAACCGATATTCTGGCAGTTTTTCGTTTTAATATCATCATCTGTTAGTATTTTTGTATCAGATTGTTTTGTTTTCTAAATAAATTGCAAATATAGAAAAAATTAAACTGGTACAGCCTCAAGATGTACTTCATTTCTATTAAATCAATCTTATCGATGCACAACAGTCTAGTATCAAAAATATACTTTTATTTTATTACTCTTTTTGTTATAACCGGAGTTAAACTAAAGTTAAAACTAGAGTTAGAAACCATCAAAACACCAGATGAACATATTTTATACTAAATAATAAAAAATTTCAAATGCAGACTTGTTTAATGAAAAATTTAATAAAAGAAATAATAATATTATTATTTTGTGGAGTAACTTTAATATAAATTCCATATTTTTACTTTAATCAATTTGATAAAACAATGCATTTGGTTTCATGTATTTAATGTGACGTCATAAACATATATTTATGTATTTTCTTATTAACAAAAACTAAGAATAGCGCATGTATGATAAAACTGAAGATCATAAACCCATAAAAATGATGAGTATTTTCCTTGTCGATAAAATCTCAATGAGACATTCTCAGTTTCTCTATTTAAAGCTTTCTGCTGTTGAGCTTTTTCACTTTTTGTGCTATTATTCTCATTACACCGGTGGCATTTTTTTGTGGGAAATGAAGAAATATAAATCGGTAAATTATTTACTCAGTATGCTTCGGAACTCTGATATGATCGGTTGTTTAGCGTCCACTCAATACAATAATTTTACAAAATACGTATTGATGAAAACAACAAATTCTAATGCATAAAAAGTGTTTTTTTTTTTCTAAATAAAACTTTGAATGTGATTTTTAATCTTGTTAATAATTAAATTCGTATGCTTATTATTTTGCCAATGTGTCGGCAAGTTTAATATGAAAAAAAAAAATATAATGAAAATTATATAGAATTTAGTTTCAAAGAAAAATTAATTTAATCTTAAAATATAAAATTTACAAAATAATAAATTAAAGAAAGACAAATACGTATTGTGATTAGTGAAATTAAATTTTTAAATAAATATATATATTCCAAATTCACTTAATTAATAAAAATAAACATTGTTTTTTATTATAAATATTATAATCTTATTTTAAAAAGATAATTACAATAACATAATTTTAGAGAATTATTTTAATTTCCCTGTACCAAATACTATAGTAGAATGAGTTGGACAACTGAATATTTTATAAAAAAAGTTTGCTTGTTTTCATGTGGTTAAAAAATATAATAACAATAAAACTTAAACTAAAATAGAGAAGGAAATATTGAAATAGAAAGAAAGTTTTTACATTATTAACCATTATTATGTAAATGAGTTAAGTGAAAAGTGTTTTTATTATTTGTTTTTATTGTTATAAACTGTTCCCGTTTGTTTTTTGTTTTAAGTTTTTAACTTACTTCTTCTTAACAACATCTTACCAACATCTTATCTATTTTTTTATTTTTGTTAATTCTAATTGTTCAATAATTTTTCTATATATTTTGTAGTTCAATTTTATAAAATAAATATTTTTATAATCATAAATTGATAAAAACTTGCTACAGTGATAAGTTCTCATTCTTAAACAAAGTTAAAAAATTTAAATACAAAATTTCTAAGAAGTAGTACAAATACTTTTTTGTGTTATGATTAATACACAATGCAATTCTCTTCAAGGTGGATGAAATATTTTTCAAATATCTAAATTAATATAACCAGAAAAAAATTCTTTAATTCAGTCATATCATATATAAATTATAGACTTTATACCACAGAAAATACCACAATTAAATTAATAAAAAAAGATCGTAAGTAAGTATATATTTTATTACAATTTTAATTTTATTAAAATTTAATTCAGTGCTGATTTTTAAAGAAATATCTTAAAATAATTAATTGTATTTGTAAAAAATGGAATTTTGCATAATGTGTAATGAAAAGTATATTAGAAATCTTCACTTATATTTCCATATTCGAATTTTAATTGAAATAAAAATAAATCATAATATTAATGCTTTGGCAAATGAGCATAATATTGTGATTTTTATTGGCATCATACATATTTCTACATTTTATTGCCTCGCCTAAAAAATCCTTGAACAATACTTGAATGGATTTCAAATGTAACAATAAAGTGTATATTTTATGACGAACAACGTGACATGAAATTCTTAAAACGAATTCTAGGTAAAATTGGTTAATGTTTCCGCTAAACTTAATGGTGCGAAAAAAGTATAAAAAGTACACAGTTAATTTATAACATTTGTGGTTTCATAAATATTTAAAACTGTACTTAAATATTTCAAGGACATCCTAAATAAGTTATAATTGCTATAACGTAAATCCGATTTCTTCTTATATTCAAGATATAATTATAATGATGCTATCATCATCATTGAAGAACTCATCATTTTGGAAATTTTGTCTTAAATAGAAGAGTTCGGATAAATATTTTTTAAACAAATAATTTTCACGAAATAAATAACAAAAGTATAAACATTATATTTTTAATCGCGTCGAATAAATAATTATTTAATACATATAATAATAATTATATTTTAATTTATTAAAATTTATTAGAACTGCCAGAATAGATTCTAAGAATAGACTATTGATAAAATTTCGAAATGTTTATATTTGATATATTTTAAAAATTTGAATATTGTTTTTAATGGCAATAATTTCATTTTATATTACTTACTTTCCTTATAAACAAAATAATTTTTAACAATAACGGTGATTCATTCTACAATAATAATTCTAGTGTTCACTTGTAAACATTTTCAAAAAAAAAATGTCAACCAAATATTGAGGTTCAACCATCTAGAATTTACAAATAAAATTTGTGTAAAAAAAAATATTGATCGATTTATTAATTACTACCACTAAGTTTATTTGTTGTGTATAATAATGGGCAACACGTTTTTCATTTTCTTTACATTTTTATTAAAAAAAATTTATAAGTTTTTCACATGCAATAGCATTAATACTAGTGATATAATAATTATTTAATAAATAAATAGCATTTATTTAAAATGTTTACTTATTAATTATATAATTATTAATGAATTATGTAAAAATGATTGCATATCAAAATCCATAGTTTATTTACAATAGTATTTACTCCAAACATGTATTTAGTTATTATAATATATATAAAATAACATATAATTAATTCCTTAAATTATCACAAACCTTATGATTCTTTAACAAATAATCACTGGCATAAATATTTACATTTAATAGTATACTAAAATAAAATACGATGAAAAAAGGAAGAAAAAATTTCTTTATGATTTTATTGATTGTGACTTAGAATCTTCATGCGGCGAGATTATTAAAAGAAAACAATTATATGATAATACTTAAACTTTCTGACATTCAAAATGTCAAAATAAAATGTATAATATATTGAATTGTATTTTCTGTATCTCTTATATAACATATAATTTTGTTTTCCTCTTTTAACAATCAATAATAAGATAATTCTCATCCTTCAATCTTTATAACTTTTTATCTACATAAAGAATACATTATTATTAGGTTTTATATAATAACATAATAATAATTTACTGAGGGTTATTATTTTAGTGTTTTCTATTGGTAAAATTGTAGAATCTTATTTCAAGAAAAAAGTTAAGCGTATTTTCAATAAAATCGAAATTAAATTAAAAACGTTAAAAAAAAAGTCTTTTTTTTTAAATATAACAAAATTCTATATTGAACATCCGCAGTCAGGAAGCAAGTGAATTTCTTCTTATTTTTTATTTCTTTCAATATTTTATTTTTGTAATTTATGCTTTTAATGGTTAAGAAAATAAATTAAATTATTTCCTGTTTGTGCAGACATAACATTAAAATAGCATTTTTTGTTTTTATATTTCTATTCCTAATTTTTCTAATAAACAATCACTAAAAAGAAAATTGTTTCATTAAATAGTTTCAGAATTTTTATAATTTTACGATAACGATTAGTTAGCAACCATATTTTTATATATCATGAAGAATGAAGAAATTTTGTTAACTAACTTCAGTATTAATTTTTACATAAACACATTATAAAGTCATTAAACAGAAATTTATTTGATTTTATTATTTAGGTAGAAGTTGTTAACAAACGCAAATACAATTCACACAAATTCATTTCAACAAATATGTAAACTTATTAAATATAAATACATATTCAATTGGTAACATGTTACTTTGCGGTAAAAGAAATTTAAAAAATAGCATATTAAAAATAATAATAATAATTATATATATAATTTGAAAATACTTATTAGAGATTTGTAGTTTGAAAATATTATTGTATGTATAATTAAAAAAGATTAAATTAATTTACCAAAATTTATTTCACATCAAATAAATTAATTATTCATGTACGGTTTATCAGATAAATCAAATTCATATATTTAATTACTCTAATGAGTGAAAAAAAGCACAATAATATGCGAGATGAACTAAATCATGGCCATTAAAGGAACAAAATAACAAAAAAATAAAAAAGATATAAAAAAGATATAAAAAATAACACAAATATAATTAATGAATTAACTTGATATACTTGGGTTTATCCGCCTAACAGTCAACATCAGATTTGAATCATATAGTGCTCGAAAATGTATACACTTTATAATAGACCAACAAAAAACAGGGATAAATCATTCAAGAGAATATATAAATATTACAATGCGGCCAAAGTTGATAAGGATGGCTATGTATTTCAATAAAACAATGTCTGGCATTTAAAAATAAGACCTAGGAATGGTAAATTACAGATTTCATTAAACTATTTTCGCTTTTATTATAATTAAATTTTCAACAACCGCAAATACCATTATTAGTTGACGAAAAATTTAAATTTTTGTTTAATTTGTAAAATAATTTTAATTAATATTTGATAAAATTTTATTTTATTTTTCAAGAATAAGTCTGTATTAGTAAAAATTCAATAATTTTTCAAAAAAAATCAAAAACATTTAGAATAAATATAATTAAAAGTTGTTTCTTTAATTAAAATATTTGATTTTTCAACAATAAATAACATAATTTTCAAGTATTTCAAGTATATTTTCATTATGAAGTTGATCGAATAACTTCGCTCATTGTAACGCGACCGTAAACAGTTTAAGAAAAACACAATTTTATTAAAATGTTTTATTTGTTTATTTATTTAATAATTATTTTACACAATTAATAATTTTATACTTTATATTCGTTAATTTCATTTATCAAATTTTATTTATTTTATTAGATTAAATTTTATTTGTTAATTACAATTTAAGATTTATTAATTTTGTATTGTGTATTATTTTAGTTGATGTTTTAAATATGAACTTATCGCTTGTGACTTAGCTATTTATTTATTTAACGAGTCTATCCGACTTAGGTCTTCTAAATTAACTCTCGCGATTTTTTGTTTGTATAGCTATTTTATAGCTACAACTGATGTCTTAATTTTTAGTGCATTGCACTTGAGAAATAATTATTGGCCCAATTTGCAATTATTTAATGTAATCAGAAACTTTTGTTTTTTCCGATTATAGAATTTTGTGTTTGTTGATTAATGCATTTTTAACGCGTTGTGCTTAATAATGATTACTGATCAAATTTAGTAATTTATAAATTTTATTACTGATTATTAAATTATGTGCATTTAGTTGCAAATATTTAAAGGTTATTTTATGTTGAATAATTACAAGAAATTAAGTCGCGTGGAAAAGTATTTTGGTTTTAGTAGAAATTATTAGTATTGCTTATGTTAAGAATTTGCTTACTGATTACTATAAGAATATCTTATAGGGTAGATGATGGACTATGATGACATCCAATCATTACATCATCACATTTTATTCTGTATTTTACATTATATTTCATATAAATTAAATATTAAAATATTTTTTCAAAAATCCGTATAATCTAAATATTTATTACGTTAACTACAACTTTTACACAAAAATTTAATGTCGAATTCAATAAATAAATAAGTATAGGCTGATCAAATATATTGTTTTAAATTAAAGAACGTGTAACATTTTTTATTTGATTTATTTGAATCAATATTCCATTTTAGCAAAATATAATATTCTCAAAATAATATATTTTTTGTAACAAAGGTCACTAGAATATAAGAGAAATAATAATTATTTATTTATAGTTACATTTAAATTCATTTAGTATATTATTTAAAGGTATATAATAAATAAAATATTCCCTTTCGTTTCCATTTTCGAGAAATTTTAATTATTAAAATTTGTTTAATAGAAATATTATATAGAAACCAATTATCTACATGTTATATTATTTAACAACTTTAATCAAAATAAAATAATATCTACGATATTCAAAACTAGAATTTGATTTATGAATTTCATCAAAGATGTTTAATTATATATATCAATGGTTATACATAGAGTTTTAACTAATATAAACAAATATGATTATATATTGTATAAAGACAAATACATTTTATATTTATTTTCTTAAATATCTATTTATTATTGGTAACTCATCGATTCTAATAAATATTATAATCGATCGTCATACAATAGCACAAATCAAACAATAAATCAGAAATAAAAAAAGATTAATTTACAATACGAAATACTAAAACCATCAAATTGGGTTAAAATTGATTTTTCTTGTTATCGTGTTTACACCATCTGCGCTTATTTTCCTTATATTTACAATTTAACAATTGTGTATATCTTTCTTTTTTAAATTAATATAAATAACAATGCAACATAAAATAAATAATAAAATATATCCATCCATTTAAATTTTATTGGATCGTTAAGTTTGGTTCTGTCATTTTATATTTCACTAGCAAAGTAACAATAATGTGTGAGTAAAATTTGAATGCAATTAAATACGTTATTTCGATGTACGTTATAGACATGTTTATGTCTTTATTTTAATAGTATTTATGACTTTAGGTTAAAATATTGGCAAATAATTTTCTCTTAATCAAGTTCTAGTTATTTTTTTATTTTAAGAACTATGAAAATATATATATATATATATATATGTATAATTTATTTAAATATTGTAAATATTCTAATTCATTGCTTTATATGAATTTCTGTTACTAAGTAAATTGTAGAGATGAACATCGAATGGTTTGTTGTGATATTTTTGCTGTTGAATTTTGTTAAAGGAATGACAAAATGCTCACAGGAATGTACATGTTTTCTTGATGAAAAAGGAAAGCTTGAAGCTTTATGCAATAAAGGTGATAATCCCTCAAGATAGTAACACGATATAACCTTTTTATGAATATAATTGTGGCATCAAACTGTTTATATTTTATTGAAATTTAAGGTGGAATGATGTTTATTTCGGCAAAGGATCTAGACAATGAAATACAAATTTTGACAATACGAGGACCAAAAAATTATCTTACCATAAGTCCAATATTTCAGCCATTTTCTAAGTTAGAAATTTTACGGATTACAGACTCTAATATACCATCTCTTGGTAAAAACTCGTTTTGGGGTATTCGAAGTTTACGAATTTTAGATTTATCGCGCAATAATATATCAATTTTGGTTGACGATAATTTTCGAGGTCAGGATGACCTTAACGAATTAGATTTATGCAAAAATAAAATCTATAAGCTAGGAAGTGGCGTTTTTCGTCATATGAAGGAACTCAAAAGATTGAATTTAGCTGACAACCTTATTGAAGACTTGGGTGATCGAATATTCAGCACTATAGGAAAGTTACAATATTTAGATTTAAGTGGAAATCCATTAGATGATCTTAATCCAGATGTTTTTAAAGATATTCAGGTAAGTTTGAACAAATCTTAGCATAACTTTAAATAGATAATAGAAAGAAATGAACCGACATTTTTAACACAGGAGTTAAAGGTGTTGAAATGTCGTGCGTGTAATCAGAAAAAAATAAACCCACAGCTCTATCATTTTTTGCAAATGTTGTCTGAGCTGGATTTTGGCTATAATCAGGTACATAGATACAACCGAGCACTAATTTTAATTATTGAAATTCATTGCTAACAATTTTAGTTCAAATATTTGGATCGTGACGAGTTTAAAGATTTAAAACAATTAACAAAGCTCAAATTAGACGGTAATCAGCTTTCAGCAATTGTAAATGATGTGTTTCGTTTCCAGAAAGGACTAAAGTATTTAGGAACTAGAATTTATATTACATGATTATTATAAGCTCTATAATATACATATTTTTATCTAAATAACTTTTACAGATGTTTCTAAAAATCGTTTGGTAAAAGTAGCTCCAAAGGCTTTTGAATATTTGACAAACTTAACGTATCTTGATTTATCATACAATAAGTTAGCTCAGTTGGATATTTTAACAGCAAAACCGTTAATAAAGGTAAGATCAGTCAATATAAGCGGCAATATGCAAATGGATTTATTGGAAACAAATCTCGCGCTTCAGGTTTTATTTATTATATTATAAAAAAATAAATTTATTTAATTATATATTATTTCTAGCATTTTCCCAGTTTAATGCAGCTTACTATGTCTGATATGGGTCCATTACCACTAGGATTTACATTAAATATTCCCCATTTAAGGCTTTTGAATATATCTGGAAATCATTTGGACAATAATTCATTACACATAATAAATGCCTTGTCTCATTTAGAGGTGACCATATTACTTATTTATTTATATTTATCAAAGAGACTTAAATAAATTGTTATTATCTGTCCGTGTTGATAGCTATTAGATTTGTCCCGAAATCAATTAAATGGTATTGATGTTGAAATGACCGAGAGGTTGGTTAAAATCAATGATGTACGGTTCGAAAATAATCCCCTTATATGCGATAGATGCCATATGGGCCCTCTCATCGATCGTGTAAAACATGTGAGTAATTGTATTTGGATGTCAACAAAAAACCAAGAAAAACAATAAATATACTCTTAAAATATAGATAAAATGGAAACAATTCCCTATTTGTTTCCTACCCGAAATATTAAGAGGATCATCGATAAATAATTTAGATTCAAGTAAAAGGGTTGAGAGTTGCATTGAGTTTCTTTTTAATGAAGATCATGACGCTGCTAGTACATCACTTAATTTTCTTGATCAAGGTGAAACTTTTTTTTTGTTTAAATTACAGTATAGAGCATTAATAACTATGCACTAAAATGTAGTAATGTTTATAGCAGGAAATCTTAATGCATTTGCCATATTAGGTGGAATTATTATTGCTTTTGCTGGAATAATAATTGGATTAACTATTGTATTCTCCTTGCGTAGAAGTATATCGAACAGACGACAAAATGATTGTGATAAAGTAGACACTGATAAATCTATTAATGAAGAAATCATAAACGGTAATTCTATTATTTTTTTTTAATTTTCAATATTATTAGAGATAATAAATTTGAAGTGATTTTTAAAAAGGTAAAATCTCTATAGACAATAAGGAGGAAAGCAGTATAGAGTTATTACAGAAAAAAATTGATATGATAAAAGAGGATATTGACTATACATGCCGAAGGGTAAGCACCATTGATGACATACGAATACCACCACCGCCGCCACCACCAAGTATTTCAGCGAAAACATTAACCAGTGAAGTACTTTGATCTTGTGAACAGCAGTAAATTTTTATTATCAATTTCTCTAAACAATTATATGACAATTATAAAATTATTATTATCAGAAATGTCTAAATTATATATAAATTTTTTTTTTTTTTAAAACTTAGTCGGAATAATAAATAATCAAATACAATTTTGTAAATAAATGTGAAAATATATAATTAAGTTATTTAACAAAAAAAAATAATAATAATTGTAAGTAATCTAAGTATAACATTGATAAAAAATTTAACGAAAAACATAACTGTGAACAAAAGAACAAGAAAACAATAAAATAAACAAAATTATAAACAAATGTTTTTTATTTGCTTTAAGAAGGAATTTATAAATAAACAATTCCATAGTTTGAAATTGTCTACTTAAATTAGAAAACTTAACTAATTTTAAACAAAATAAATATAATGCAAAGCGCTAAAAGTATAAAAAGAAAATTTTAAGTAAATTTTAATTAATGACTAAAGTTTCTTTTTCAGTTTCTGAGTATTATATGAAACGTGCTAAACAGCTTAAATTTCTTCTAAATAAATGTATTTACAGATAATTAAATAATTGCTGTAAGTATTGTAATGTAACTAATAAGATCGATTAAAACTACTAATGATAATCTATTCTCAACAATTGTGGTTTAAAGACATTATTAACAACTTTATTTTAATTTAAAATAAAAGGACATAATTAAAAACAAATAAATTAATTTTATGATAAAAATGAAATAATATGCTGTGGTTATTTTTTTAAATATTCTTGACATTTTTAATAAAATTTCCTTTAATTGTTTTTTTCTTTTTTATTTTCATAATATTTGATTAAAAAAACCGTTAAAATTTCATTAACATATTATTTCTCGGAATTGGTCGTTAGAATAATTATAAAAAAATATAATTATAATTCAAAAATATACGATAAGCCGACCAAACAACGATCATTTATTTTACTTATTAATTTTTTATCGAAAATTAAAACAGGATAAATATATTGAAAATTTTATTTACTTACGCAATGTCATAAAAATGAAAAATAATTCATATTGCATTGAATATAACTAAAAATAAAAATTTATAGTCAGAATAATATTACCCAGAAAACATTAATTTTATAAAGTAAAACGTATAATGCTCTTTTTTTATTCATTTAACATTAGTTTTTCAAAATAATAAAAGAGTACGTAGTGGTTGTTGATACATAAATAAGAAAATGTGGAAGAAAATCGATAACAAGCAAAATTTTTAAATTTATCTATGTTTAAATAAATAAATTAATAGAGATATTTAAATTGTTCATTATACAAATAATACGTATAATTCTAATTTATAATTCTAAACTATTTATATTTTCTTTGAATTAATTTAGTATAAGATTGGAAAAATATGATAAAATCAAGTCAACCCAAATCAACCTCACATAAACATCTACTGGATATAATGAGAAACTATAACGACTTAATATATTTTTCGGTAAAATTGTAATTAAATAAGCTGATAAAATAAGCTTAAAACATGCTTTAAAATATTATTAGATTTAATTTTTTACTATTGATTATTGTGATTTTTTTTTAAAGGTTTTTTCTCACAAGCCCAATTTTAGGTTATTATAGACCAGTTTGCTATTGATTATAAAATAAATAATAAAAATTAATGTTTAACAATATGGCTCAATTGCGTGTCGTTCAGCAATGATTAACAAAATAAAAAAATAATAAGATTTTTATAGTTACTGTTACTTCACTTCTAGATCCTTATAATGATAATACTTCAACAAATATTTTCTTAAGTAAAAAAATCTCTTTTCACTTAACTGCAGAGAAACTTATTTTATAAATAATAAAGTAAAGTAATTTAAGAAGAATATTATACATAAAGCGTAATAATAATTTATAAACACAGAGTAACGCATAACAAAAAATATATAAAAATAATTTAATTGCATCTTTTCTTGTAGAATTTCGCAAGCTCTCTAGCTAAATAATTTAAATTCACTTGTAAATGAGATGGCTACATGTTTTATATGCTGTTTAACATTTTTTATGGTAAATACTAAGAGTTGAAATAAAATTATACGTATAATACAAAAGCATAACAGAAAATTTGAATAAGTAATTTTTTTTTAACATTTATACAAAAGTTTTTAATAGAAATAATATAATCTTCACATTTCTAGTTATATATTTTTGTTTATTTGTTAAACACTAATTTTCTTAATGCATAAACACTTTTTTAAATCAATTATGGTAGAAGTTTTGTATAAAATGAACAATTTTAGTGAAATTTTTGAAAACAATAATTTTTGAATTATTAAAATAAAGGCTTCAACTTTAGTTTATTTTAGTCTGTTAATCAAAAATTATTTATATTATTGATAATTTAAGTAGGCATTTTTACCTGGTATTTTTTTATTTATTTATTGGTTTATCGCATATTTTTATATAGCCTTTATCTATTCCACAAATAATATAATTTAAATTTTTTTTACCCTACATAATATTGCTAAAGTTTGAAAATAGAATTGTTATTTATGGATTAAAAATATGTATATTTTTCGAAAATATTAACTCATCCGTCTACATAAAAAGTATAACATTGGACTTTAACAATGACGAAACATTTTTTATTTCAAGTTAACTGTGTTATTTTTTAGTAAAAAAAAGTGATTCTTGGTACGAGGAAATTATAGCGTTGATCGCATAGGATAAATTTTTTATATATCGTTCAGCATATATATAATTTTATCAATCATATACATATATATATTTATTATATACATTATTAAATGAAATTATTAAAAAAAGTGATTAATTTGTATCAAACATAAATCAAAACTGCATTAAGTAAGTAATTTAGATATATAACACATATTATCAGCAAATACCATTTACTAATTTTAAAATTAATGCATATAATTAATCATATTAAATAGAAATTATGTTAAATAACTATTAGCTTATAAAGTAAATAGATTAGGGGTAATTAGTTAGTAAATTATCAATAAACCAAAATTATTATTTTGTTTTATGTTTTAAATTTTAGTTATTTGGCTATTTAATTAGTGATGATTTATTAAAATATTTAATTATTATAAAGGTTTAAAACGTTATGAAACCCATTAATAATAATTAAACAAACTTCTTTTTATTATTTTATACTGCATATACCTCTATAACCACTAAAAACAACAAAACTAGATAATTATCATGAAAATATTATTTATTGTGTTCAAGAAAATGCCATTATAATAGGAACAACTTCCATTTAAATTACAAAAAATAATATTCATAAAAATAAAAATTCAATTTCTTCTATTTATTTAAAGTGAAAAAATAATAATATGAAAAATCTGTATTAAAACTAAGCAGCTTCTTGATTTTGATATATTTAATCTTTCCGTAACACAATATATGTATTTCAAAATACATACAACATTAAATAAACCAGTTTTGAATTTTATTGCAAACCATGAATTGAAATGCAATTTCAGCAAAAACTTTTTGCAAATCATAAGAAGATTTGCTGATATTCTGTGTTTCTTGTTATTACAGATTATAATATTAACACTATGTAACATAATAAATTAAAATTGAGCTTATTTAAGCTCTATTATTTCTAAATAAGCATAAGCATAAAGTATGCAATTTTTGCTACCTAATTTAAGTGATTTTTAATTAAGTTTGGTAAAAAATTAAATATTCTATTAATTTGAGTATTGCTTTTTTATTAATTTGTTAATTTACCAATATTTGAATAACATTAACCTGCAAGCAAAATAAAAAAATATCATTTAGAAAAATTAATTGAAAGCAAAGTAAATGTAAATACGACATTTATTTCTCACTCCCATTTAAATTTAAAAAAAAAAATGATTAGAATATCAACATAATCCAATTATTATTTTCTTTGCACACATTTTTTGCCAATTTTCTAAAAATAAAAATTTTTTTAAATCCAATTTTCACTTTTATTGACAAAATCAAAATTAAATGAAAAAAAAAGACTCGCATTGATTAAAATATTCCGTTGATTAAACGGCAATCGTTTATTTTAAGTCCACCAATTATTTTAATCTATTTTCAATCTTTTTTTCAATTCTTTTATCCTTTATTTTGTCCTTTATCTTTTAAATTTTTCACAATATGAATATTTTAAATTAGAAATTTACAATGGAACTACTTGATCAGCTTTTGCTTTTCTTCAATTATGTTTTCCAATTTAAATTCATGTGAAATGTAAACGAATAACCTTAATAATTTTTATATTATTAAATAAAATAGAAAAAACAATAAGTATTTTCTATCAATAATGTTTATTTTCTGAGAAATCGGAATAAAAACTTTAAAAAAATAGATATCTTAAAATTCAGTTACATTCTGAAAAAAATGTATAGAATTTCTTGTGATAAGATTTTTTGTCAAACGATGTTTTTCTTTATCGAAAATAAATAAACAATAGAAATACTTCACAACTTGTAATTAACACCCGTTAAACATTATTTTGAAAATAATTTTAAACTGTTTTGAATTTAGAATAAACGTACCGTATCTAATATATTATACATATATCATACGAAAATATAACACACATTAACGAAATGAGAAAACCATGGCCCTACATTGGTAGATTCTGTCAGTATGATCGTTTGAATTTTTTGAAAGTTAAAGTGAATTACATATCTGTATTTTAAAAGTGAATAGTCATGCTAAAAACTTAGATGATTGTATTTAATCCAAAGTAATTGAAATAAATTATCTGCAGTTTTATTTAAGTAGTCCGTTTAGAGGTATACAAATAATTCCATATACATATTTAAATCGAAAACAGAATTTTACTGCTCTTGAACGGACACCCATGATAATAAACAGTGACTTCAATTATACATATATATTCATTGGTTTGAAGTATTCGAATAATAAATAAAAATATAATGATGTTTATCTAATTCCCTTAGTTAAACTTATGAAAAATAGAATAATTTAAATAAAATTCTTAAAATCAGTCATAAATTTAAATAAATTATTATATTTGACAAATTAAATGGCAAAAGTTTAAATTAGATTTTCGACTTTTAAAACAACAAATGTTACTATAATTTATTATACCGCTATCAATTTTTCCCGTAGTATATGATTAACTTTATTATAAACAATATTTTTTTTTACTTAATAATGCAAATAAATTATTTAAATAACAGAAATGATTTGTTTTTGTTATAAATAAAATATATCCTTAAAAATTTTTAATACTTTATCATATTTTATACATGCAATTATTTTCTTAAAGCATTTAATTGTGTAAGATAATGTTAATCAGATTTTTGATGATTTTAAATGGTTATCTAAATATATTAATAAGATGTCAAAAATGTATAAAGCCACTTTCCAATTTTTGATTTTTATGTTTTTGTTATAGAAAAGCATCATTTAATTATGACTAGCGACGTTGCCTTAGAATAATTTATAATGTGATACAATTCATTTTTTTAAATTGTGTACATTGAGAACATGAAAAAAGGTATTATTATTATTTAAGGTTCCTTTGTTGTCATGGGTAATAAGGTTTTTATATTTTTATACCCATTGTTAGTTATTAAGTACTTTTCAATGATTTAGAGACCATTTCTCTTTGGTACAATAGACTCTTCTTTCTTTTTTTGCAAAGAATCTAAATAATGACTTTATTTTGTAAAAATAAATTGAAGCTAAATTTCATTTTATATTTATAGGTAATTTGCGAGTGGAAAAAATGAAAACAAGGGTTATTATTCCATGCATAGTTTTTATTATTACTGACGTAGCAACAAAATATCATTTAATTATGTAATTTAAATGAAAATTAGAAACAATTGTTAAATGATGCAATATAAATGAATAATATTATGATGGTGTTTTGAGTTTTAATTAAATAAATATTTAAGCAGTTAATTAATGTTATAATACATAACTGACATATACATTGGCTAAGTAATCAAGTATACATAATTAATTGATTAATCTACAGCCATGGAATATTTTCGAAAAATATTTTGTTTTGTTAATTAAAATTGAATAAGATTATATGAATGATTTATTATAAAATATGTTTATATTGTAATTTGCTAATCACAATAATGGGGCTATTATTAAAGTTAACAGCTTAAAATATAGATTTTTTCGGTCAAAAACAATAAAAAAATATTCACGATACAATTTTTATTTATAACTTATTTAACATATTTTAAAATACAACATATAGTTGATTCACTTATAACTGCCATCTAAATAAAATAATTAATAGAAGATGATTGTAAATATTCTTTTAAAAAGATTGAAAATAGATTTGTTTTCCAAAATAATCGATGTAAAAAACGTATTGAAATTTTAATGTTAAATTTGTAAATAATATCACTGCACGACTGTAAGCATAAGTTTCATACTTATTTTACTTATTAATTGTAGGTGGCATGCATTAAGAGCAATACTTTTTCCAGTTCTAATAATTTGAAATAATTGTTTTGTGTATATTTCGGATAAACAATTTGTTACATAACAGTGCTTGTTTCATTAGTTATTTATTTTATAGCTTATCGATATAGCATCTAAAGCAATAAATAAAGATTAGAACTTTATTTTATGATTTTCTTAAATACAACAGTAGCATAAAATTTTTATTATATCTTTTAAATATATGTTGTTTTTACATTCTTTAAAAATTTAATTCAAATTTTAGTTAAGTGCGTATGCACAAACAACAATTTATTGTTTTGCCTATTGTAATGACCCAATAATAATAGCTTATCATCACCCCGTTAGAAGAAAAAGTAAATTAACGATGACAAGGGTTATTAAACTTTTTTTTGCTGAATAATATAAAAGAATTCCGACTAGATCAATTAATGCTAATGAAAGCATTAATAATCAACTAAGTACACAACTCTATATTTTTGCAAAAACTTATTTACAAACTTTGATTCCATGATCAAAATATGTTAAGAAATTTAGTAACTTATTCAATGAGCGTGAAATATTACAACGTAATACATTATTACAAGCTTCATAAAATTGTATTTGTGAATTAGATTCGATAATAATTATGTGTCAACAGGATGACACAACATTAGGTTTTTATTACATTTATTAACAATAAAAGTATTATGTAAATTTGGAGTTATTTACTTTTGTCGCAATTTGCTAGAAAGAAACATTACCTTGTTTAGTAGGCATATGATTTTTTTTTAAATTTAAATAAATAAACACTGTAAATGCTGAGGTATACGTTACTACTTTAATGAACGCACAGTATTTCAAATAAACTTAAACGAGAAATGCAAAATTTTATTACATATACATTTTTAATTATTTGTTTATAGAATGGACTTCTGCAGTATTTCTATTAATACAATAACCTGTTTTATTTGTAGCATCATTTTATGTCTAATGTTAACCAATAGAAGATGCTATATAAGTTATGCAAGTTTATTATTATCATTTCTTTTATCTGCTTAAATTATCAACAAAATAACACAAATAATTAGAATTGTAACACCGTTTTTGCCTGTTTATACAATTTAGTAAATTTAATTATGTATATTTACCAAAGAGCCATAAATATTCAACACAAAGTATAACATATACACACAATTATAAAGGAAATTCAAAACATCGATATGTAGACCGTATGGTCTGAATAAACTTACTTTTGTTAACACAACGAGATCAACAAATAACACAATTCATTAAGTATTCAATGTACAACTTTGTTCTGGAAATGGAAATAAAATGTTGATTTAACCAATATATTCAATTTTTAGTTTTTCCGCATCAGTAGTGCAATTTTTTGCATAAAAAGAAAAACAACTGGATGCAGTAGAATAAATCCGTTTATAGTAGATGCAGTATGAATAATAAAATACATATATGGAATTCCGTTCTGTATCAATTTTTATTAATGTGACCTGGATTTTTGGTTAACAATAAATAACCAAAGAATAAATCACATGTTGAATATATTATAATTTATGATATTCCATTTAATATATTACTACAAAGTTTTTTTTCCAAAGGGAAAATTTTGACTATAAAAAAATATTAACGAACGTTAACGACTCTTTCTGTAGGTATTTTTCATTTCTCTTTCATAGCATATAATTTAGGCACATATTTTTAACACTATTTTCTTGCAATGAAAGCAATAAATCAATCAATTTATAATAAACATTTTTTAAATAAATAAATTGCTTCATTCAATTGAGTTCTCTAGATAATCTTATAATTGCAAGGTAAAAAATTGAATAATATGGAAAAAAATTCTATACAAAATTTCTTTTTATTTGCTTATCTAATTTTTTATAAATTATATCAGAAACATATTTGTGTTTAATTAAATTCGTTTCTCTTTTTGCATGGAATGAAACCATTTCTAAACAATATCAAAGCATAACCATAAGATCTTTTTCGCGTTATGTAAATACTTATGTAAGGTTAATAAAATCTCACACTACATCCTAACATAAACACATGTTAATTCTATATATTTATTAAATATCCAAATATGCATATTGTATACTTTAAATCATGATACACTTAAGAAGGTTTTTAGTAAAACTCATTAATATAAATAAAAGAGAAGTATCTTAAAATTAATTAAGAAAAATTAGCAAATAATATAAAAAAATGTAATTAATATTAATGAATGAATACTGGACGATGAATGATGATCCATTAGTCAAATAAATACAATGACAAAAAAAAACATTTTATGAGCCACGCGACAGTAATTCTAGGCAAATAATGTAAGATGATCATCGTTATTTATACCGTAAAATTTAGGGAGAAAAGCAGCTTATTATCATGAATTCTCATTTTTATTTCAACGTGTTTGCTAAGTAGGGCGACTTGAAGTAGGCGTTTGTGATAACATGATTATCACAAGTAAGACTTTGTTAGATTATCATTAAATGTGTTTTAATTAATTTTGCCCCTCATTAAATTTTAAACTTATTTGAGTATAGTGAATACCATTTTTTTTTCTAAAACCACAACGCTTAAATAATTTTTTTATTTAATTGTCTCGTATATGACTTCCATGGCATTAGGCCATACACTTCTGTGTTAAATGACATTTTTGTAACTATCGAAAAACTATTCTCTATAAAAAAGCAAGCCTAAAATCTTTTAAAAAAATCTAATTATTTAAATTTATTTATTTTTTCTTCAACAAGATTTATTTTTTGAATAAAATTTAAAAGTATCATCTCATTATTGAAGGATATGTTTGAAAGAAAAAAAGAAATAAAAAACGCCCCATCTCATTTGTTTATGCTAAAATTTATTTTTCTTTATTCATGTAACTTTACGAAAATTTCACATTTAGACGTTTATGCTTTCGTTGAAATAAAAAATTGATCAACACCTAAAAAGACATTTTTTCTTTCAAGGTTCTTTTTATGTTTGAAGTCTCATAAAATATATTCGTTTCAGTTATAATTTTCAACAATAAAAAGATAAAAGTGAAATTTTTATTCAATTTCTGATACTTGTTTCTTAAAGATATAAATTTTATAATAATATATTAAATTTCGGTACAACAGTTATGTGCAATATAACTAAAAGAAGTTTTTAACAGAATAAATATTAAAAAAATCAATAACTTAGAGGCTTTTGACACACAATTTTATGAACAATTGAGTAAATGTCAGCACTTTGCCAGATATTCAGCTTAAGTAGTATTTCGCACATGCTGGTTTCATTTGATAAAAAAAATTATTAAATTGTGTTAACGCATAAGCTGATAATAATAAAATAAACATTAAAATGAATTTATCTGCAATATAATATATTAAATAAACTTCAATTGTCAAGAATTGTGCCAAATATTATTATTATAAATATTAATATTATATTAATAAGTTATTTTATTCACAATTTCTATTGTTTGAAGTTTCTTCTGTAAAAATGATAGTTGCTTGTGAGAATCGAACTCAAAACCGTAACAAAAATGATCAGCTCTGAAACAAGTAATTTACATTCTCTTGTTTTAAATATATAATTAAAATAAACTTATGATTAGAGACTTTTGGAGCTAGAAATTATTCATGAAAAATAATGCAAAACTATTTAATAAAAAAATTTAAATTATATTTAAACTTTATGAATTTAACTATGGTTCTTATGGCGAAATAATTTAATAGGTGTAATTGTATAATTTATCGACCAGAAAAATAAAGAAACTAACTTGAATAACAAAAAATATTAACAAAAAAATGCTACAAATTAAGATTATTATTAATAATTCTATTTTAAATCTTATCAAAATTAATACATTTAAATCATAAATCTTTTTTATTTTTTTTTTTTTAAAGTTGCTTGTCTATATATTAAGCTTTGTATTTATTTCTAAATCTTATTTATTTTTAAATTTCGAAAAGTTAAAAATGGTGTTATGTTTTGCTTATTAAAATGGTGAATTACTTGATAAGTGTCATTATTAATTTTTTTAATCCCTTTATTCTGCGGGTATATTTAATTATGTAGTTAAAAAATATAATCATTTCTACGATGAATCACTAAAATGATATTTTTGAGTATCGGTTAAATATTCTTCTTAACCACATATTGTTTATTTAGAAAATAAACTTACAAAACTAAGACTATAAAGCACATAAACACGTTTTAAATTATATAAAAGGATGTGTTTAACTATAAGAGATTAGATTAACAAAAAGACAAACCTAAAAGCATAAATATAAACATAAATTACTACAAATTTTTAAATTTATGAACTTTTTGCTTCTATTATTTGGCCCTTATATTACAATCATGTTAAAGAAGAATTCGTTTCTTTCCTTAAAGCACTAAAAGTAATAAATTTAAAAATAAAATCGTGATTTATAAAGTTTTTTTACAAGCAGACTTTTTTAATCTTATTCTAAACAATTTTCTTTTTAATGATAAGAATATCTTTTTTATGCATAATGATGAACACAAGCATTAAAAATTATATGATAAAGTCGTAAAGTTAGTGTAATCGACGTTAATAATAATAATAATATGGGGTGATTATTATTTATTCATTTTAATACTTAGGGAAATATGGAATCAAAAAAGTTTCAAATAATGTAATAATCCAAAATTATATTACAAAAACTGTTTAAAAGGATGTCAATAAGCATATTTTAGAAAAAGTTCGCCTAAATGTTTTGAGTAGAATAAATTTAATAACTTACTGAGAAGAGCACATTTTTCTTTTAAATATACATTTATATTAACAAATTATTATAAATGTATATATTAAAATCATAAATTAATTACTCAATGGAAATACGTTTTATAATGTTATAGGAAAATAAACCAGATTAAAAAATAACAAGACCAATTATTTTTATTTGATCGATACTATAGAAAAAAAAATCACTGTTGACTGGCTTTAATGTATAAATAAAACTTTCCGACAACTTTTTTTATAACTTAATTTTTTGAATTCCTTAACTAACAACTTCACTTTTAAAATTTAATTAACATCTAAAACGGCAGCATATTGAATAACAAAATTCTTTTGTGTTTATGTAATAAAAGAATAAATAAAAAAACATAAAGAACTTGCTTGGCATAACTAGAACAAAAAATATGTAAATAAATAAAGAAAGATGAAAATTAAGTAGCTTTCTTTTTATTCTTAAAATATAATTATGTAATCGAGGCTTTCCTTTTTTATCTAATCAAAACAAAAAAACAGCATTAAAAAGAAAAAGGTTAATTCTTTGTTATAAAATCCTTTCCTTTTTTGTGTATTATTTTAAAATATTTCATTTAAACATGCTTAATTGAAATTAGATTGTATTTTGTACAATTTTTAATAATATATTTTTTTCTCATTTAAAAGTGGCCAAATTTATTTTATACGGAATTTAAAAAATAATTTAAGTTCTTCTAAACTTATACTTCAAACTATTAAAAAACAATATTCCTTTAAAAATGCAACAATAATTAATAAATTAATGCACAAATCAAATAAATGATATAATAGATTAATTATTAATTAATTATTATTGATTATTGATTAATTAATTTTTTAAATTAAACATTTAATGGTTAAATACGATTGATACTGAATCAGAAGTAAAATATGTTTAAGCAAGATGTTAGGAAATGATAACCTAATATTGTTATAAATGATGTAACTTTTCCTAATAAGTCAAAGTTCATTTTGTTGTTAGTGTAATGTATTAGTTTATTTCTAATAAGCGTTAACTACATTCAATAGTCAAAGCATTAAAAAATTTTAATGGTAACATGTTCAGGGTGAATAATTTTTCCAGCATTTAATCACGATACAATATTTAACTTAATTAATCTTTCATTAAAAATACACAACATTTAATATGTCAATCATAATTATAATCAAATAAAGATTATTATAGAAAATTATATTCTATGTGTTTATAATAACAAAAAGGTGTTGATCATGACATGCGATAAATGTTATTAAATTTAACAAGATTATCTTACAAGTGAAGAAATTAAAGTAAACTCATAGGCACAAATATTAACAAAATTCACAAGCATTTTATAATGATTGATAAACTTATATAGTTAATCGACAAACAAACAAATTTTGTCTATTATTATATTATTTTCATTATACTTATATATACATCGGATATTGAAAGATATTAAGAGTATGTTAAAAAAATAATTAAAGTTAATTTATTGAAAGATTTATTTTATGACAACCATTTTCATTACTTCTTGTTAATATAATAAAATAAATAATCAAATTTAATGACAATTGTTTTATTATAGTTTAAATATTTAAAAAAAAAAATATTTACTATATAAGTTATGGAAAATAATTGATTGACATAAGATATGTAATGTTATTAATTAAATATTAATAGACATAGCTTTTATAAAAATCAGCAATATTGCAAAAACATATGAAATATGTTTCTTTACTACATATAACTTACTTAAAATTATCGATATCCATAAATAAAATAAATAGTTTATATGTTTTTAAAATAAATTCAAATACCTTATTTATTATATTAAATCATAAATAAATTATAATTATATCCATATAGATATATATATATATATCAGTGGCGTTGCGTCATACTAGCGAATGGATGCTTAGCATCCCTATGTTTAGAATTAAAAATTGGACATAAATAAGGATAAATTAAAAATAAAATTTTTTTATTAATTCGCAAAAAATTTCTAATAATATTAATAAATTTTCAAAGACACATTTCATTATGAACTCAATATAAAGCAACAATATTTCAGTTCAGTTCATATTCACAAGAAAAATTCATTCGTTTTGTTGTTGTTGTGATTTAAATGCGAATGAAGTGGCAAAGCAAAATAAAAAGCAATAATGACGTATATTTTTAAAACAAAGAGAATATGGTTAAAATAAGTCTCTCAAAAAAAGCTAGCTTTTTCCAAATTATTTGTATAAAATATATATGTAGTGGTAGAACTAGCGATTTGCATAGAAAATTAAATAAAAAAAATACATTTCTCTCAATTTAAATAAATTTTTTGGCTTAAATTTTACTCATTTGGATGCTACAAAAATATTGCTTCACCATGCAATTAATATATATAACACAAATAAATTAAAAGAAACTTAATGCAGATTGGATATGATTCTACGTTCCAAAGTATTGAATCTATCTTGTTTTATTTTTCTCATGATAAGTGAAACATTTGACTAGATTGCTCTGTTGATTGCTGACGCATATCAATTTATAAATATTTAATTGGTAATTTTTTAAAATATTACTTAAAATTGTATTAAGTTAAAATTTGAAATAACAAATAAAACAAGATGAAAGTAATAAATAATTGCAATTGTTATATTGAATAAGTGTTGAAAAAGTCATTTTTCAGACTTGAATAACATTCATAAAGCTGCAGAAAGGCATTGCAAAAAGTCTCAAAATTTAGTCATGACGATGCCAATAACAAGTGCATCAGTTGAAAGAAGCTTTTCGCCATTAAAGCGCATCAAAACTTATTTGAGAAATACAACTGGCGAAGAAAGATTAAGTAGCTTTGCAATTATTTCAATTGAAAAAAATCTTTTAAAAAATTTATGAATAAAAGATAGAAAATATGATGCAATTATAAATGAGTTTGCCAAAAAAGATAGAAGGATTTTTAATTTTTACAGGATATTTACACTATTTATATTAACAGGATATTCTATTATTATATTCATTATTTATTTTTATAAATTTTATTTTTTGATATATATTAATAATCCTGTATTTGATGTGCAGATAGAAAAATTAGTCAAGTGATGATATAGTTATATTATATTATACATACATCTGCACAAAAAAAACTATAGAGCTTCCCTAATTCAAAAAGTCACGCCACGCTACTGATATATATATATTAAAGAATATTAATTAAAACGTAATATGTGTTTTCATGATTTATATTAAAAAAGGCATGTTAGTTCCCACACGTCGAGGTAATCTAGCGAATGTGACCTGGTTTTATAATACAATATTAACCATTAATCAATCTAAAACAAATAAACCCTTAATTTGTGAGTTAAATTGATTAAATTTATAATGGAATTTACATTTTCTGTTTTAAAAGTTAAATTAATTAATATCATTAAAAATTGACGTTAACTTTGTATATTAAATTTATAGATGAAGCTGCTATTAAAAGTTAATCTATTTTCACTCATTCTAATTAAATTTAATGGATTTGGTTTTAAATTTAAAACCCCACAAATCAGTGTTTATTGTTTACAGCACCATTTATATTGATTTACATTATTTATATCAAAATTATTAATTTACATATTAAAATTACAAGTTTATTTATTAATATTTGATTTAATATTCTCATAATAATAATAATTTTATTGCTTACAAAGTTCTTTAAATTGACAAGTTTAATCGAATTAAAAAAGTTAATGTTAATAATATCTCAATTAATATAGCTGGGCTCGAGCAAAAACTTATTATTTTGCTATTTTACGAATAAATATTACATTTATCATTTTAAAAGTCATAAGAAAATGCTTTACTTGTAGATTTGATGAGAAAATAGAAAACACAATGATTTAAAAAGGCAACATGCTGTTAAAAATATGAAATATTTTCAGTTTCAATACACATCAGTTGTTTTTCTTTTTTTCTCAAATATAACATCCGCAGATCTTTTTATAAGTTTTCCTTTCTATTTTTTTTTTGTTATCAAAGAATTTAATATAAAAAATTCAATTTAAAAAAGCGATAAATAAAAATAAAAATATTAAAAAATACAACTACTCTCTAATCTTATCACAGAAAATTTTGATTTGATTTCTATGCACGCCAAATACATAATTCACACTTTCTTAGTTAATAAATTTAATTGTTAATAAAAAAACAACTAAAAAATACCTATAATCTTTATGTAACATTAAGTTTAGCTACTTTCGCACTTTTTAAAACAATTTGAGCATTTTTAAATAAGTTTTAAGCTTCTATTATTCTTCTTTTTAAGATACGCATATCAGTAATAAAACTTGATTGATGTTCGAAAAAAAAAATATTATTACGTAATACATTTTCATCTCCATAAAAAAAAAACAATAAAAAAGTATAATTAATAAATTTTATTAACTAAAAGAAGAATGGTTTGAATGCAACCAAACAAAGCATCTTTTATCAGTAAACCGCATTATACCGCAAATTCCATTTTTTATTTTGCTTTATGTATGAATTGTTTGAAATATTTTTATTGTGAGTCCATAAAGTACGGAAATAGCATCGTATTTTTCTATAACGTAATTAATTTTTATTGTAAAAAAACAGCTATGCAAAGCATTCATTCAATTTTATAATTTAATTTTTTTTTTATATTTTAATAAAATGTTAAATAAACATTTTACTATGAAATTTTGGTATTCATAATGCGTAGTTTTTTATTATTATATTATTAATATTATTATTATTATTATATTTATATATACATATATATGCATATAATACATATAATTATATATATGGACAAATATTACATACAGGAAAAATAAATATTTAATTGGTATAATTTAAATTAACAACATAATCATTTGAATATTTTCCATAGCTTAATTAAAATTCTTATGCATATTTTTTAGGTAGTGTAGTAAACATATCATATTAAATTTCTTATTAGTATATTGCTACTATTAATTTAGTACATTTAGGTGATAAAAGGAATTGTTTTTTATACCAACTTCTAAATGGAATTAATAGGTTTTTCATAATTTCACAAATTTTTGTGCACTACAAAAAGTAATAGCAAATGCATTTCTTTTTATTACCAACCTTACAATTGCAATTGGTGACAACAACAACACTATGATAAAACGAATGTTTCCCTATATTTGGTAATTCGCTTTTATATATATTTGCTGATATTTTTTACTTCACTTTTATTTTATTTATATTTCGTAGGGTCAAATATAAAATAATTGCTATGTAATAAATAAAAATTTTCTTTTAGCGTATGATATAGTTTATTTAAAAGTAATAATTACACTTATCAAACACATTACACATCTTACACACTATTTTTATTTACAACAAACGACATTATAAAAAAGTAACATATTTTTCACATTTTTAGCAAGTAAAAATTTTTTATAATGAATTAAACTGCGAAAAAAATTGTTTATGTTAATTCTTTTGTTGGCAGTTTTGATAACACAGGAAGTGGCAACATAACAATAGATTTCTCTTAATTCTAATGATTATTTAAAAAAAATACATATAGCATAAACAAATTTTTTATATTAAACGAAGGAAAAATCAGATACAATATATGTAAATTGAAGTTTGTTTAGATTCATATGTACAGATAAATAGCGATAAATAGTATAAAATAACTGAAAATAATATTGAATTGCTTGACAATGCATCAATAAATTATGCATTTTATTGCTTTGTGTTCTTTTTAAATGGGAAAAAATACATAGGAGGTTTCATATTTCAAAAAAAAATGAACAGAGCTGTAAAAATCAACGTAAACAGAGTTCCACTATATTAAAAACATTATTTTTTTCTGCATGAAATAACACTGTAACACGTGTAACACTGCGAACAGTGCTTTTTATTTAATGTATTTTTAATGATTATATATTTTGGAACAATTTAAAAATATATATAAAGAGAATTTCGTTCCTATCCCTAGTTTCCTTATATGTATTAAAATTGCATTATCAACGATATTTAAATGCGTGACGCATTTATGATGAAAAAGAGTCACATGTGGCTTGCAAGACACAATTTGGCGATGTCGAAATTATATTATTACAATTTTGTACCATAAATTTGATTAACCATAAGGACATATGAAAACAATTAAAAATATTTCACATTATAATAATAAACCAATAAGAGTAAGAATAAAATTTTTTTCTAAATCGAACTAATGAATTCTATGTCTTAAATAAACTCTGAATTTTTTAATTTTAAGTTTTTAAAAAATAATTAAATGTGTTACATTAAAATTGCTTTTCTAAAATATTTTCTATTTTAAAGTTCTACCTGCAAAGAGTTATAAAAATGATAATATGCTAATAAAACTCATAACATTAAATTATTATGAAAACACTTTACAAAGTAAGGTTTGTTTTTCTTTTCTTCTACAATTTATGCTGCAGCGAATACTGCATAAATGCTTATATAAAAATATATAAATAAATATATATTAAGTTTTTTTTTTAAACATGGAAAAAAAACTAATTGTTTTTCACAAATAATGATAGTAATAAAAACACTATTATTCTTGAATTACTCTTAGATAAATAAAATTAAAAATAACATTAAAATATTTTTCAAGTTTTCATTATTTGTCTTATAACTCATAAAATACTTCTTTTTTTTCTTGTTTTTTATTTAACTTTAGAGAAGAATTTAATTAAAAAATAAAATAATTTAATTATTTATATGCTTTTTAATTAAAAAATGTTTTTGTATTAAAGAATTGTTTAATGGTTTCATTTACAATAAAATATTACAGAAAATGCAAGTTATAGGAGCCAAAATTTTTTTTTGCATTTAAAATTTTACTTATTTTTATAATTATATAATAATTTTTATTTCTGAAAAACATTCTTCAAAACAATTTGTTTATTATTTTGTTTGTTCATCAATATATATAAATTATAACGTTTAGATTATAACTAAATGTTATAAATTATATTTAATACATTACGAAAATACTTTAAACAAATAAAATTTTCCTTTTCAGGTTTATAATTTCATTTTAAAATTTTATTTTTGAAACTTTTATTTTCGCCTAGATTATTTGGCATCATTTGAAAAAAAATTAAATATTTTTAATGAATAAAAATCCTATGGAAAATAATAGTACATAATCTTTTTTATTGAATATTATTTTACATATATAGCATTAATTTTTTGTGTAATTCTGCAAATTAATGATGAATTTCTAATATTATTATTAATAATAATATTATTCTATCTTTTACAATTTCCTATCTAGATATATATTTCTCTATTTCTACTCTATTACTTAATTATTCAAAAATATATTATATAAACTTATTTAAAATAGTCATAAGATCTTAATCGCAACTCATGTCTTTGATGCCAGAACACATTTTTTTTGTAGTATAGTAATAATATATGTGTTGTATATAATGTCATATCATTTTCTATGATAATATTGTTATTACTATATATAATTGAGTTTAAATTATTGAATTAAATAGAACTATTGGAAGGAAAAAAGATTTTTTTTTCTCATTAAAATGGAATCCTATATATTTTACAAAATCCATATACATATGTAAAAATTATGATTTAATAAAAAATTTACTTATTGAATTAAAAAAAAAATATGGAAATTAAATTACTTTTACGTGCTTTAGGTATTTCAATAATTATAACAACTATTTACTATTTCAATATAATTTGAAAAAGCAAAATAGTTTCCTGATATGATATTGGTTTTAAATATGCTTTCAGATAAGAGTGGAGATTTAGATGGATGTTTCTTAAATCTATCTAACTAGAAAACGTATATTAATAAATTAATTATTTGTTAGCAAATAAACCGAATTTATAAAGATATACATGCAAGTAAAATTACACATTATATCATTAATGTATATACACATATACTAGAAAAATTGAAAAATTTATTCATTTAATTTAATATTTGTATAGGCATTCATCCCAAACCTAAATTGTTAAAAACATAATTTTCTTTGTTCCTTATATTAATTATTAAATTTTATTATACACATTTCTCAAATAATAATAATAATAATAATATAAAAGATATTGTCAAAGGCAGAAAGATATTAAGATTTTATTAATAATCATAATGGCAATTATTACGTTTAATGTATTTATACAACAAAGAAAATTAAAACGATTACAGTCACAACAAAAAGTAAAAAAAGGCAAAATAATTAGAAAATATTATTAAAGAAATTAATTATTTTCTTTCGTGTAAATACTTACGTAGTATACATTTGCTATTGTATTATATGAAATAAATATGTTGCTTTTATCACAATATATATATATATATATAAATATGTGTCGCACGTAATTACTTCCCTTATTATAGATAAACACATTAAACTTGTTAACAATAACTAAATAATGTATGTTGTTACATAATTTAATACGATTGAATAATGGTAGATAGTTTAATTAAATATAATTTAATGCAAATTTTAGATTATATATAACTAATGCATTTTAAACAATAAGCTTTACTAAGTTTAATCATTATAAGTGTATTTCGTTTAACATTACATTTTGCTTTTATCAAATCAATTATGAGCCACATAGTATTATGTATGCTCGAAATTAAACTAAAGAATTTAGAAATTACAATAATATTGAATAAACATTATTTTCCCTATAAATGAAGGAGCTTAGGATTAACTATAGATAAAGTCAATCTATGATAGATTAAAGATATCAAAGAATTTAAAGGGTTAACTTATGAGATAGATTATATAAAAATAATAAAATGATTTTTTTTTAATTCTGACACATTGATTTTTCATCAATTATTATTTATTAATACAAAAATCATACCTTTTTTAGTGGATCCATGTTATTTATGACATCTCATTATTTTATTTCTAGCAACTATTTGCACATTACAGGAAATTAATTCTTTTCGGCTTAATATATTAAACAACATATAAATGCTTTAATTTAATTTCTTATTTTTTATGCTTATTGACATCTTAATAATTACATTTGATTGATGTAATATTAATGAAAATCAAAACAAAATAATTGATTTATTTTTTTATCTACGTTTTAATTTATTATAGATAACAAAAGTGTCGGATTATTGAGTTATTTACTCCCAAACTTTGACAGAATTTATTTATATGTGAACGTTTTATTTATATGAATCAAGATCTATTAAACATGCAATATAACATAGTTAAATGCATTTAAAGTGAATCTTCTACCATTAAACCATTCAACTAATTGCTTCACAATCTTGTACTCATCCGTAGTGTTTGAAAGAGAGTCAGTTTTCTTGAAATGTTTATAACTTTACTTTGGCGCTCATAAGGATCAAATAAAGTTTGATCCACCTCTGGCTATCATGACTTAGTAGCATGACTAATGGATATTTTCGAAATAAATATATCAAGGATGCTGCGTGTAATGAATAGACAAAATCAATAAGGCTAATGATTTTTATTTTTTGCTTGGTCAAATACTGCAAAAAAAATAAAATTGTCATTTAAATAAAAAGCAATTGATGCAATGATTGCAGACCAAAATTATACAAAAATATTAAAATAATAACTCAAATTGATAAAGATAAAAAGGCATGTACTTGGATAAAAAAGTAATGATATATTAATTACATGAAATTGTTTATTGTTTTTTTTTAAATTAAATTTTTACTATAATAAATTAGATTAAGATTGTAATTAACACTATATTATAGTTAATAATATACTTTGCAACAAACCACATTTATTGTATAATAAATGTCAACTATTCAGAAAATGAATATTTGTATTATATATTTATAATTGTATCGCCTATAATCGATTTATTAATAATACCCTTTAAATTAAAAATTCTTAGATTTTAATAATGGAACAATGCTTTAAAAATAAATACCACAATTGAGAAAAGAATAGTTTTTACGAAGTCGCAGCTTTAATAGTTGAAGATAACTTTAATTTCTTAGTTAAGTAATAAATGCAAAACAGTCGATGCGAATACTGTTACTTAATTCAAATTAGCAATTGAAAAATTTGATTTTTCCAAAATCATATTTGTTTTGTATAAAATCAATAATTCACAGTTTAAAATTATCTTTGAAAAAAATTAAACCCATCAGGGAATTAACAAAACGTTTACTCGGCAAATATCTACCAATTTAATATAATAAAAAATAGTAATATAAATCCAATTAAAAATGCTTTAAAATTTGCGATAGCATATGTAATATAAAAATAAATGATTTTTTGTAGATTTTTAAATAGATTATTTTCAATTTTTTTATTTAATATTGAAATATGTTATTTTCCCAATAATTTTTAAATAAAATTTTCAAAACAATTTTATTGTTGATATATTGATTTTATATTTACCCTTGTATTAAAAAAAAAAATTAAATTTTCTATAAAAGCTTATCAGTTCATCTACTATTCTTACCATTCGTTTGTAATCAAGCTTATTGATCAATTTAATATCAATACAATTAGACAATTTTCTTTTTATTATGCTTATAAGGATTTTATATGCTGACAAACATCAAACAAGATCGTAATCACCATCTGGCAAAGTCTCGCCTCATCAGTTTGCCATTCGTCTAATTCTTAGACATAAAATGGATACCGAAGTGCGTGACATGCATAGAACAATAATTATAAAAGTAAGTAAAACCAAATTGGATAAACGCCAGAAATACAGAAGAATTGTATCTTATGTAAACATACTTATGAACAAAGGAAGAATAATAATCTTTTAATAATCCAATTTTAAATTATACTTTTGATTTTAGTTATAAGTTTTTTCTTTATATATTTAAACATTAATTTGCTTCGTTGAGTGAAATACAAAAGAATAGAGTTAATCTTCCATGTTACATTATTTTTATTACTCAAAGCCTAGCAGGGTTTTATTTTTATTTTTTTCAACTTTAGCTTCTCCTTCTTTTGATGTAACATAAAAAGCACCCACAACATTGGTACAATATCACAATGAATTGAAGCTTTATTGCCAACAACAATGAGTCAACAAAAATCATTCTTCGCTTGCATGTGCCTAAGTGAAAAAAGTAGCATCAATATTTGCATTAACAAAATTTCAATTTTTAATTCAGAGTGCTTTCTGAATATAAAATAATAACACAAAATGATATCATAATAAGAAGCTCCTGGCAATTACGCTCATTTTTTAATTTTCCGTATATTTTTATCTTTATATTTAATTTCTTAATTTTCTTTTATTTTTATTAAAATATTATAATATATAATTATTTTTAATGGGCTTCTTTTGGTTATCAAAAGTGATAATTATGAATTATAAATTTGTATAGACATTTGTCAAAGGATAGAATTTATTAGAAAAAAAATGTTTTTTTTTAACTTCTTTTAATTATCTTAATAACTGTTTCTTATTCCAATAATGGCAAAAGCAACTATTAATCAATTAAAGAGGTAATTAAAAAAATATTTATTGAATAAAGTTTGTTTATTTTTAAAAAAGCATAAAAAGATTTGCAAATAAAGAGAATAAACAACTGTGTAATAGTAAAGATATTACCGCACAGTATTAAAAGGAAAAAACCCAAAAAAAAAGAAAACAATACAATAACCGCACTTGAATGACAAGATTATAAGGATTATCGTGATTTTTAGTTAAACAAATGTATAATATTTACTGAAGTTAAATATTTTCTGACGAAAACGCAAATGTCCGATTGACGATAACAAAGCACAAACAATCGTGGTAAGTACTATAAAAAAATTTGCATGTTTGCAATGTTTTATTTTTTTTTTTTCGCAAAACGAAAATAAAATTGAGTAATGGATAAACACTGAGTGACTTTTGGATTGTTTGAAGTAATTTTACATTTCTACAATTTTATTTCTGTTGGTTTTGTTATATAGCTTTCTTTATTGTTGCATAATAAAAATAATAATAATAATAACGCCATGCTCTGATGTAATTTTTTATTGGGTTTGCTTTTACACTTGGAAAATTTATATAAAAAATGCTAACACAGTAGATTTATATTTGAAACAAAGAATTGACAACATTTGATAATAAATGACATTTTAGTGTTAAAAAGCATAAAATGTTTAAATTAAAAACAATTTTTCATTTTTTTTTCTTGTTTTAATTTTTCAATAATTTTTTTTTTTAAGTTACAGAACTAAGTAAAGGTGTAATAATAATATTTTTCATGACATTTTATTTAAAAAATTGTTTAAATATTGTATTCATTGTGACCACGCATGACTTGAAACATGTATAATAAAATTAAAGTTTAAACGAATATTTAGCAATACTTTTGGCAATTTCCTTAAACAAATTAAATTGATTAAATAGATATTTTTTATTTATTTATAATACCTTTAGTAAGAAGATGAGAAGTAAGATTTATACTTGATATACAACGACATTTGTTTGATGACTAAATAATTTTATTAATTAAATAAATACAATAATTTTTTATTCAATTGTTTATGATTTAAAAAAATTCAATTAGGTATGTATTAACATGGTGAACACCTCTTTAAAACAATTGTTATCATTGCAATTTACTCATTTTTTCTACCTATTAACTAAATTTTAGACGTTTTTGCTTTTTTATTTAAAAGTAGTATAAGTTAAATTATTACCATAGTTTTTGATGCGAAAATAATATACTATAATTTGCAAAATTTGAATAAATATTAAAGCATATTTGCGTGATAAATGAAAACGAATAAATAAAACGAAAACAATTTTTGCATTTTTTAATATTAATAAAAATAAATTTAAAAAAAATTGCTTAGCATTTGTATATACGTTAGGTAAATTTTACTCTTATTATTATGTTATTTATATTTTAAATTGAGTATTATCATTGCTATATTTAATTATCTGTATAATACAGACAATTATTTGAATAAAAAAATTTAAAAATTATTAACGGTTGAATAAATTGGTGTTTATTAATTAAAAAAGTTTTTTAAACAAAATTTTCATTATTCATAATTCAATTTTATAATAAATAATTAAAATATATATTATAAAAGTAATAATAATTTTATGACAATCAACTTTCTGTTTATTATTAAGTTTAGCTTAAAAAGTAATAAGCAGTAATTTAGTTTTTATACTGATTTTACAGGTGAATCCTGATTAATACAGCTTATTTTCAATACTTTTAAAAAGAAATAAAAATGTTTTTTACAAGTAAAAGCTTTTGTGGAAAAATTGTTTTTCAGACTTTATCTGTTAAGATAATACAGGGCAAATTTTTAACAGTCATGCACTGTTCTGTTATATATTTTTTATTTTGGCAATTGATTGTCATTGTTGCTTTTCTCTGTACTTACAATAACACTAGACATTGTTTATGTCACGCGTTTATTGTTCTTCGAATAACATATTTGTTATGACTTATGTGGTGCCATTTTAGATGTTAAAAAACAATATACAATGCTTCAAAATTTAATACCAATTTGTGATTCAAAAGTTATTTGAAAATATTGTGCGAATAAAGTTAAGACAAGAGTTAATATATTGTTTTGTTTTCAAAGAATCACTTGTCTAATAATAATATAAAGAACCCCATTAAATTTATTGTTGCATATAATTCTATTTAATCCTGTATTTTATTTCAATTTTGTATAAATAATTCTCTTATTTTAACATACTATAAGATATTGTGATATACAAATGTACCATTTAAGGAATTTATTGTAATTACAAATAATTGTATTTAGATGAATTAATCAACATAACAAAATTTCTTGAAATGTGAAACGATAGATTAAAACAAAAAATTTAAAAATAATCACACCTTACTGAAAAAATAAACATTTTATAAAGCATTTGAAGTTGCGTGTTTATTATCATTGGGTTAATGTCAAGTAATTGTAACCTTTACCTTAATTCTAAGGGGTTTTACAAAAAATTCTTGGTTTAATTAAATTTCCGGGATTTAAACATTTTTACCACTATTTTTTTATGTTTTATAATACTGTGGTTTTCAAATTTCAATGATTTTTATGTGCTGATAAATTTTTGGTTAAAAATTCATTAATCATGAATTACAATATTATAGTTTATTTTGTTATTGTATGTATTTACTTTCTATATTTCCGGCGTAGTATCCATCAAAATACATAATTAAAACATTTAATTATTCAACAATTTATATTTATTGTTTGTAATTGTTTAAACAATAACAAAAAAAGCAGAAAAACTTTTTTATTTCATTTTTTTTTTATTTTAAAGGTAAAAAAATACTGCGTCATGAGTTGTGTTTGAAAAAATTGCAAAAGAATTGTTTAAAAATAAATTATAACTTATATAGCGACAATAAAAAATAATTTAGACAGCTTTATTAATATTTTCATAATTTAATTTCTTAATATGATTGGCATTTTAGTAAATTCAATTATTTTTATCTCTATGCCATGGTGTTAAAATTTTGCATTATTTTTTATTACTTTTATTTCAAAGATACTATCGGTTAAATAAATAAATAAATATTTTTTGATATTTGAATGGTAAGAATTAAACAATTAATGTCGAAACAATAGCTTAAAAAAAACAATTATTTTCAACCCACAACATTTTGGCACAATACTTCAACTGAAATTCTTTCAAATGCTTATAGAATAAAAGGCAAAAGGCATCAAAACAATACATGCAAAGTACATTAAAACAGCGGGTTTTTTTAAATGAATATTTTAATTGTGTTTCTGTAACTTTGGAAAAATAGAACCTTGCATGCAAAGAAAAATTTAATTAAAAACTATTTCATGCAATGTGTTTTTAAACACTCTATGTGCTTATTAATTAACAAGTATTTTTTATTATGTCACTAATAAAAATGTTAAATGTACAGTATTTATAATTAACCACTTTGCTATATTTATTATTATTGTTGTTTAAAATAATTAACAGTTGGATTATTCGAATTAAAGTAATAATTATCTTAAAAATAATGAAAAGAAATTTTTTAAAAATATTCATGCTAATAAATACAATCGAGTAACCAAGTACTAACTCGTACTGAAATAATAGAGAGAACAAAAAACGATATAAGAATTGTTAATAAATAACATCATGCAAAACTTTTCATGTTTAAAACAATTCTGCTTTTACAAAAAAAAGGTGAAATTATTTTGCTGTATACTTTATGTTTATGTATTTCCATTGCTGAATTTTCCTTTGTTGCATGATTTATTTTTTATTAAATTTTCTTTCTAATAAAACCATAAGGAAAATTTCTTTCTTTTTGTTTAGTAAAAATCGCATATATTAAGGTTACAATGCTGTGCGGGTCGCTTTATACGGTTTATAAATAAAAAAAAGTCTATATAGTGACCATAATGCTATTGATAAAAGGTGTATATTATTTGTTGTTGCTCTCTGATTATTATATTGTCTTGTGGATCAAACTAAAAACTTAGCGAAATATGTATATATTCTAAGGTAGTGGTGTTAGGTAAAACAAAATATAACTTAACTTAACGAAGGTATCTACATTTAGACATTTTTATAACACACAAGCAAAGTTAATAAACAAGAGAGTAATATAATAAAATTATCGTTTTGGATTCATGTGGTTTGTAGACCTTTTTATTATAAAATGTTCTATTTTTGTTAGTCAGACTTGACCTATCCTACATCACGATTATATAGATATTAAAAAAAACCTAGTGTAATAATCATGTTTTTAGTAATAAAGCAACAGAAAACCTTTTTGTTCAAGAAATCTTAGAAAAAGTTCAATTATTGAACAAATATTTATTCTCTATTTGTGTAAGTTAATGAAGAAATAACAAATAATATTTTATACAAAATGGAAGCGAATAGAAAATTATTTAAATATCATATTTATAAAAGTGTTTAAGTAATAGTTTTATGAATATTCATTTCCTTAGTTATTGTTTCATTCAACTTTAATTCTTTGCCATTTATTACTTTTCAGTGCATAGCGTTTTTTATCACCAAAGAGTTTTAACTTTTTTCAACATATTTTCAGCTAGTTAATAATATATCATTAAGATTTTTTTTTCAGTTTTTCAAAGTTTTCTTGCAACTTTTATTTCTCATAATAAAAAATATATAAAACAATTCTTTCTTTTGTTCATTTTACATTTAAAATTACTAAATAATATAAATTGTACACATGTGTTTTCCTAAAGCAAATAAAACAAATAGTAGAAAATCGCTGTATAAAAAATTAATTTAAATAACTTTTTATGATTTTATTATTTGACTTTAACTTTAAATACACTATTGTATTAGAACAATGTAAAAGTTTTTACTATTAAAGAAAGCGTGATTTTGTTAAAATTTGCAAGCAAGGAAATTTTTTCTTCTATTTTTGATTTATTTTTTAATGGTTAGTCGACATGAGAATATTCCCACAGCTTTAGACGATTATTTTTATTAGATATTTTTTTGCTCTCAATTTTTATGTCTGTAAAAGTTAAAGTGAAGCAATTGAATTATTGTAGAAAATTTAAATTTCCATTACCAAAGTTGAAATCCCTTGAAGGCAATACATATATATATACATTTCAAGATAAAATTTTTTGTTAAAATATGTTTTAAAGATTTCACTAGAATTCTTAACTGCTGAGTTTTAAAAAAAATATTTTTTAAATGATGCATATTCCCACAAGTAAACATTACAATTGTAACATGTAAAAAAGTGAAACCAAATTTATTGTGTTGGAATTTTTTGTTTACCAGAGGATTGATTATTTTTGATTTTACTTTAAAAAAAAATTAGTTATTTAAGTAACATTTTATTCATTTTACATTTAATCGTTTTCTTTTTTGAATATTATTATTTAATAGTCTTGAGTTTATAAAGGTTTTGATATTTTATTATAAAAAAATATGTACAAAAATCATTACACAAAATATTACCTAAATATAATTTAGAGTATAAAGATAGGATTTACTTTTCATTAAAAATATAACGAAAAAAGAAAATTGCCTCATAATTTTGATAACAGTTTCTATTATGAAAATATAAAAAGAATGTACTAAAAAGCAAAAACTGTTTACAAAGAGATTGCATTTATTACTTAATTTACTCGTGTTAGTATATTGGACTTTTGTCATATAATTTCTATAAAAATTAAACCAATTATAGTATTTATCTTTTTGAGTAAATTTCCGAAAAAACTTTTATTCTGTTTATTTTTGATACTTTTTAAAACATTGTTTAGCAAGAACAGAATAAAACAATTCCTTGTAAATTGTTAAATAATCTATAAATATAAATAAAAGTTGACTTTTTGTAGAAAAACGATTACAAATCAATACTCAGCATTTATTTGAAAACTATCACGAACTTGTAACCTGCTGCGACTAAATCATTATTAAATAAATGTCACACGATTATCGCTCACAGCATATACAATTTTATTCTTATATTTTTAGCAACCACAAAAATTACCAAATCTAAGAAATTTAATACAACAAAAAAAAAATATATTTATGGATCTTGCTTAATTTCAATTCTTTTCTTTAAATGAAAATATATAAGTATAAATAAAATTATTTATCAAAATTTTATAAACGCAAAACTGTTGGTAAATTTAAATTATAATGCATGACAACTTAGATCGTTAAATTCTTTGTATTATTTATTTTAATTTTAAAATATAATTTCAAAAATAACAAATATATAATGTTAATAAAATGTTGGGGTAAATGTTTTTATTTTATTTAAAAAATACGCAAAAGTTTGAACAAAAGCTTTTTTGTAAATATTTATAAAAAATAAATATATTTAAAACATTTTAAAAACTAAAGTCAAATCAGGATATAAAATATATAAAAAAAAGCTATTTAAATGAAAATATTATTAATCCGAGAGATTTTGAGTATAATTTTGCTCTTCTCTTTCTACTAACTTTTTATTACAGGTGGTTAAATTGATATGATTAGACTCGTTCAATATATGTATATTCATTTTATGATATGTTAATGATAATTTTCATTTTGTACGATTTTTATGCATTGTAATATTTTAAATAACAAATATATTCATTTATACAGTGTTTGTACAATTAATGGTAGAAAAGATTAAGAATACTTAGTTTAATTTGTTAAAAGTTATAAAGTTCCTCTACTAAATGATTGTAAGCTTGAATTTTAAAATGATTTAAAATTAAAACTTTCAAAAAATTGAGTTTCTTTAAATGAACTATCATTACTAAAATAAAGTAAAGAAAAAAATTATAGACAATGTAGGACAGTAAATTTACTATTGCCTTTTTTGAATTTATAATTAATTGCTTTTGTATCCTAGAAAAATGTGAGAATTTTTTTCCGCAAATCGTATGAATGTGAAAAAACGACGCATTGGTCTAATATTGTGTCTACCCTAACATTATTTACCGCAGAGTTTCGCTCTGAGTATTTTTGAATATCTCCTCCTAAGGACAGGTCCATTGTACGAGCTTTCAATAGTCTCATTTAAGTTTAAACATTCTATTCTGTGGCAATATGAAATAGTTTATGTCAGTATTGTGACAAGAACGGTTACTAAGGACAAATTGCATACATTTTAATTTACATATATATATTTTACGAATTGAATATTATAAAAAAAAGTTTTTAAAACTTTTAATTTTTACAATTTAGTCACTTTAATTTCATATAAATTAATTTTATATGAAAAATATCAATTTAATATGTAGCAATAATTTAATTAATACTGACATTTATAAATGTTATTAAATTTAATACTCTTATGTGTATTTTTATTGCATTTTCCATTTGCTAGATTATTAAACAAATTAAAATATTTTTCTTAAATAAATAAAAAAAAGCACAGAAAGAAATATTCTTTTCTAAATCATGTAATATATATGTACAACGTGTGATCTAAACGTTTTAATAGAATTGTTAACAAGAATTTATATATTTATACATAGAAATAAGGTTTTATTATATATTCTGCACACCAATCGTCCTTCATTATTCTTTTTCATTAAACACGCTAAGGGATATTCAATCAAATGAATAACAAACAAGTAATTTTTCTTTTTCACATATTATTTGTGGCTTTTTTTTCATGTCAATAGATGAAAAATGCCAGGAATTTGTTTTTTATTTGGTTCAATAAGCATAATTTATTACAATCAATAAAACATAAATCGAAGGTGAAAAACCTTTTCATTATATTATTTTATCTATTCTTGTGTTTAATTCACAAAAATTAAACCTTATTGAAATTAAAAAGTTTTCAATAAGTTCAAATTAATTATTGTTAACTTGATGAAAATTAAAAAATCTCAACAAATTTGTAAAAATTGTGTTTTATTTATACTTTTGTAAAGAAATCTATGCTTTATATATTTTTATAATTAATATGTTACTTAAATTGCTTAAATAAAAGATAAGGGTTTTAATGTCAGTCAGTAGAACTATGCATAGGTATTTGCGCTTGAATTAAACTCTTTAACTATAATAATTCAGTGTTTTATTTAAGAATTAGATTAAATTCTTAATAATATTAAAAACAATGATAAAAAATATTAATATAGTTTGGAAATATTAAAAAGGCGAAAAAACGCAAAAACGTTCAAGTAACAACAAAAGTATTATTTTTAAAATTTGCGATAAATTTTTGAAATTTCATTTAAGATATAAAGCAAATTTTAAGAAAAAACTTTTTTCTTAACTATTAAACTCACCTTACATAATTGCTTGCAAATATTTTCTTTTATGATGCTTTAGGTAATTAAGAACACGTATATCAGAAAACATTGTTATAATTCATTATTGTTATTTACGAAAATAAAATAATAACAAAACAAAAAGTTGTCAATGCTTTATCAATCATATTTAATATTGGTATTAGCATTGTACAATTAATGACTTACTTTTATCTGGGGTTTACACATTACTTTTAAATAAAAACATTTTTCTAAAGTAGAATTTAATATTATTTACGCATATTAGCTATATAGTCACCCTTCAAAATTTCTATTTAACGACTTTGTTTGTGTTTTACCTTGATTGTCACTTCTTTTCTTTTTGTGTTTTAAGATTTCAATTCTTGTCAATTTACGTCTTCAATATAAAATTCATGTTCCTACTTTTCACAATTTCTATTCTTTTCTTTATTGTAAGAGCAAATAATGATTTGAAATTATAGCGTGGTATGATATAAAAATTGTATATGTAAAAACCAAATAATGGCAACAACAGCTGAAGAAAATTCACAATTTCTATTTTGATTTGCTATAAAATATAAACAAATCACTTTAGCATAAACGTAGGTTTTTTTAACATATATATATATATTCTCCCCTCAATTTATACTTAATAATATTTTAGACTTTACAAAAGCGCTTATTAAATATTACATTTCGTATGTACGATGTAATAAATATATAATGGAAATAAGATGGTTGATACAACTGGTCGTTGCAACATAAAAATATATATATTTATTTCTATATGTCTTGATGAGAATTTATATAACGGAAATCACATAAAACATTTTAAAACCAATAATTTTAAGAACAAAAATGAAAAAATATATGTTTAAATCCTTTTCAAATGTATAATCAACAATGATTTTTTATGCAGCGATGAAAAATCTATTTAACACTTCTATATCTAATAGTAATATTTTGATTGTAATTAAATGTAGTAAAATGAATAGTTGCTTTCCAAAATTTACGTATGTTAAAAAGTAAATAAAAGTACTGTATATAGCATAACAATGATAAAACATAAATTTCTTTAAAAATGCTTTTTTTAATAATACTCTTTTAACATCAGGAAATTTATAAAAGATATTCTTAGTTTAATCTAATTGATAAATAAATGTTTTTAAAAGCGCACATGAAAGTCATTAGGGTTAATTCAAAATTAGATTTAGTGAAACAAAAAAGAACAATAATCAATATAATATTGGATTATAACTTGCATATTTCATTATGTATTTAATTCTACTTTTATGAGTAATTAATGATTTTCATTATAATGTTTGCAAATAAAAACTATATTTCAGAATTAAAGAAAAACTCTTGAAATGTATTTAATGCATTGAGGTTTAGACATTTTAAAAACGAGTTTAATATGTAGATATAATTACAAGTGTAAAATAAATATTATTTTTAAATATATTTATATTTCACAAATGTATAATTAAATAAGAAATATTTGCATTAAAATCATTTCTATCTTTGCATATATAACTTTTAATTTAAAAACAAATAAATACACAGAAGTAGCACACATTAAAGTGATGTATGTAAATAGCATATGTATAAAAATAAATAATAGTCATGGAAAAATTGTTCACACATACATTTTATGTAGCAAGAATGCTTATGTTTTAAAATAATGGGCTAATAATTTAGTAAAAGTTCATATATAAATCTATGCATAGTAATAAAAAAATAATGGAAATTTATTTTTCGTATATATTTATTATAATAATTTACAAAAAAAATATTTGCAAAAAGACAAACATATGAATATACTTTAATGCTATTGTGTGACCTAGTATTTTGATAAAATTATAGAAAATTGTTATGAGTTATGATAAAAAACAAAACAAAAACTAATTTAGTATTAGAGTTTTACTAAATCCAATCAACATTCTATGTAATTTTATATTTAAAAGTGTATCACTTTAGTTAGCATGAATTTTTCTTTCTATTATATCGTTTGATCACTTTATTTAAAATCTAATGGTTGTCGTACATCACGTTACAGACTACGTGTTGCCGCACCTTTATTGTTTTTCTTTACAATATCAATTTGTCTTAGACTAAATACAATTTAGAAACCGCTATGTTAATTTGTATAATATAAAATCTAAAAAATCATAGAACTGTAGTAATTATTTTCTTGATGTTGTATTGTTCATTACAGTTATTACATTTTATTCAAAGATATCATATGATTTATCTCTACTCATAGTCTAAATTTAATAATAATAAAAAAGTGTGTATCATCTGTTTATCTTATTCTCAAATTTTATTATATTTAAATATCATTATAGTAAATTGTAGAATTTTATTTGATTTTTTTCCGAATTTTGTTGTCATTTTTTATACTTTAAAGTTAGCTTTTTCTATGATTGGCTAGGACGTCAATTAAAGAAGCAGCAGAATAGACCCTTTGGCCAAAGTGATAAAAGAGCGATACAACAATGCGAGTAAAAGATTGTTAAAAATAAGCTTAATAGCAAATAAACGATAACAAAGGCTTTCATAAAAACATAGATGCCATCAGCTTTGAAGGTATGTACATTTTGTGAAAAAGCATATTAAGATAAAAAAAAGTTTTTGTTTTTATATTTATAGTTTTTGTTTTTTGTTTATTTATTTATTTTTATTTTCTTACTATTTATGTTATATGAGCAAATATTATTTACATTTCAACTACTTGCAAGTATACCACAAAAATCGATTGATGTGTTAAAATATAGATCATCAAAACTGACTTTTCTTATTTGTTTATTATTTTTTATATCTAAGAAATATAATAAAAAAAAAAAAATATAAAAAACTCTCATCTATCTTACACTACATTTATTGTTTTTTTGTCCACATAGTGGATAAAATGTGTACGAAGTAATAAGACTTTTATGTATCTGCAGAGTATAAATATAATAAAATATTACTTTTTCCATTTGTAATTTTACTTAAGGATAGAAAGTAAGACTATTATGTTATAGATATTTTTGTTTGTGTTATGTTCCACTTACAAAAAAAACATTGTAATACTATGGCAAAGTTAAAATATTAGCATAGAATTATTGTAATTCAACGAGCATCCGTCCTTACCGTTTATAGCCATGCAGTGCTTATTCAATATATAAAATTATTGTAAGCATTTAAGCATGCATAATGTTCTGTGTTCCAGCGGTATTTTAAGATAGAAAGGTAAATGTTGGTTTTGTATTTAGTTTAAAGGAAACATATGAGGAAAAATGCAATTTAAGAACTAAATAACAATAATTATTACATTTGTATTAAATTGCAAAAACAGCATTAAAAATATGAACATTATTGCATTTAATTGCACTTCTAATGACGAGTTAAGTAATTTTAAATAAAGTCTTTAATGAATTATTATTAATATGTGATGCATTTTTTAAAATAACTATAACTGACCTATAATTGAATCAGAGTTTATTTGGTTTGCAAAATTGTAGACAGGATTTAAGCAATAAAATACAATAATTTATTGAAATATGCAAAATAGACAATTAAAAGTAATATTATTGATCTAATAAAATAATAAAATTTAAAATATAAACGTCGTTTGCAAACTTTTTCTTTTTTTTTTGAAGTGTATGTAATATACTTTAGAACTTATTTTTAGAAATTTATATAATAATTACTGAATTGGCAACGGACATATTAATTTTTAAGCAAATAAAAACTCTTTTTTTGCACTCACGTAAAATCTAACCCTTTTTAAACTTTATCATTTAACAAAAGCCTATTAACAAAGCAAACTAAAAATTCAAGAAATAAAAATGAATAAAGGCTGACAATGTGACCTTTAATTCCGCTATCGTAATCATCCGTGTGCGTGGATTACATCATGGTTGGTATATCTTGAATACTAAATTATTTTTAAATATAAGCAGTGCTTTACTTATCACGTTTTGTGTTATAGAAAAATTGTTTTTTATTTTGTTCATAAATTAAGTTTTTTCTGGTTGAAATATTAAATTATGGTTACCTAAATAAAACTACAGTATGCTCATTATTTCATTACTTTTCTTTAAAAATACGTAAAATATTTTTAAAATTTAATTTCAAATCTTTATTGCTATTATTAATAATTTTTTTGCTTTTTTGTGTTTGTTGTACAAAGTTTTAAGCATAGGAAAATTAAAATAAAAAATGTTTCATGAATAATATCACTAGAATAAATTAATTAATTATGAAAAATATATTTTTTGTCGAACAAAAATAATTATAAAAACAAGAAAAATGATCATAATACCGTTAGTCAAGCAATAGTTAGTAAAACAAGTAAATTATACTAACTAGACAAAGCTATGTAGAATTTATCATGATACGTATTTTAATATTATTGCTTCTAAATTTGTTATGCAAAAATATAATTAAAAGTATAATTAGTTAGCAATAAATGCAAACATTTGATTTTTTTTGTATAAAGATTCATTAAAATCTAATAATCTATAAATATTTGAAACACTCTGAAAGTATTTACTTTAATATTATATTTTAATACAATTTTATGATCTTCAAAATTCGATAAAATCTAAAGTATTAAGCGAACAAGATTAACTTGTAAATTCTTAAAAGGCTTAAACGCTAACGAAAACTTTACCATAAAGTTTAATCCATAAAAAAAATAAAACGGGCAATTTTGATTGGATTCTTATATAAATTTTTAATGAATGAAATCGGGATTTCTTAAATGGCTGCTACATTCAAAGTTTTAATCCTATTTTATAGTTCACTCAGACATTTGTATCTTATTCTTTTTGTTCTCACAATTTGTTTTGTAAAATTACTTTTATTATAACAAAACAAATTTGTTTTTATGGTTTGTATACTTAAAATCTCTTTAAACATTATTCTAAAAACAATAATTAGATTTTTGTTTACTGATTTATTGCATTTTGCCAATAATGTTTGTTTTAATTTGTATAAGTTATAACCATAATTTAAGCAGCATTCACTTGATGTTACAAATGTCTTCATGTAAAGCAAAAACATAAAAGCTTCCATAAAAAAATTATATTTTAATTAAAAAAAGAATAGCATAAAAGTTAAAATTATCTTTATGTAGAATTGAAAAAAGAAAAATTATCAATGTTTTATAAACTACGGCAATAAAAATCAAACAGAATTTATTTGAATAAAACAAATTTGCATAAAAATTAAAATTTATTTTAAGATAAACACAAAAAATCAAGACAAGATATTGTCAACAGAAAAAGCAAATAAATAAGAATTAAAACTTTTTGTGTAATTAAAAAAAAAAAGAATATAAAAGAAAGAAAAAATATTTATTCTAAGTTAAAATTTCACTTTATTATTTTATTTAAATTTCTTTAATTTTAGAGTAATAAAAACAAACAACTTTCATTAAACAAATACAAAATGTACAAGTTTTTAACTGTTTTTTTTTCCAAATTTGAAATATGTACATTTTTTGCTTTTTTAAGTAAATTAAATTTAATTTACTAGCATATTGTTTTTATTGTTATTAAATTAATTTTTTATGAAGTATTCAGTTATCTTAAATAAAACATTGCGATTTTGCGCCATGAAATTCTATAAGTTGTAAAGTGTTAGAAACTTGGACTAACACAAATTTATGGCTCATTCGGAATCTTATATTTGGATCGAAAATAACAAATAATCAATTTATTAATGTTAAAGAAGGCATGAAATTATCAAATATTTATTATCCGTATCAAAAGATTTTACGATCTTAACTACGAAATGTATCCTACATTTCAAAATTTACGATCATTGCCTTTATATATGTATATGTATATTGAAATTGATATAATTTAATTTAATTTTTATTATTTTATTTACTTGTATTTTTTTTTTTTTGTGATATTTATATCAATTTTTATATTGTGTAAAGATTTGGCTTATTTAATGACTGATTTTCTGTTATAAGATGATTCTTTTTTTATTGCTTTGCAAAAATCAGTTAATATTTTTTTATATTTTTATATGTATACAAAGAAATTACTATGCCACAGTTTTCTAATTGGTAATGACGTGGAAAATTTATTACTTATTTTATATATTTGAGATTCAATAATATTTCAAGTATTTTAATGATTTTTACTTTTGATCGGTTAATAAAGTATATTTTTCTAACAATTCCTATATGTTTAGACTTTTTGATTAATAAAATTTATAATAAACAAAAAATAATTTTATTGTTTATCAAATTTATTTAATGATCGATAGCAATAAAACCAATTTTTTTTATGTTTAATTGGTTGTTAATAATCGTAATTGCTAAAACATAATTATATGTTAAATTGTTTATTTTATTTAATTTAAATTGCAACTAACTATTTCGTATAAATGTAATTTAATAATAAATTTTATTAATAAAATAATTAACTGCACAACTTTAATTGTTGTTTTTCACTTCCTGTGGCATAACCACAAAAAATTATATATTTATGAAAACTATACATGTAATGTAATATGTGAAGATGAATATTTTACTTACACATTAGAGTAAATTTATGAATATGATTTATACATTTTTCCATATTTGATACACATCGTACATAGATGTGCACGCTATCGTTTTATCTTTTAATAATAAAAAAGTATAAATGTATAAAAAATAACAATAAAATGAACCAAAAAATAAAAAAGACAAGAAAAAAAAACAAAATTGCTGTATGTATTTCCTTTTTATCATTTTACATTTATTGAATTTGTCAAAGAATCAACTAAATGGTTTTTGTAGCTATAACGCCTGAAGGTTTGTTCAAATAAAGGACACAATGCTTGAAAAAAATCCCTTTATGTGTGACATATGTCGTGGGACCGCTTTTAGATCGTGTTTGAAATTTTTGCTTTTTTCCGTATTTTTTGAGTTTATGCTTCAATTTGATTTCTTTCTCTACCTCTTTTTTTTTTGCTTGGAACAACGACTTTTATGATTCTCAAGCGCGATACCCTAATAGTCCACAAGAGTGTGTCAGTGATTTTGCTGTTTTCTGGGTTTAATAAATTTTTTTTCTTTTCCAACATTCTGTTTTGTCGAATTTGTTTGTTGTTTTTTAAACAGTTTTATACGACATTTACGAAATCTGACGACATCAGAAAACAGTGCTATTATATTTTAATATGAAAATGATTGAAAAAAAATATTTTAATTAATATTCTCAAGTGACAATAAAGTAGGGCACAATTTTATATAACTCTTCAACTTGATGAATTGTCTAATATAAATTGATTTTTTTTTCTAAATATTATCCAAATAAATGAATGGTAAATAAATAAATAGACTCAATTTTATTTAGATGTGTAGAAATTAAAGTAAATAAGCAAATACATAATCATGTTTTATTATATAGTTTTCCACAAGTATTCAAACAATTACTATGAAATATTATTAAGTTTATATATTTATTTAAAATTTTACTATTTGCGTTACGAATTTATATAAATTTAGTTTAATATATTAAAATTTTATGCATCAGTACTTTTGACTATTTACTTAAGGTTAGAGTAATTAATGTTATATATAGTGTTAACAATGATATACATTATAAATTAAGGAACTGAAAATGCGTGTGTCTATAAATTAATTAAAATTAATTATATATTCTATGCTTACTTAAGTTTGCAATATTTCCGTTTAGTAAAAATCTTTGATAATATTTAATTAAATTTGACAAGGATCATTTTTATTTATATTATGTACATATAATAATCAAAAATAAAAGAATTTATATAAAACTTAAAGCCTTTTCTCTATAGTCTATCTATATTATTCATATTTCTAAGAAATTTTAAACTGACATTTGCGTTGTCATTTTATAAAGATATTTGATCAACAATAATATTCAAATAATTTATTTTATGCAACTTATCGAAAAAAAACAGTTTATTTTCTTGTTTAATAATGTAATTGAATGAAAAATCGTATAACATATTTTATTTCCGGAAAAACTTTTTTCCTAATCATCATCATGATATACGCGTTTTATATTTTGCATTGTGTTTTCCTTATAAAGATAAAACTCTATTAGTAGATGTTGAAAGCTTTTATGGCATAAAATTGTGCAATGATTTTTCACTAATTTTTTATTTTATTATTTTTATTTCATACATTTATATGTTTTGTTCCATTATTTTACTTTTATAAATTACAATAAAATCTTAATATAAATTTTCTTTGTTAATATTTATAATTCATATTTTTTCCACGTCATTAACGTTCGTTATTTACATTTCATATGAATATACAATTTATTATAATTTTCATTGATAACGATTTAGAAATAAAAAGTTACAATGAGTCTTTTATTCATTGTTCTTTGCTATTGAATTCATATTAAAATTATACTAAATAATCATTTAATTTTATTATTTTCTTTAAAAACTCATATTTGACTGTTTTATATCTATTTATCACATTTAATAATTTGTACTTTAAATAAATTAAATACTTATTGGGATTCGCCATTATTCCCATTTTTAAATTATTTCGTTTCTATTAACTTTGATAAACTTCAAAATATGATAAATTCTGAGAGAAACATTATGCTTGATTATGAACATTGTCGATTATAACCGTAAAATTACTTAAAACTTATATATATTTTTTACTTATAATTTAGTTTATTTATAATTTACGAATACCATTTAATTTTCAATTGCAAAAGTAACTTAAATGTCCATTGATTAAGAATATAAAGTATTTAAAAAAAATTCAAATTTTCATCCCATTTATGCATAGTTTAAGCATTTTAATATTTCATAGTTGTATTTAAATTGTATTTCCAAGCATTTATTTTCCACACACGTCTTAAATTGTATTTTATTGGCACTTTAATGTATCCTTTACGAATCTAATACAAAAAATACGCGTAAAAAATATTTATAAAAATGATAAATTCGGTATATGTTTAGTGTCACGCATTGTATAAATTGGTTTTACTAGCATTTGTCATATAATAAAACTTTTTTAAATAAAAACATTTAAACTCAAGCATTATCAGATAAATATATAATATAAAATATTTTTTAAAACAAATATCCTGCAGTGACATATAAACAGAAATAAAATGGAATAAAATGAAAAAAAGAAATGTATGCAGCAGGACCATTTGTTTTGTTTAATTGTTGAGATTTTTCATTAAAAAAAAATATATTTCATATTATGTTTGTTTTACTGTTATTGTTCACAAAAGATTTATTCAAAAATAAAAAAGTATCTGCCACGGGCAAATATAAATTGTTAACATTAAGAGCATGAAGATTAAAACTCACAATTTATTTTATTATTTGTTAAAGGAATATTTTTGAATGTGGAGATTATAATCAAACAAGCAAAACACTAGGTCTGTTTTATAAATATATATATTTATAAATTTAAAATTAAATTTTAGTTTTTCTTTTGCTATAGGAAAATTCATCAGATTCTTTAGAATTTATATTCAACCGCATTTTTTTTCGTTTGTAAATTGAAAATATCTCACTTTTTCATTAATTCCTTTAAACCGATAAGTATCCACAACATTTATTTAGCATTAAAAGAAGTTTATGTTAAACTTGACTAAGTCGTTGAATAATATTCTTTTAGTATTTTGGTAGCAAAAATAAAAACAAAGTTTTCTTATAAAACTACAGCAAAGCTATAAAAAAAGATTTGATTTTTAAATTATGAAACGCAAATAGCTTTTTGTTATATATAAAAATCTAAGAAAGAATATTATAAAGAAACTATTTAATGATAAAGTCACTAATGACAATAATTTTTATTTTTTTTATAATTAAATACGAAATCAAAGTAATACAAAGAATTTCAAGTACATCTTTCAATTTTTTAGTCTTAAGACTTCCTGACAAATTTGCACACTTAGTTTTTATATCTTATTTTATAAGAGAAGAAATTAAATTCGTTTAATTTTCTTTAAACAGTTCAATCATTCTCTAAATAATTTTTTCTTTATCACTTAGCTGTAAAGATTACAAAAACATTCAACAAAAATTTCTACTTCACTCTAGCATTCATATTATTTTTTCTTCTTTTATTTTTTCTGCAATCGATATTCTCTCCATACATTTTTTATATATTTATGTAAACTTTAAAACGATTTTTTTTACTTAACATTTTCCATAGCTTAGACAGCAAAAAGAAAAATTATAAATTCTGCTATAAAATAACCCAACACCTACAACTTCTACGTATTTTTTATGCGTTGTACTTTTATTCTATATACCATTATTCAAAAATATCAAAATTCTTTAACTCTTACCAGAATCTTCCGCAAGTTATAATTTCACCGAGTCATCACTCATGTTAGACTAAACAGTAATTCAAGATTAAAAAATAATTGTGAATATTTTATAAATTTATATTAGGTAAGATAAAATGAAAACTAAAGGTAGAATATACATAGCTATAACCTACTTTTTATTAAGGTATTTTGATTTACGAAAGATATAATACAATTAGTCACAATTAAATAATTTACTTGTGCATGAAATGTATGTGAATTAAATTATTACAATAAAGTTAAGTGTGGTCAGTAGATTAATAAAGTATATGATTTATAACTGCTATAATAAGTAAACAATTATTGCATTTATAAAATATGTATCTTTGTACATTTTAACAATAATAACAGGTAATCTAAAATTATTTGTGATATTATTGATTTTATATTACCAATAAGATTTTGTGAAGATGGGATCAAAATCTGCAAAAATTTAACTTTACAAGCTATTGATACAAATCTTATTTTAATTTTTATTTTATCTTATTATAAGACCGTACAAAGGATAGTTTCTGTTTGCTTCAAAGAATGCTTTTAGATTTATCCAAATCAACAATATATAAATAAATAATATTTGAAATGTACATTGTCGTGCCACAGAGAAAATAATCTAACAAGGTGTCCGGAATATGGCCTATACGCTAAAATATGCATATACAAGAACAAGCGGTGCATTTATCGCACAATTCTTAAGGAATTTTCAAAACTCGAAAGCAAAGAAAAGTATGCTTGGCAAGCGGACGTATTCGGTAGCAAGAATAATCTTCTTCAATTGTCCATTCAAAATACTCTAATAGCCTAAAAATGAATGAAAAAGTATGTAAAAAATTTTAGTCATGAAAAATTCAATATATAAAATATAAGTTTTGTTGTTATGTAATAACTAAGTGTTTCAAGTTTCGAGATAAATAAAGAGATCGAGATAAATTTATGATAATGTTTATGATTTTTAATTTGTATTTTTATTTATATTACGGAACTAAATACTAGTCATTTTCTTCTTAAATAATCATTATTGGTTATTTCAAATTTAATATTTGCTTTATGTCTATTAGCACATACTTTAAGCATACATTAAATTTTTAAATTGTTCGTTTGAGATAAAGTTGAGGTTGATGGGTTTCTTTAATAATATTTCTAAATTGGATCAATAAATTTTGATTTCTATTTGCGGCTTAGCAAGTGTGTATTCTGGTTTTGCTATTTAATGGTAAATATTGATTTTCTGGTTTACTTTTTGTATATTTAATAAATAGAAATAATTTCTTCAGTTTATTATGTATGTTATCTCAATTATACAAATAAAAACATTTATTTATTTATTTAGTATTTCTATAAAAAATTTATTAAAAAGATTTAAATATTATAATGAAATATCTGTATATCAAAATCATATGATGTATAGATTTAAATGTTTTAATATGTAAATAGAAATCAATCAGTGGAACAAGATAATTTTTTATTGCTTACAAAAAATAGTAGCTGTATTGAATTTACTAAAGAACTAATATCTTACACATTGTCATTAAAAATATAATTGAATAGCATTAAAAAATCTTAAAAAAAAAAAAATTAAATAGCATTATCAATTATTTGCATTCACTTTTAGTTTCGAATTCAAATAAATTATTATTAATTATTAATATTCAGTTATTTTTATGAGTTATTAACTACTTCGTGGTAAAAGTACTTTCAAATACAACTATTTTGTGCACGAATTTCATTAAAAAGTATCAGAAAAAGAAAAACGGTTGTCATATTTTTTTAAATATTATATTGTAAAAGGAAAATGAAAATTTGATAAAAAGAAGATCAGGAAATAAATATAATTTGAAATAAATGCGTTTGATTTAACAATGTTTTTTAACACTTTAATTTCACTAAAATATAATTTTTCTGTTTCAATCAACTATATGTATGGAAATCATGTAATGGCAGAGTTAACTAAGTGCTAATTTGAAAACACACAAAGCGTTCCACAAGAGATTTTTTTATGCAACAATACAAATGTATTATCTATGACCTTTAAATTATAGCAAACAATTGTTTTTAGTAGAAAATTATATAATTTGATCTAACTTCTTAAAAAAAGGACTCTATGATAGGTAAGAGATAAAATTTAAAATTTAGACAAACTTACATTTAACCGCAAAACAGAACTAATAGAAAATAATAATAAATAATTAAAATTATAAATGAAACCAACATAAATCGTATTAACATGTGTGAACTATAAAATTTTATTGTCAATAAACAATTTAAAAAAAAATCCGTGATTTTGTAAACTTTCTTTCATAAACATACATATATATTCATTAAAATTTCATTACATTTGTCACATTTATTATTAATTTAATTATAACATACAGCTATATAAACAATGCGATTTTTTTTTATTATTCAACTTTATGATTTTTTTAGTATTATTTTATATTTGTACGTTATAATGTACTGTTTTAATTTTATATAAAAAAGAGAATTAATAAAGCAAAATCATAAAGAATATGTAGTATTGTGGAAGCATAACATAATGTATTGTTACTATAATAATTATTTCATATATTTTTATTAATCACCGTGCATTAAAGACTTTACGTAATTAATATGTTAGATTTTGTTAAATTTTAAAATTATTATGTATTTTTTTAAAATATGGTTTTTTATAGTTTTATAGCCTCTTTTTAATTATATTATTTTATTTAAAACTAGTTGGTGGGCTTCGCACGAAGATAAAATAAACTTTTGAATATAATGAGACCCCACTAATGTTAATTTTCAATGTAGTGTCAATATTTTGTTTTAATACAGAAAAATTTCAATAAAAGAAACTTCGAATAAAGCAACATACGATTGAAGCAGCCACGATAAAAGAAACTTTTATCTTTCTTAATTTCGTTAAAGTAAATGAAATTATTTTTCTACGACGTATGAGTGAGACGAAAGTATTAAAAAAATTGGATTTATTTGTAAATATACTCGACATCGGATACTTTTTTAAAATTTTAGTTTCAAAAAGATTTTTATATCGAAATATATATTAGTATATTTAATCATCCGATTTACCTATTTCCGTTAAAAAAGAACATATTTTGAATAAAATGCATAACTTTTTGACGTATTGTTAATGCAATTCAATATTCTATTCCAGGGATGCCAATTATGTTTCTATCAGGGAGAAGTTTTTTATTTTATGTATATGTCGTCTTCTTGAAGAGCCTATTTTTAAAATCAATAATTCATTTTTTTTTTAAGAAATACAATGTATATTCAATTCTGTTTTTATGCGATTTTGAAGTAATGTGGTTTTTCAATAAGTTTTTTTTTTTAAATATGAAATTTTGTATGGGAATTCCCGTTGAATATTGCTTGTATCTAGTTTTTCGTTGGGAAACTCTGTTTTATATTGTTGATAAAATTGTATTGAAAAAAGTAATTTTAAGACTCATTTTGTCTACAAAAACTTTTAGCAATCTACGAAATTTATTTTTTCGAAACGTGAAACGTATTCCAATTCATTTGTCGAAAGTCGTGTTTTTTATGCGAGTTTAAATGTGTCTTAAATGTGTTTTAAATGTTTTATCTACCGCATAAAAAAAGAATTAAGTGTATATACAAAAATTATCTTTGTTCCAATGGTAATAAATTTTAAAAATAATAAGTTAGTATTTTAATTATAAATTAGTTTTGTTCCAGGTGAATAGAATAGTGTTGCTAGTTTGAAATATATTAGTTTTATAATTATTTATTAAAATTATTTGTAATAAATAGATATAGTAACTTATTTTTAAGTACAATTATTAAATAATGTCAATAATAAATTCAATATATTTTAGAATCATTTAAACAAAGATATGCATATGTGCTACTATATTTTTATAAAAGATTTAATTATAATATTTAAACGCATAACAGTTCTATATTTTTAATAAATCGGAATGAAAAAAATATTAACACAATAGTAAAATAGCTATAATTCAAAAACATATGATATTTGCTTTATTTTAATAGAGAAATAATAACAATAATTGCAAAAATAGCAAAATAATGATGATTTATTCATCATAATATCTCTTGATCCTAGTTTAATCATACTATTACACTGTTTTTGTGTGTGTTTATTATAGCATAACGACAAAAGAACTAATTCGAAGCACATTTTTTATTTTATGCCTATATATGTTACGAAAGATTGTTATTTAACCTTGTCTCATTTATTTTATCCTTCGTACAATTTACAGTTATTATATTTGAACTTATAGCTGCTATAATGTTCTGCAGGACTATAATTATCCATTAAGGAGCGTACTAATGTTCTATTTATAACTGAATGAATTGCCCTATAAATGTCCTTCTTATAGCACTAATCAAGTAAGACCACACAATGTTGCTTAAAATCAAGCAGGATCAGCTTATCTTATAACATGTATTATTCTAACATATGCAACTTTATAATAATATGTATCTTATTTTAGCTAATATTAAAAAAGAAATTATGATAAAGCATTTAAAGGATAATAATGTTCATGGTTACAATTTTTCATTTATTAAAAATTCGATAAAGATGTCGCGAATAAAAGAAATAAAATAAAATATTTATTAATCGAAAATTTTATTTTTATATTTATTTGTTTAGAGTTGAGGGCATATAAATGATTAAACAATTTATCTTTGGTTTAGTCTGCCTGTGATATGTTTAAGTTTCATGTGTTTAAGTGGCTGTGCTTATGTTTCATGTGATTAAGTTACGTGTGTTCAAATTTCATGTAACCATTCTTAGCACGAACTGTCTTAATGTTGCAACTAAACTACAGCCTGTATAGATTTATCTATGAGTTCTAGCTTTTTTGGTCGTAATTATAATAATAAAAATCTACAAATCATTGAAATTGAAGATATTTCAACATCAAAAATGTTTTTCGTTATAGTACCTCATATATAGAAACGACTAAATTCCTAACGAATACCCGCTATCTAGTATTAAGAAGAACTTGTATCAATTGATTTAAAATACTTACAATAATTATTTATACCAAAACCGGTGTTAAACTATTTGAAATGTTACTAATTAAAAGTTTAAGGATTATTGTAGAGAGGAAAACTTTATTTCGGAAAACTTAAAAGCATACTTATAAAATAAATTCTTCCGGATAAAATAAAATGATTTCTAATCAAAATTAAAATAGTAACAATTCAATATAAAGTACTAGAAATGGTTTTACAGTTACTATTATTAGTAGTAACTAGATATATACCAATTATGCTGCAAGATTTGCAACCAGAAAAAAAAGCAATTATATTGATTTATTCGAAAAGATAACTGTGAAAACATCACTTTAAATTAACTTTAAAAATAGCTAAAACTTAACATGAATCCAGACGCTAGACTTTGATCGTAAATTTATAATTAATTATATACTATTAGAGTTAAAAACTACAAATTTAATAATCAAATTTTTGAAAAAAAATGTAATAAAGTAATTTTGCCTAGAAATAAATAGGTTTATTAAAAAAAGTCGCGAAATAGTTTAATTTAATTTATTGAAAACTTTCAATATAATAAAATTCATAAAAAGCCTTATGTATAAGTATTGATAAAATTAATTATATTTAGTGGTACGTAGTGTACATAAGATTATATTATTAAAATAATATTTAAAAGAGTAAGTGTTATATAATTTAATTGAAACTACAAAACGAATATTATTAAATAGTAATATAGCTGTATTGAAGATAATCATTATAAATTATTTATTTGAATAAATAGGCAAAACAAAATTTAATCAAATAAATAACAAAAAGTGTTTTAAGATTATTTTATATAATTTTGTGTATCATCTGGAAATAATAATCTTTATTGAATTTTTACCATTTCAAAGTTAAAATACTCAACAGAAATATTCGAAAGGACTTAAATCAAATAAAATGTCTATAAATTTTGATTAAAATTTTATATTTAGTAGAGGTTAACAATGTTTTTAAAATTTGAATGATGTATTTTGCAGCTGTTACTTTATTGCAAACTCGTGATAATATTTCGTATAAATTATGTAGTAAAAACATGACACAAAATTAGTTCAAAACAACCACAAATAATCTAACCAGAACAAGGAATCAACACCAACCATGAATTGTTTATATTATATTGTTTAAACTAATTGTAATATTGTGTTACTTCACTAAATGTAAATAATGAAATAACATTCACCTTTTGTTGATCAAAAACATTGTCACTCTTGGTTCCATAGATCTATGTAAATTACTATTTTATAAAATTATCCAGCACTAGATGGTCAGGACACATAATAGTGAATTAAAATAAATATATTCTCTCAAATACATTTTATGGTTTTCAAATTAAACTAATAATAGAAAATAAGAATTTCCATTTTATTGTTTGTTTTAATGATATAAGATATCTTAGGTTGTAAATATATGGGTTAAAATTTAAATATCGAACTTTTAATAATAAAAGAGCTTGTTATAAAATTTCATATTTTACAAAAAAGCATGAAAATTACCAAAATAAATAAAATTATAAAAGAGTTGTATTGATTTTATTATTATTTATGGTTTTTATTTTATAAGCAAGCTAAAAAATCATATTAATTTTACAATTATTAAAACCAGTAATAACTAGTATATAGTATTTGTATTATTATTTTTTATGTTTAATTATATATATGTACAATTTATTATTATTCTTAATGCAATTACTTTCTACTTAAACTTTAATATAAATAATAAATTTAATGATTAAAAGAAAAAAAAATTTCAATTCCTTTTTATAACCATATTTTATGCGAGTAAAAAAATACTTAAAGTAATATGTTTATGATGATGTATGAAAGTGAATTTAGTAGGTGTTTTATTAGGTATCAATTAGTAGGTATGGGGTAGCTTTTTTAGTAGCCATTATACATGTGTATATATACTTTGAGGATGACACTTACTTTAATAAAGATTTCAGCTATTGTTGTGAGAAATATATTCATTAACCTTCATACATAAGGTCCCCCTTAAAAAGAAACTGCTAAAATTAATGCTCCATGATTTAAACGTATTATTTCAGAAAAAAAAATAAAAACAACAATGTTTATAGTTAAAATTTTATACTCTACTTTTTTACTCCTATTTTGTAATAGTAAAACAAATAAATAACACGAGAAAATAACGAAATAGTAGAAATAAAATTTTTTAAAATCAAACGATTTATTTATCACAACAAAAGTTTTTATTCATATTGAATTTCTTTACTTATTCAAAGTATCACCAAATTGTTGTTTTACTATAGTTGTATGTTTATGTTTTTTTAATTTATTTTTAAGTGTACTTTTATAACATAAAAAGATTAGATTTTAATTTTTTTTTTGTTACTTCAAACATAAATTTGGACAGTTCTTGGTTTTACGAACTGCAGTAGATTTTTTTTTAAAAGTTGTTATAAACAAATAATAAAAATATAAAATAAAAAGTTTTTGATACAGAAACTTTAAGTTACTGGACGAAGATTTTTATTCCAAAAATATATTCTCATAAAATACAATTAAAACTTTTACATAACTTTGCTTATTCTAGACAATATATTTCAGTGCTTCAGATGAGCTCTTTAATTTCATGTTTTAATTATATTTTTCTTATTAAATTTAAATATTATAATATTTGAAAAGAATTCAAAGCCAAAAAACTTTAGATATGAATGTTAAATTTAGATTTAAATAGACGTATTTTAAGTTTATAGTTTTGTTGTCATGGACTTTCAATAAATCTTATGATTTAAAAACATTAATGTATGTCCCCATTCAATGTAATGCTGAAAAATTAAATTTTGGTAGCTTCAAAACATCACACGAGTTGTTGTTATTGTTGACAACGGTAAAAATTAACTTTAATATTGAAAACCTTAATTTTCATGAATTCTTTAAGGAAGTCATATAAACATATTATAGGTACCCAAGAGAATCGTAACCTCTAATAATAATGAAAGAAAAAACAACATACACAACCTGACAAAACCTGGCACGTGCTTTAATTTAGTTTCAGTAAATGAACGTGATCACCTTATTACATAAACTTAATCTTATTTTTAAATTTTATATAATATTTCTCATGTTCTCAAAAGATTCTTTTCCAAAATTTAAAAAAAAATCTTAAATCTGTTCTAATTGCATCTATTGTTTACACACAAAACATCTTTTTAAGGATCAATTTGTGTAAAAAATTATATAAGTTTTTACTTGTGTATAATAATACATATTTCTTTAAAACGTTTTTTATTTACTGAAATCAGTGGCTTTGAGATAAAAACTCTGTTCGATAACCACAGACATTCTCGAGTTTAACTCCCAATAGCGACTAATGTTTTTATTGCTAAAAATTGAAGTTCTAATTCGTGTATAAAGAAACTAATCAAATAAATTTGAGAAAATGAAATTGTATAAAAACTCGAAATAATGTCAATTGAAAATAGACTTTTGGCACTTAGCAACAATAAATCATATAAATTATAAGGTTTATTAAATTGAACTTTAGAGCATATCAAATACCTTTTATATTAATAGGGTAGCATTTTTATAACATATAATTCGATGCGAAAAACTATTGTTTAGGTTTTGTAAAACAAAGCATATGAATAAAAGGACTAGAAAAACTTGATCGCACACAACATTTAATAAATCTATTTCTTCATTTTATATTTGAAACATCTGTTCTGCTTGTTATTATTTCTTGCTGCTATTTATTGTTTTATTACACACATTATTTGTGTATAAAACATCGTTTTTAGGGTAATTTAAAAATTATTTTACAGCTTTTCTTTGGGCAAATTATTATAGTTATTATTCGTGATATAATTTTTGTTTTTTTTTATTATTTATTCTATTAATGCTCGTTACACGTCCTATTTATGACTAATATGTCGCTCACAAGTGGAATAGTGCAATGGAAAAGCACGGCGAGTCATTAGCCGTTGCACTTGACATTGCTAAGGCCTTCGATAAAGTCTGGCACGATAATCTCCTTGCAAAACTTGAGTCATACGGGATTCATGATACAACTGTCCGATGGTTAAAAAGCTACTTAGGCAATAGAAGTTTCCGCGTTGTAGTAGACGGTACCTTCTCAAGTGAATTTCGTACAAATTCTGGGGTACCACAGGGATCGGTTCTCTCACCAACTCTATTCATCTTATACATAAACGACTTATTAAAGTCGACAATTAATCCGATTCATAGTTTCGCTGATGATAGCACTCTCCATGCCACTCACTGTTATTCCTCGCATAATACCGAGGTGAGAAAAATGGAAAGGGAAACAGTAGTTTCATCTATGAATAAGGATCTGTGTAGGATAATTGAATGGGGGGAGAAAAACTCAGTTATATTTAACCCGTCTAAAACACAACTATGTGAGATATCGCGGCTACAACTTAAAAATAAAAACGAGAATATAATTTTTGACTCAATTCTACTAGAAAAAGAGTCATCGGTGCGTCTTCTTGGTGTAAATATCTCATCAAACCTGTTGTGGCATGACCATGTCATGAGTATCGCGAAACAAGCGTCAAAAAAATTAGGTTTCTTGTATCGTTGCAAGTCATTTTTTAACGCGCAGCAACTCTGTCTCATATATAAATCTTTCATACGGCCGTGTATGGAATATTGTTGTCATGTATGGGGCGCTGCGGCAAAGACCACTTTAGATTTATTAGATAGGGTACAAAACCGGGCCATTCGATTAATAAATAATCCCGAAATCACGGACAAATTAGACTCGCTAAAGCATCGTCGGGACGTAGCGGACCTCACGATTTTTTATAAATATAGTTACGGGCATTGTTCCAAAGAGGTCTCCGAAATAATGCCTTCGCGCGAAAAAAGGCTACGGGAAACAAGGGCTGGTACTACCACCCACGGTCGAGCGGTAACTCTAAGAACGGTAAGAACATCGAAGTTCCAAAACGATTTCTTTACTCGTACAGCAAAGAAATGGAACGCCTTACCAGCGTGTGCGTTCCCAAACCAATTTAATATCCAATCCTTTAAAACCAATGTCCACAAATATCTTACATCCCATCCTATAAATTGACATGGTAGCTCAAAGCTATTCACAGGTCGACCTAAACATGTCAATTTCTTTATAAAAAAAAAAAAAAAAAAAAAAAAAATAATATTCTTTAAAGCATTCATATGCTAATTACCTTTAATTTTTTATAATTGAAAAATAAATAGAAAATCTTATAAGTAAATTTATTTTAATTATTTTGTTTATAAAATGGAAAAATAAAATTAAAGTAATATTAGAATGCTGATAGAACATTATACCAATTTCTTGTGATATTTCGGTCAATGTATACCTCCTAGAGACCTTGCGTGATATTTTTAAAATGTTGTCTTATTTTATTTTCGGTGTGGATAATAATGGTTTGGCTTTATATTTATTGCTTTTATCATAAAGTTATAAAGAAAAATAGAAGTTCTGTTTGCGGTAAAATAAAACAGAAAATAATCTTCCTCAATATTTTTTTCACTGCAGAGAAATGCTCGTAAATTCTATATAATATAAATCATTAAAAGTCGTTAAATGTATCATATCTTTTGAACAATAAAAATTATCGCTTTCTTTCTATTACACAGCAATAAAACTGAATACTCCATTTAAAATCCACTAATGCTCCTAACTGAATTAAACTTTAATGAATTAAATTATAAAAATATAATTATATTTCTTATTTTATATTTTAGAAATATTATTCTTTAATTTTTTAGTGTAATTAATTATATTTTTAATAAAATTAAATTATAGACAGTTTCATATGAATGTTCATATCATTTAATATTATTGTGATTTTAAAAAATAAAATAAATATTAAAAAATGATATTTGACTTTGCAGATAAAAATGTGATACAAATTATCAATTTTAAGCAATGCTTTTTTCAAATTTAATTTTGTGGAAAAAAACTTGAATTCAAAAAACTAAATCATTTGGAAAAATGACAATGATAGTATTAAATGAGATGATTTTATTGTTTGGGTATAGAATTAAAGATTGATTACCTTTTATTAATTTTATTTACTACTTATACGTTAACAGCTTGCTATTGTTTAAGATTAATTCACATTGTTTCTGCATATACACAATTCAGTCCTTTAGTCTTTTTAAAAATAATGGTGTGTTTTATGAATCTTTTAATTGTGAAAATTATATTTTAATAGATAGACCGTAGGAAAGCTCACTGCATAAAAAACTTTGAGGTAATTTATTAAAATTGAAATGTTTGCACATAATTTACACGGAAGAGAAACCATGCAACACATCAGAATTAAGTACTTAAGAAGAAAAATTACAAGAACAAGGTTATATATATGACAGTTTATTAATATTCAAAGTGAATTAGATATAATTTAAAACTTTGTCGTTTGATTTAAAAATTTGACGTGGTTTTGTTACTGTACACTTCGTCACCATTTTTGCACTTTTTATTATTTAAACACACTTAAAGGACTTCCTATCAAAGAGCAGTTTGTAGTAAAATTCAATTTTCTATATATTTAACATCTTTTATAGTTTCCCATAACTTTTTGTTGTTAGCTTGTCATATATTTAAACAGATTCAAAATACTTCAAACGATTTATTAAAAACAATTGATTAATTTTTCATTGTTGAAAAAACAGAAACCCTTTGTTCCGTACATTAAAAGATCATGATAGAAAACTGCAGCAAATCATTGTTAACAAAATACATAATAAAATTTATAAATTTTTAAATTAATAACTAAAAAATGATCTACGAAACCTATCATATATAAATAATTTATTATACATTTGTTGTTTTCATTATAAAAATAGAAACAGATAAACCTCTTGAACATTCTTCCATTCATCGATTTATCAATGTTTTTATTATTTATAAATAAAGTGCTTGAGACTTTATTGCTACTCTTGTTTCTGCTTTCGTATTTTATACTCTGGAAATGTTTATTATAAATAGCCTTAAAAATAATTATTGTTAGTTTACTTTGTATTGTAATTTTATTACAAATTAAAGCTAAATGATCGATTAGTCAAGAATAAAATAAAATCAAATATATTAAATCATATTGCATAATTATATTTTTTTAATGTTTTAGTGGAAATTGATTAGTCAAACAAGGCAAAACAGATTGACAAAATTAATTATCCTTAAATTAAATGTATTTGAGCTGCAATATAAGGTATCATAAAAATTCAATATTCTTGTATCGTTGCAAGTCATCCACTCGCTATCGCTCGTTTCGCAGTATTAAATTCTCGTGTATAATAACTAGTTTTACTCACTAGTGGTATAATATACTATTTTGTTAAAAACCTAACAAATGCATCCTAAAACATTCTTTAATCTCTCCGGTAAAATAGTCCTGAAAAAGTTGTGTAAAGAAATTGTGGAGAGAAATTTGACACATTTGTAATTTGAGACATTTGTAATTTGACACGTTAATGATACATATGTTTTATTTTTCATTTATTTTCAGAAATTTAAAAAGAACAAAATGTAATAATTAAATTTCATACAAAATAAAAAAAAATCAAATGTCAAAATTTCACCGTGAAATAATGTTCTGAACATTATTTAACGGTGAAAAATAATTATAGACTTTTTGTGGGCCATCTGGTTTTTCAAAAAAAAAACCACAACTTTTTCACTGCAACCTACGTACCACCAGAGCGAAATCATAAGCAAAATTTTTCATTTCTGATTTCACGGTGTTAAATTTGTATGAAAATTTCAAATCATTCGACCTCAGTACTGGATAGGTAATAGTAATTGTTCTTTATTTTCTGCCTATTAAATATATGTATGTGTAAATAATTTGTTATTTTGCTAAAATAAATTTTTATACATAAGCAAGAAAAAAATACAAACAATTTCCAATTAATTTGAAATTGGTTTTATTAAGTTTGTGTTTCCATCAATTTTATCAGAATTATTTTAAATCATTATTATTTATTTATTATCACTTATCATTATAATGATAAAAATTTAATTTTATTGATTGCAGAAAAGATATAGTTCTTTGATAAACTATGTTGACAGAAACTATTTACAGGTTAATTTTTTTTTTAAACATACCATTCAGTTTTAATTCAAATCTAAACATGTTTTCATATTTATGTCATAATTTGTAATACTAGTTTAAAATTTTAGCTTTCTTATTAAATTTTTACATTTTGACATTATTAACCAACATTTTAACGATTATTTCCTTGTAATACAATATCTTCTTCTTTAAATAAAAAAATTAAAAATAACATAATGCAAGTTAAGAGAAGCAAAATAATATTGTCATATTCTAAACATAATTTTAATTTCTGTCTAGTCCTGCTGTCAAAATTTTATACAATGGTTTTACAATGCTTGTCATATCTATGATGTAAGAAAAGAAGAAAGAATGCTTAAAGCTCTACCAAGTTTACAAGAAGAGAAATGTCTAAACTTCATATAAAAGATGAAAAGTAACTTCTTTAGAGACACAAATTAAATAATATTTTATTATTAATAATTTCTTATTTATTTGTCGATTAATAAAAAACATACAAATAAAAGTTTTTCAAAGAAAAGTAAACTCTTTAATATTAGAATTTAGAAAAGTGCATTACGCCTTCATGAAGCAATTATTAATTGATTTTATAATAGAAAGTATTTATACTTACTTTACAAATCATTACGCACTTTCATAAGGATTGTGAATCATTTTTAATTTTGTTTTTTGCATATATTATGTGTCATTTAAAATGCGATTACAAACTTGATATTAAATCTGATTCAAATTTTCAGCTAATAATAACATAATCCATAAAAACATAATTTATGCTGGAATTATACTTAAAATTTAGAATCTTAGTAATAAGATTAGTTGATTTAAAACCTATATAATATCAAATGTAATCCAAATAATTATTAAGATAGTTTCAAACGTACTATGCACAAGTAATCTATGCGAGTACTAAGTCTGTAGCAGACTATCTGTTTAGTTTAAAAAATTAAAGTCAAGGATTTGCATGATTCTAAAATCTAACCTGTAAACTCAGATGGGGAGTAAATGTCAAAATCAAAAGGAATGAAAAAGAATTAAAATATCGAAGCATATATTTTTTTTAGTATCTGTACTTAACAGATTAGTATAGACATTATCATCTATCGAGTCCAGATAATCCTTACTTGTGCTTTCCACCGATGCAACCGATTCATGGCCCTGTCTATTTGAATTACTGATTTTTTTTCAGTAGCGAAACGTAACTTATCATTGTCATATAAAAACAATGTTTGTATGGTTTTTCTTGTTATTGTATTCTTCAGACTACCTAAGAGTACTTATAATTCTTATCTTTTATAAAAAAAACTCTTTTAAATTATGCAGTATTATCGTTTTAACTTCAGTTATCAGAATCCCTAACGTATTACATCAATAACCCTGCAAACTTTCACATTCTGTTACCATTATTGTTTTATAAATGTTAACATGCCACATTATATAAAACTATATCGCAAAAAAGTTTATTGTTTTAAAATATTTAATAACCGATCAATCGTCGATCGGTAAATCAGTCGAAAAATTAGTCATTTATTGTTGCACTTGGTACAGCTAGAACTTTCGATAAATTAATCTTCTTGGAAAACATAAATTGTTTCTGTAGGCAATACATATAGCTTTTACTGGTGACAATACTCTTTATGCAACTCATTGTTATTCCACGCAATATATCATGGTGATAAAATCGGTTAAATATACTGTTTTATCTACTATGAATAACAATTTATGTTAGATAATTTATATTTATTATTTTTGCATTTATATTATCTCCTATTTGCGTTATTACAAACGGTTTAATTGGCATAAATAATTGATCAATTTTGAATTTAAACAAAAATTATAATTTTTACGCATAAGAATTGTAGATTTTCCTAACGGGAAAATGGTTTTAAGAATTCATTAAATCAATTTAAATATTTCTTGACAAGTAATATCTACCTTATACATTTTAAATATATAAAATTTAAATGATTGAGGATCAAATAAAAACAAGGGTCATGACATGAATTAAAAAATATTATTTAATAACAATAAAATAAATTTAATAAACGAATAAATATGTTGATATAAAAAACTAATAAGAAAACCTACGTTATACTTTTAATGGCAAACAATATAAAAATATACATTTCTTTTTATACATTTGTCTTTCATTTATGCTCTTATTTTTAGTTTTAAAAATATTCTCATAAAAGTAGATAACGAGGGTCAAAAAAGGACAATCTTAACACACAAAATTGATATTGAATATATATAAAGAGAATTGTTTTTCCATTTAGAATAAAAATGTTTCTTTATCAACTTTGTTTTGTAAAATTTTTTATATTATTATTTTCTATATATTGTCACAATAATCTGATTTGCATTTCTACCAATTTTTATAACATTGATCCATGTTTTTCAGAATTGTTTCATAATACAGCATAACGTAAGCATCAAAAGAATAATAAAATGATTTGAAATTGAAACAGTTAAACATAAAATATATTATAAATTTTTAAAGAAATAAAGCTAAACCCAATAAACAAGCAACAAAAATAATTTCGGAAAAAGAAACAATTAATTATATAAATAATATTTAAATTTTTGAAAAAAAAATTTCAATAAGAATAATAGTAATAATAATAATAATAATTTCATAAAAGAAAAAGAAATTGCTTTAAAAAATAAGTATCATTGCACATTGAAGCGAAAGAAAATTGACGATTTTTAAGCAAAAACTCTATTGCGGTCAATTTTTTTCCATATTTGTTATAATAAAATATACTTTTACTATAATATTTGTAATTCTGCATGTTTATCGTTTACAAAATATCTTAATCATCATCGAAAATATTTAGTCCTTAATTTTTGCAATTGCATGGTTTTTTTTTAAGTAATAAATATAATTTGGATCCAAACTTTTACCGTCAAGTAATGTTTCAATTTTTAACAAATGCTGATAAACATAAATGAATGATAAAATCGCAAACTGTAATCGATTATATGGCTTAATAAACCAGAAAAAAGAAGTTTTTTTGTTGTTTATATTGTTATAAGGATTTTAATTTATTTGAAAACAAATCTGTAAATAAGGAGGAAACATTTCAAATTTGCTTTCCATTCTTTAAAACAAATAAATTTCAACCTAATAATAAAATTAAAAAGAATGAAGAAAGTTTTTTTTGCACATAATATTTATATATGCGTAAGCTCTTTTCCATCTTAATGTTACAGGAAAAAAAATACAAAAATCTGTACAAATGGTTAAGGCGTGGATTGTAACAAGGCTGACACTATTGCGCAAACTTTTCAAAAATATAGCCTTTATTTGATTAATATGGCAAGCAAAGACATAAAATACTATTTTTTCCTGTATAAGCTATATTAGTGCAATCTGTTTCTAATTATTTGATTTTTTTTTTTTTGATAATTCCAATGATATTATTACATCATCTGAATCTTTGAAATAAGAATTTTTAGCAAAATTATTATTGCACATGATTTTATGAGAACAAGTAAGAAAATATATTTAAATGAATTTAAAAATAGAATAAAACATTTTTCAATTTCGTCAATTTTCTATTTTGCCAACAACAGTTTAAAATTATTGTAATAAGGTTAAGGTTAGGAATAAGCGACAAACGACCACAAACGACAGTTCACACAATGATAATGGTGTCGTAGTCGCAAGAATTTATATTCGAGGAACGCTTTTTTAAAATTAGCATCCCGTCTATACATTCTATTTGTCTTCTATAGATTTCATGCTGATTGTTAGGTTTTCTATTCAATCTGATGTTGTTTTATATTCTCGCAATATTGCCAAAAAAAAATTGTGTCTATTTCTTCAAAACCTTTTATATATTATTATTATTATTATAATTATTATTAACTTATAACGTTATATCGAAAGAAACCATAATAATAATTAATATATGTAGTAATTAAAGGGAGCAAAACCTTGTTACAATTTATCATTTTTTCAGCATGAGTATCTTATTTCTCTTAAGTATAAATTAGCTTTAAACAAAAGCCACATCGTATTAATTTAATACAAATTTTAAGCTTTAACCATTTAAATTATATTTTCATGATAATAATTAAAATATTTTTTAATGGCTTTTTTAATTTTGACAAAATAAAAAATCATTAGAAATATAATCGAAATTAAGTAATTAATGGTTTTAATAATAAGATTTAATCATTTGTTAAATCTTTATCAAAAACATATAAAAGAAGTAATTATTATGTTAAACCAACTCAGGGAATCTATTTTAAAACGTTTTAGATGTAAGTGAGTCTATATGAAATTGTAATTAATTATATTTTTCAAATTTTATGTCTTTGTTAAACTTTGTAATGTAATTTTAATGTCACATTAACAGACCATAGGTTTATGGATAAAAATAATTCTTTTATAATCACTTTATTGATAAAAAAACATTTGAGAAATAGTTAAGTCAAATCACTTTTTCAGTATTGATTTATTTATAACAAAATAAAAATGAAAACTTGTATTTAAATTGTTATTGTTATAAAATAAAATACTTCCCAAAAAATGTATACAAATTTATATTGTATTTGCCTAATAATAGAATGAAAACTTTTTCATCGAACTCTAGAAAATTTTTTGTATTGATTTATTAATGGATGTTGATTCCGTTATATATTTTTGTTGGTAATAAATTTCTTTATTTTCTTCTTTTTTTTTCATTTGAGAAATTTAAATATTTTCATATTCATAAAAAAAATTATCGCTTTCTTGAATGGTATTCGTCAAACTTTAAACAATAAAATCATGCAGAATTTTCTATTGTTGTTTCAAATAAAAGCATTTGACAAAGAATTATTATTTTAGCAAAATTAATCATTCATTTATACGTATATTGTATCAGATATGACAATAAAGCAAAACATTTAATAATAAATTATACATAATATACATTAGTCAATAACCTTTATGCCTTTATATAATGAATGTTTTTTAAAATAAAATGAATAATAATTTATATCTACTTTGCCACTTGTATTTTTCGTAAATCATTTAACAAATTATGTATATTCAAAGTTAACTTTTCGCTAATGTCAAAGTTAGATAATTGAGGTTTTATTTTTTAAATAATATAATAGTAATTAATTAAGCATTTTACTTAAAAACAACACTTTAAAACATTTTGTATTAATGACATTATATTTAATGTTTTATTTCTTTCGATAATTTTTTTTTATTGAAATCCTTTTTAAATGATAAAGTATATATGAGAACTACATCCAATTATGCAAATAAGATAAATTAAAACAAATTGAGATAACTTTAATTAATTTTAATTTATTTGTTACATTAAAATAAATCTCATGCTTAACATGTTAATTTAAAAACTTTTTCATTTCAAATATAATATTATTAAAAATTTATTAACCTTTATAAAATTAATTAAAAAATATATTAAAGCATCATAAAAAAGAAAAATTTAATCACAGATTAGTAAAATATAAAGCAATTACAATTATAATTTTATAATCATATGAATGAATGAATGAATAACATGCTCTGTCATTTGTCTAATTATATTTTGCAACTTATTTTCTAAATTACAAAATAATATAACACATTGTTATATTTGAAATTAAGGGATCATTAGGGTAAAAAAAATTCATTAAAATATCTATTGCGTACGAGAATGATAAAAAATAAATTAAAAGCTTCCGTATATTTTGTACGTGTTTGAATATTATGTTAAAAAATAATTTATTAAAAATTTTAAATCAATACCTGCTAAGTAACAAATATATTTTCATTCAAAAATAAGTGCTTAAAAATTTACTCCATGCAGAATAAATCAAATAATTATTCATAAAAATAATGAATAAGACCATAAAAATAGTAAACTTGGCACTAATGTTTAATAGTATATTATACCACAAGTGAGTAAAACGAGTTTTTATATACGAGAATTAAATATTGCGAAACGAGCGACAGCGAGTGGAATAAAAATTCGAGTTTATAATAACGATTTATTTATGAGTTTTTACTATGGTTTTTATATTCCCTATGGTTTTTCTAATGAGATTGATAAATTTAAAAATATTTAAATACATATTATATATGAAAATAGAAAATAAGCCTACAAGATTTTAATACGAAAATTCCATATTTAAAATATTAAATAGTATATTATTTATAAGATTCGAAAATATGCCTACTACAAGTGTGGTGTAATGAATGTATGAAAATCCATTACTCAACAATTAAAAGCAACGCGATTGGTTCATTTTTCAATACACCACACTTGATAGTAAAGTACAGCGTTACGCTACGAAAACTAGTTGGATAAAGCTCATTTTTTTCAATAGAATAAGAAAAAATTGTTTACACAATAAGATATAATAATAAATATAGAATCTATTTTTAATGGAATTCACTGAATTTTGCTTAAACAAGAAATAACATTTATAACACTTATCAAACTATCAATTAGTTACTATTATATTACTACGAAATTTATTAAGAAAGCTAATATTTTCTGCACGTTTTAACCAAGTAAAAGTTTTTTATAGTGAATTAAACTAGAATAGAAAAAAGATAAAATTAAATAAAAGTAGGTGTTGATACAAATATACACAAATATATTGAAATCCATTGACAATACGTCCAAACCAAAAGTTAACACACTTTATTAGTGCATATAATTTTTCTATGCAAAAAGGAGATTGAGAGTCAATTATAAATATTTAAAAAAAGAATAAAACGTGCTCTAAAAATGTTCATTATATGAAAAACGGGATTGTATCTACACAGGAAGTCAAGTAACACAGCTAGTTTCATATATAGAGTATTTTTCGTTAAGTATGCTATACAAATATTTATTTTATTTTAATGATTATAATTTTTATTTTAAGAACAATAAATTTACAAACAAAGAGTATAATAGTTTATAAAATAATAATATAAATAAGAAAATTTACTGATATTAATAATTATCAAATCTGTAATTATATTACATGGTTATACAATATCTTTTTATTAAAATTAAGTTTTACTGGTACATTACACCAAGACCCCGATTTGCGTCGTTAATTGGGACCGAAAAAGAGCGACGCAATTTGAAACGACGCAAATCGAAATTTTTTTCCCATGTATTTCTATAAGTTTTCTGTTAATTGGTACCAGAATAAAATATTTTGAACGAAAATTTAATGAAAATGAAAAAATCCAGATTATAAGTACATATATTACGTGTATGTTTTGTATTTATTGCAACAAAAAAAATTTAATTCATAATACATAATGTAAAAACATATTTAATTAAAAAAAAACTAAATAAAAAATTAAAAACTACATAACAATAAATAAACTAAATTTTAATAAATTTCATAGCAATTCGAATTTTTAAATAGGGTATTTTTTATTCCGAACTTGTAGATTCTATATAGGTACATTCTACCATCTCTTGCGGCTGATTTGGCTGTCGTGCTGATTTTTTTATAAAATTGTCTAAAGTTTGTTGAATTGTTATTGCCCTTTTTTCCAAATAAATTTCTTTATAACAATTGGTTGCGTCAGCTATACACTTTGCTACTTTTAAGCTGCGATTTTCGTCGGGATCGTTAATGGAAATATGTCCATTGCCTTTGATATTAGTTGCATCGCTTCAGAAATATTACCAGTCGTTAGTTTTTTTTCTGAAACCACATCATGTGCATCAGTATTGTCTTCCAACGCATGCTCATTATTCACAGCATACAAATCTGGGTTATTGTAGTCTTCATTGTGCGATATTAATAGGTTGTTAATATCGTCTTCCTCCATACTTTCGAAGTTTGCTTCTCTAGCAAGTTCAGCCAGTTCTCTACGAACAGATGGTAGAGCATCAACTTCCTCTGTTTCTTTGCGAACGCATTCTGGCCATATTTCACGCCAAACTCCGTTCATGCATGTTTTTTTTAGTTCTCTCCACGATAAATTTATATTTTGGATAGCCATCTTGATGTTATAATTTTTCCAGAACTGCTTCATGGTGGGCTTACCGTCTCCATCAGTTGCTGCAATAAGCTGACTAAACGTTCTACGTAGATAATAACATTTAAAATTGGATATAACACCTTGATCCATTGGTTGTAAAATGGGTGTTGTGTTTGGAGGCATAAAAACAACTTTTATATTTTCAGACAAATCATCTACATAAAATGGATGTCCTGGAGCATTATCTAATAATAACAGAATTTTAAAATTAATATTCTGAGCACTACAATATTCTCTCAATTCCGGAACAGCACAGTTTTCTAGCCAATCTTTAAATAGAGCTGCAGTCATCCACGCTTTTTTATTCGCACGCCAATACACCGGCAGAGTTCTTTTTTCCACATTTTTAAATGCTCTTGGGTTTTCGGAATGGTAGATAAGAAAAGGCTTAAATTTAAAATCTCCTGCTGCATTTCCACCTAGCAGAAGTGTAAGCCGATCTTTACTGACCTTATATCCAGGACAAGATTTTTCGCATTTGGAAATATACGTTCTCCCTGGTAGCCTTTTCCAAAACAGACCAGTTTCATCGACATTCATAACTTGCTTAGCAGAATATCCTCCTTCTTCAATAATTGCTTTTAGTTCAAGTTTAAATTTATTTGCTGCTGAAACATCTGCACTAGCTGATTCTCCTTTCAATACAACATTGTGTAAATTAGCTCGTTTTTTGAAACGCTCGAACCAACCTTGGCTGGCTTCAAAAATTTCTAAATTTTCACTGCTAGATGATGGTGAATTCTTTCGAATATCATTAAAAATACTAAGAGCTTTGTTTTGAATCACCATTTTGCTCAAGGGCATCCTCCGTTGATTTTGGTTTTCTATCCAAATGGCAAGATGAGACTCCATTTTTACCATAAGCGAACTTCTTATTTTAGTTAATTGTTTTGATTGTAATGGTGTAGCAATTTTAGCACACTCTCTTATTCGATCAGCATCTCGATTACAAATTGTCCTTACTGTAGTAGGAGCTAAACCAAGAATTCTTCCAATGTCAACAGCTTTTTCCCCAGATTTAAAACGTTTTAAAACTTATAGTTTTAGTTCCAAACCAATTTGTTTCCGCTTTTGACTCATTTTAATTGTTTGGGTACAAAATAAATTTAAATATGTTAACCACAGCAATGACTTTTTAAAACTAAATTTTTTACATAAAAATGTGACAAAAAAAAGAACAAATCGTAGAACATCACATAAAAAATATGTATCGTATGGAACCGGGGATTCACATAGAAATTTGTTTACAAAAAATACTTTCATCTATAACCAGTGGCAATTTAAACTAAAGAAAAAAAGAAAAATAAAAAGTTGGAAATTCCCTTTATATAATTTTAAGGACGCAAAACGAAAAATTAACGACGCAACTTCGAATGTACGAAAATTTAAGAACGACGCAACTTCGAAAACAACGCAAATCGGAACGACGCAAATCGGGGTATTGGTGTATTGTTATACAATCTTGTAATACGACTTAAATTTTATCCATAATTAAATTCAGATTAAATATTGTTAACCAGTTCCTTAATTAATTAAAAATAAAATCTATTTAAATAATTAAATAATTGATATAAGTACTGCGAGCATAATCATTAATTATTAAATAGAGCTTTTATTTATTATTACAGCAAATATTATTTTAATTACTAGAGGAATTGTTATTTCTTAAAGCATATTACTCGTATCTGCGAAATGTGTTTATTTAAGAAATATCTATGTTCATATCTTAACTTTATTCATCTTTACTTCTGTTTTATCTATCATTTGATTTTCGCATTATTAATAAAGTTATTAAAAAAGCACCCTTCTAACAATTATCCATGGATAAAAAAATTCAATAAATATAACGTAAAATTAGTCTAGACAAAATGCTGCTACAATTTTGTTTAGTTCATTGTCTTATGTTTTTAGCAAGTGAGATAAAAACTTAATACAGAACTGTTATATACTGATAAATATTTCCTTATTTATTCAATGTTGTCTTAGCATAAGAGATTATTGTCAAATGGAAAACTTTAAATAAACACTATAGTTAGGGTTAAATACGAAAGACAATTTTCAATGTTTATATTTCAAATAAATTGTTATTCTTTTGATCTTATTGAAAATGTGACATAATATTAGTTTTCAATTAAGATTAAAATAAATATATTTAGGCTTCTCTAAAGACATAATAAATGAAATACAAATAACAACATCAATAGTTTTAAGAAAATAAGTAACATTTGTATTATTTTTTTAACTAAAAGACATAATTTACTTTCTCTTCTATTTGCACAAAATTTTCATTTTGTAATTAAAGATGAGATTTATTTTATAGCAACTTTACATTTGCAGTATTTTGGTTTAATGTTAATGAAAGAATAATAGCATCATCATGAAACTGAATTTATAGTTCTATGAAGTGTAATAAAGTTTTAAAAGCTCTACATAATTATGTATAAATACATATAAATGTACCTTTGGCAAAAGTAATAACACAAGTTAGTTAACAAAAACACCATGAAAATTTGCTATGCTGTTGTTTCTTTGTATAAGGTTGTCCTGTTGCTTAACAATAATTTAGATAGCTATTGTTCTCTTTTAATGTTTATGTCTTTTAATAACATCAATCTCCAATTAGTCGCAAATTTTTATCTTATGAAACTTTTGCTCTTACTTAGCATGTTTACTTAGTTCAATTGAAATATATGCATGCTTTTAAAGTATTTATGTTTCCTGCATTATACGATACAAAGTCACAAACAATTTAAAGAAGAACAAATAATTTGTCACATCTAAAGAATACAAAGAAAAAATTCCATTTATTTTAGTTACTTGCAAAAGTATATCAAATGACAGATTGATTTATGTTACATACAAAATTTCTAATATATAGAAAATTTATGAATAACATAACTTACATGAAAACAGTAAACCAACAGAATTATAATACATATTTATATTATTATAAGATTATTTACAATTTTTATTCAAGTAAGTGGGTTTTACACAAATGTAGACGCCAAGTTGTATGCAGATTTTAATATTTAACAAACAAAAAACAGCATCGCATATTCAATTATTTTCTTAAAAATTTTCATTTTATTAAAAAGAATAAAAAACTTTCAAAATTTTTCTGTAATTTTTTATTTGACTTCAAGAAAAATAAATTTTCCAACAAGAACAAAAATAAAAAAATTTAATCGATTTTCAATGAAACAATAATAATTATGATTTTCTTTCTTTTTCCAATTAGCTGCTTTATTGTCAAGCCAACTTTACAAAATTCAATTAAAAACTTTTTTTTTTATTTATGCAACACGAATTAAAGCTATTCTTTTCATATAATCAAGTACAATTTTGCTTCGTAGCTATGTACTCATTTTACTTTACAACACGTGTGACATTATAAATTTTTAACAAATTATTATTTAAAACTTATTTTAATTGAGAAAAAGAGTCTCTTTTATTTTGCTTTTTCAAAAAGTTTTCTTTTTATTAAAGTTTCACATTTCAAAAGTATATATCACGATGTTAAACTTTTTTATTGCTTTTCTGTTAAAAGAACATTCGTTGCAAATATGTTATAAATATATTTGTATATATATTTTTGCGCTAAGTGAATAATATTTTTAGTAATAAAATAAAAAAATTATATTTATTAGTAATATAATTAAAAGAAAGGTAATTAAACTTTTAAACTTTTATTAAAAATTAAAATGCAATAATAACAAGTTATAAAAGGTGAGTTTAATATTGGTAAAATATAAATATTAAACCACGAAGGAACAAAGCCAATATCATAAAATTGCGTCATATGCGAGTATTTTAGATGAATACAGCTGGACACATTTATTATAAAAAAAAAACAGCAGAATTCAGTAATTCAAATTTTTATTAGGTATTTTTTTTTTTTTTTTTGATTAATTTTAACAAATATAATTGAAATCGTGTACTTGTAAGATTTTTCGAATACGTCTTATATTAATAAATAAATAATAATTTTCACCAAGTAATAAATTTCTCCCCCATTGTGACGTGGTAACGCTTAGTTTCAAATGACAACATAAATAGGAAGCATTACATTTTATTTTGAAACTTTTGTTGTTTTATTTTTAAAAAAATACAACACAACAATTGTGATTATTTGTACCAGATTTTTAAAAGCAGAAACATGTGCTGATAAAATAACAAATAGTGCAGTCAAATTCTAAACTCTTTTGGTATTCTGCCAAACATAACATGTACTTTAATATATAATATATTTTTTCGAATTTATAAAATTGAAATGAAAACTTAAGTGTTAAAAAATTAGTAAATGAGTTTTATTGGTTTTAGTCCAAAAATAAAATGTTTTTTAATTAATTAGGAATCGTTTTTCATACATATGAACTTTTCTTCAGTTTTTATGTTTTTAAAAATTTTTTGGAAAGTTACGTAGCATGTTATGTTTGTATTTCTAAGTTTTTTCTCCTACTAAACCATATTTATAACGCTTGTAGAAAATATCTAAATTCAAAATCAAATATTTTATTAGAATTTTTATCTGATTAAAATGTATTACATTCGACGTACTCTTATTTCTGTAATTAAAATTTATTTAAATTAATTACCTTTAACTACTGATTAAAAGGAGAGCATGTGCAATAAAATGCAAACATTAGAAATAATTAAATTTTATAAAATAAATACAGGGTTTTCCAATAAGAGGTGTTATTTTGAATAGCCCGCTATTTCGGTAGATGTCACTTTTGAAGCTATCATTTGTTGACATTTGACAAGTAGAAACTACGCCATTAATAAAAATGGAACGATACACGCTTCAACAACGCATTGAAATTATTAAAATTCACTATAAAAATGGTGAAAATTTGGCAGAGACGGTTCGTAAAACTCGAAAATTTTTGGGTCGTCGTGAAGCACCTTGTCGGACCGCAATACAGAAATTGGTGGAAAAATTCGAGCTGTTGGGACAACTTAGTGATGTGAAGAATAAAATCCGTGCACGTCGTTCAAGAACAGCCGAGAATATTGCTGCTGTAGCCAAAAGTGTTGAAGAAAACCCAGGTTTGTCCATTCCTCGTCGTTCTTTGGAATTAGGCATTCCACAAACGTCATTACACCGTATTTTGCATAAAGATTTGGGTCTTAATGCTTATAAGGTTCAGTTAACACAAGAACTCAAGCCGGCCGATCATCAACAACGTCGTGTCTTTGCTGATTGGGTCCTTGAAATGCATGAAAATGATCCGGAATTTCATCGAAAAATCATCTTGAGTGATGAGGCCCATTTCCACCTCGGTGGCTTCGTCAACAAGCAAAATTGTCGCATCTGGGGCTCGGAAAACCCAAGAGTTATTGTTGAAAAGCCTCTCTATCCTCAACGTGTGACTGTTTGGTGCGGTTTATGGTCCGGCGGAGTCATTGGACCTTACTTTTTCGAAAATGAGGCTGGAGCAACAGTTACGGTGAATGGATTGCGCTATCGAGAGATGATTAATGATTTTTTATGGCCGGAATTGGATGGTATTGATCTGGACAACGTTTACTTTCAACAAGACGGCGCTACGTGCCACACAAGCAACGAAACCATTGATCTTTTACGGGAAAAGTTTTCGGACCGTGTTATCTCTCGAAGAGGTGATCACAATTGGCCACCGAGATCTTGTGATTTAACACCTTGCGACTTCTTCCTTTGGGGCCACGTGAAAGAGAAGGTCTACGCCAACAGCCCAGCGTCGATTCAAGACCTCAAAGATGGAATTCGTGAGGCTATCGAGGACATAGGGCAGCCACTTTGCGATTTGGTTATGGAAAATTTCATGAAAAGGATATGGTCCTGTAAGCGTGGTCGTGGTGGTCATTTTCCTGACGTTATTTTCCACTATTAATGGCATACCTTTCTCTTTATAATGAAATAAACATCCGATCATTTATATTAAAAAATGGCATTTTTTTTTGAATATCAAAATAACACCTCTTATTGGAAAACCCTGTATAATGTTCTTCAATTGATGTTTTAGCAAAGTATGTACTACTACTTCCTTTATTATATTTGATCAAAAGTATTTTATTTATTTAAAAATTTCAAAACATTTTATTGCTGATGTTAACAAGGTACCAAAGATTTACTTTTATTATAAGTTTAAATTTAAATATCAAATAAAATTAAATTGAATTAAACCGTTTTATATTGCAACTAACCACATTAAATTAAATTAAAAAATCAAATCTTTATTATTGTACTTAGTTTTAAAGTCAGTTCATTTGCAAACCAAGAAATTAAGTAATTGAAATTGAATTTATAATACTTTGCGTTTTTCCTATCATTGATATATGATTAAAAAATTACTATCTATTCTAATATTCTATGTCATTTTATTTTCATGATGAAAACCATCTTAAATTTATTTAATGGATAATGGATATAATATAATGGGTACATTATCATTTACCATAAATATACATACAAATTTTATCCTCTAACATTATTCGGTATTAACAAAATATTTTTTGTCACCCAATATGATTACATTTAAATAAAAATTTTGATGTGTTTAAAAATGCTGTAAAAACCAAGAAAAAGTTACCATAAACATATATATGAATAAAATATGTAAAATTATTGCATAAAAATTTAAATTAAAACAAAACATAAAATCACTATGTTAAAACACATCATCATATTAGTGAGTTAACAAACATCATACAATATTACTAATAAAAGCTACCCACTGTTTACGCATAGTCGTATCTCTGAGAATCAGCAAGTTAAACACGTTTCTAGATTATTGTCTTTTTTTGCATTCGTTCAATTTTATATTCTTATTGTATGTTGATATCATGACATTGGACGCTTGTTGTTTTTACCACAGTCATACAACTGTTTTTTCATTTATTTAAATTATAAAGCAATAGTCCTGAATAATCTTGTTATTCTTGTGGTACAGAAATATGTTTAAACATTTTTTTGCGTATTCAGTAATCATTACGATTTAACTTTGACTACATTTCTTTGCTTTTTTCACCAACTGCTCTAATGTATTTCATATAAAAAATGTTTTTAAAAGAAAAAGCTTTAATAAATTGAGGGAAATTATTGACGGGAGAAGATTTTACTAGTACAGCACATTTGCATATGTTTTCTTTAAATTTTCATAAAATTCAGGTAGAAAATCCTTATTTTTATTTTCATATTTCATTTGTTTTTTTCTATACTTTTGTTTAATATACTCTGCTATTATGCTTCGCATAATTCTGTACAGACATGAAGCTATGTTTAAAAATCATTTGGTTGGATAATATTTTTTGACATGTACTAGGTACCTTGAACAAGTTTTGCCGTTTTTATAACCACTTGCACTAAAATATTTGTTTATTTAAACATGAAAAAAATGTCAAATGTTGCTTTAATAACAAAGTACGTGTATTTTTTATTGATAAAAAAGTTATGAAATCATGATAACTGTATAATCAATCAAAGTATACTTTTATCCTTTAAAAAAAAAAATTATTTGAAAACTTCGATTAAACTTATTTTCTTTTCTTTTTTGCAAAGAATCATGTTTTAACATTTTTTCATCTTTAGAAAAATAGAAAACTCGTGATTAAAATTATTATTATTATTATTATTATTATTATTATTATTATTATTATTATTATTATTATTATTATTATTATTATTATTATTATTATTATTATTATGACTATTGTTGTTTAAATAGTTAATAAAACTCAGCAATAAGAAAAATACATTTAAACGCTTATAAGTGACCACATAGCAATTATAGTGATAATAAACGAACATTGAATTGCTATCATGGTACACTTTACTGTTTTAAAAGTAGATAAAATAGCAAAAACAAAACTCTTAGAAAACAATTGCGATAATAAATGTCATATTGTGTTATAATTTAACAATAAACAGCAGACAGTTTTAACGTCTTTCTAGTTTTATAAAACGTGTTAAAAAAGAACATTTTATTAAATTAAGTACATTTATAAGAAGCATATACTGTGCTATATATCCTCACAAGGATACCCTTTTAATTATATTTGTTATTATTTAAAAGAAAAATATAAGATTTAAAATGTCTTTTCAGGTTTTAACAGATCGAAACTATTATGTTTAAATAACATTTTGCAAATTTATTTTTTCTTCATTGTTTCAATGAAACTTGAGTTATAATGACTCTTAACCATACCCACTTATCACTAATATTCACTTAAAACGTTTGTTTATTTTAACAAATGAAATATCAATATTATTATAATAAGCATTTAGATATTTGTCAATTGCCAACGATAAATTAGTTATTATAAAAGGCTGTTGTTAGTGCTAATAAGAAAATAAATTTCAATTTATACTTAACTTTTATTTGCACTTACAAGTTTTGTTATTATTATTAATATTAATTATTTACAAATATTGTTAAAATAAAATAAGTAAATGAAAATAGAAGAAAGAACAATGACATAAAATTTTATTAGAAATATTTACTTTTGCTGATTATTGTTTTAAAGATACTTATTTTTCGTCAATCATTTGTGTAGAAAACAAATTAAAATGGCAAAAAAAAAGTCAAGAATAAACTACTGATCTTAATTGTTAAAGTTAATAACATAAATAAAAAATAATTGTTTTTTAGGAAACTTTTTGTTTAGACATAACTGTCTTATATACATTATCTTCTTACCCAGAATTCACATATAATTTTTGTTAAATCAAATACGTGTATATAAATAATACGATTAATCAATTAGAAAAGTATTAATTACTTTATTTATATTTTTATGATAAAGTTCTTTTGTTAAAATTAGTTTTGTTAAAATGGTAATAAATTTATTTCAAACAATGAATTATACTAAAAAAAAGTTAATACATATACATTTGTTAGATTTAAAAAAGAAAGATAATTAAATAAGTGTTTTAAGATGTTGTTAAATAATAAAAATAAATAATCAAACTTATAAGCTTAGCAGTAAATTGATTAAAATAAAAACGGCTACATGACTGTATAAATGTAAAATTTAATGTTTGTTATATAAAAACAAAAACTAATAAATTTTTCGTATTTTATAGTTGGAAATGGATACATTGAAAGCTTTATTTGTATAAACAATTTATCCGATTTATTAAAAAAAAACGTAGTTTATAAAAATAACAAAAAAAAAAATAAATTTATGAGTTCAATAATCGTTGAACTGCAAACTTTATTTAATTCGAATTTTTCAATAAAAATTTCATTAAAAAAAATGTAAAGTTAATGTTTTGAAAACTATAAACTATAAAATGAAATTTACATAGTGCATTAATTTTGAACATATAGACAAATATGTAACACATTTAAATGTAATAATTAGTTACCAATAAAACTAATAATATTATTAACATTAAACTAATTAACATAAAACACAGTTAGTAATTACTTTCCAGTAAATATTACAAAACCAAATTTTCTGAAGAAGGTTTTTTTAAAATGATTTGTCTTTCTTAATACAAAATAAATACGTAGCAGAACTTTGTTCTATTTATTCTTAATTTTACACTTCTTCTTACTTATAATTCTTTCTTATTTATTTAGTTAATAAAAATTTATTTAGAATATAAACTATACATAATGTAATAGATAATATAATGACATCCTCTAGCAGAATGAAAAAAACTCAGATTTGGGTATTTGTTTCTAATGTTGTAAATGGATGTAAAGTCTGCAATAAATATTCTTATATTACCACAATTAAATTTTGTTATTTTTTATATTTATTTAAAATAAAAAAAAATTAAAAATATGAAATATATATTTAAGCTCGAGGATTTATATTGAACGAAAATCAAATACAATTATTGAAAATGTTGGTTTTCGAATCTTTTTTTTATTCGTTTACATGGTTTACTGTTGTTCCAAATCGTTTGAAGAAAATTACCACATTATTGCAAACAGTTTAAATAAGATGTTAAATGATATGAAAATTAGACAAAGAAAAGTATTTAATGTATTCTTAATATTAGTATTTTATTTAATATTTTAGACAGTATTGGTAACTTTAAAAATTAATAAAGATTTTCTAATTAAATAGAATATAACTTTTTGTCAGAAAGGCTACACTTTAAACAGTCTCATTGAATAATTATTTTTGGTTCTTAGTTAATGTGATATATGATATCAAAAATAATAAAGACAATAATCTAAAAGTTTTATTGACTTTATTTAACTCAAATATTTATATTTAATTATTTATATATAAAATATGCATCGTTTTTTCATCTAAAGCTTATCAGTTTTTATTTAAATGTAAAACAAGAAAAAATAAATACGGTTATATGTACATAATTTTTTGTTAATTAATAAACACAAAATGCTGCCAGTTATATTTTAAATCATTTATGTTTTTTCCGGACGAATAAATATATAATTGTATTAAAAATTCCATTGTATTGATTTTATACTATAATGCTTTATGATTATTCGCAACATGTTTAAGGGAAATATATGAATAGTTCTTAATATCATTACTAATGAAAAATTAAAAAAAAAAAGCATGAACAACCAGAAATTATTAAACGAAATTCAAAAACACAAATCGTTGTTTCACTTGGCGTTTTAACGAAATATTGATGGCATTAATAACATAAACTAAGCTGATCATACATGATAAAAAACCGCAGACGGTAATTGATTTTTATAGCTTAATAAAATACAGCAAGCCACTTTAATAATAGAAACTTCGTTTTTATGACATAATTTCAAAATAAATCTGTAAATAAGGAGGTAACATTTCAAAGTTGTTTTCCATTCTTTATTGCAAATGAATTTTAGTTTAATGTTTAATAAAAATAAAAAAATTGTATGCACAATAAACTTATATATGCGTAAGCGCTTTTCCTTTTTGATGTAACAAACAGGATGAAAAAATATAAAAAACAGAATCAACGATAGAGGCGTGGAAATTCGCAAAGATACCCCTAGTGCGTAACAATTTCAAAATTTTCAAAAATATATATTCAGTTTGATTTCTCTGGCAATGCCATAAAATTTATTTTTATTTCTCTATTAAGAATAATCGTTTTTATATTTTAATTTAGTTAAAAAAAATTGCAGAAAATAAAAGATATTTTGCTGTACCATTTCAATGCAATGTTCGTATAATTTAGCCACTCTTTGTAATAACTTTTAAAAACTATTTTTAGCCAGTCTGCAATTGACCATCTTAAGAATAAGTATTCTTGTAAATGATTTCTTATATATAGGTCACACAATGCCCAGCATAAACAATAATTCTGTAAAATAAGTCGAAATTCTTACCAATATCCATTTTTATATTATCTTTATGAAAAGAATGAGAATTATATTGATAAATAGAAAATTCACGTTTTGTATAAGAATTTGGTCAGCATCTGTTGAAACATTTGAAAATAAGGTCAAGATTGGGATTAACTCATAGACCACCAACGATGGCTCAAACAATGTTAATGGTAGCATAAAAGAAAAACTAAATTTGTATTCGGAGAACATTCCCTCTATACACTATATTTATTTTTTATAGAATTGTTAAATGTTGATTGTAGGGTTTTCTATTCGATCCAATATTATTTTATCATTACTCTAAGCAAAATGTGGTTATTACTATTATCATTTTTATCTTCTCTGAATATATCGTTGCGATCAAAATCACTATCATCAACTTTGTAAGTAAAATCGAAAGCATAATGGTCATGAATGGTTTCAAGTTCTGTGAATAACGAAGCTATCCGTAATCCTTCCTTATTCGATTTGACCTTTTTAAACTAATATAGTAAGGACTTTATTTCTTTGACAATATTTACTGGCAATCTCTGGACAAATTTTAAATAAAAATTTCATTAAAAGGAATAAAATACTTCAATTTTTAAGAGAAAATGTTAAATGTTTTTACATAGCTTTTAGCATTTTTTTTTTTAAATCACAAATTCAAATCAGATTTTTTAAAACAATTTAGTTTTTTATTCATACATGAATACAAAATTATTATTATTCGATTTGATAAACTTATAAATAATACCTACATCTACTTGTACAGTGGCTATTTAAACAGAAGACAAGTTGTTGTTGTAAGACAACATAAAGTTCAATCTGAAAATCTTATTGCTGATAGTAGGAATCAAACTCAAAACTTCCTTTTTTTCATAGCTCCCGAAGTAATTGATAATGATAAAAATTAGCACAGTTTTATCCATTTATCTGCATAGGTAAAGAAAACAAAAGTGAATAAATAGGTATAAATAAATATTCAACTTTTTTTATTAATGATGAAACTCAACTTTTACGTCGATGAGGAGAAAGTTAACAAAAAATAATAAAAAAATAATATGATTCTTAGTTTCCATTTCCATAAGAATAAAATAAAATGTATTCAAATTTTATAAAAATGATTACCCACTTTGGCTTCTATTCATATTTATATAAAAATGATGTATATAAATTTTACATAAAAAGAAAAACTTGTTAATCCACAAATATTCACATAGATTTGTTAATGGATGTTGATTTTGCTTAAAGAATTATAACAGTCAAAAGTTTTCCAGGTAAAATCTTTCTTATTGTTTTTAAATCGCAAAATTTACATATTTATATATTCATTGAATTCAATGATAAAAGCTTTTACCGTTATCTTACTGCCAAAAAAAAAACAGAAAGGTAACTTGTTTAAATTAAACAATGAGCCATGTGAAAGTTTCAATTGTTTTAATAACAATATAAGTGTGCAAAATATACAATTAATCACCATGACGATTATATAAGTTTAGAAATGTTTTATCGCTTATTGATTGAGCATATTAACTATAATTTTTCAATTCATTGACAAATATGGTTGACTATAAAGACAGCGTTTGTATGAAGCACATAACTTCGTATTGGAAACTTTGGCAGTTCATCCATCTGATTTACGTCATTAACCTTTAGAATTTTTTTTATTTAACAACATTTTGAAACATTAAATAATGGTGGAAGTTTGATAGTTTGAACAAACTTATTTATCACATGAATTATTTTGAGGTTCATCATCAAAAATTGTGCAAAAAAAAATAAATAGTAAACTAAATCAATCGAATGAAAAATTGAAATCCAATGCCAATGGGCATTCAACGCCATTCTTTAATCTTATTTTTATCAAAAGAAATAAATCGTTTGGAAAAAACAGTCAATATACAGCAAAAAAAAATCTTAAAGCCGTTTTATTCAGCATAATTTTCATAAGAAAATTATTTTACTCAACATTCAACGGCTATAAATATAAAAATGAAATCGGTTAGCATAATAGTTTAAAGGATTGCAGTTATTTAGATAATAAAATACTGTTATTATGTTGCTCAATATGTAAATATTTTATAAAAATTAGTCCAATTTTACAAGCATAAACAATAATTTGATATTTAATTAAATTGATGTATAAATATTTAAAAATTGCTTTAATTAATATTGATTTACATTCTGTTCTATTTGAATTAATTAAAAATGCAACGATTGCAAATAAATCGAGAACAAGTTGGGAATAAATGCCCGTAATGAATAGGTTTTTGAATTAAACAAAGACAGTTACAGTGACATAATTAAAACTAGCATAAAAATTAAAAACTTTATATCCAATTATTTCAATATGTTTTAACACGTGTTATCCGTGCCATTAAACTTTTAGAAAATTAGCTTAATTGAGACAAACTAAATGTTTTCTACATATAAATGTAATACAATATGTAATAATATACCAAATGTTTAATTATAATCCATAATATAATATAATCCATAATTATAATGTTTTTTTTTATAAATTTTTAACGAATTTAAGTTTATTATATAAAGTTTTAATAATTTTTATTAGGTAAATTAAAAGTTACACCTGGAGAAAAAATACTTCAAATGGCTGTAGTTTCTTTTTTTATATAAAAAAATGTAGAAACAAATAACTAATAAATGGAGGTAGCATTGAATTCATTTGTACATGGATATTTATTATAACATTTAAAAATCATATTTCCAAATTATTATTTAGCCCTCTGGTCATTTAATGGTAAAGTACAATAGTATTATTAATCAAAAAAAAATCAATTCAATTTTATACACTTTTTACTACTCACAATAACAATCCATAAGTTTCATTTGAGTGGAAAAAACATAAACTCGGTAAAATTAGTTAAATACCAAAAAAGGCTTGCTGTGAAATCAAAACAACAATAGATGTCAATCTACAAACAATGCGCCAATAACCAAATAGCATTTCTGAAATAAATAAAAATAAGCTTCTGAACATATGAAAAGTTAAAAAGCAATGTACAAAAATGTCAATAAATAATTAAATGGTATGATGCTTTTTCATTTTTATTTTAAATATTTAGGCTTTGAATTTTATATTATGAATACAGCTTTTTCTTGTTTTGTCACATTTCTACATAGGAATTTTTGTGTTTTTATTCACCCGAATTCGATGTTTGTTAATTTGATTACCATGCTTCAGGCTTAGCTTCAGTCCTTTCCATTGAAACAGATTCAAATGTGAATTGGTATATGGTATATGGCAAATAAAAACTGCAAATTGAATTTTATATTTAATTATTTAGTAAAAAAAAGAAATACATTTTTTTTAAACAGGGTTATTTTTCTTAATCTAATTACAAAATTTGATTTTTGTGTTATTAATGTATAATTTTCATTTTTATGTACTTATATAAAAAGGCACCACTTTTCGTTATGTAATAATAAAAAATAACTCATTGAACCACATAATTGGCACATTATAAAAAATATTAAGAGTTTATACAATTTTACTTAAATTTATTTAAAAAATGATAAAGTTTCACATATTACGTTTTTAAGTAAAAAATTTGTAATGTTGTGTAATAAATTGATACAAAAGTGGTATATATTATTATTACTTATAATAGTAAAAAACATTAAACAGAGAGCACATACAAAGTTTAAGGATTAAATTAATACCTGCTATAAAAAAGTAGATAAATCATTAATAATTAAACTTAAACTGTTATTATTATTATTATTAATAATATTATTATTAGATTTATATTTTGTAAATCTTATTAATACTTTGGTTCATTAGCGTTTTTATATTACAAAAAAAAAAAATAAAAATCTTTCCGTTTTTCATAAAACAGTCTTTCACAGTAATACTAGCTTTCATTTTTTGCACAACTATATTACTAATTGATCCCAGACCATTAACCAGTAACCACAAACAATTCACTTATATGTTAATACTCATTTTACACTGTATATTTTGAAACTAAATAAATAAAGTTTCACTTGATTTAAATTTTTGGTGGCACGTTAGGTGGTGAAACAGATGTTGCATCAGGCGAAAATGAAACGTTGCGATTATTTGTTCCATTAGTTGTGTAAAGTAGTCCACCATTTATATTATTGTTATGTTGTGCTTGCTGGTCTTTCTTTGGTGTTGATTTAGGAGGTGGTGATATTGGTAAGCTTTTCATTTCATTAATTGTACAAATACGATCGTCAAAAGGAAATTCAAAATTAATCTCCTGTCCGTTTGGTATAGGAATGTCGAAACTTGTATGACTGGTTAAATCTATATGATTAGGGTAAATTTATTTATCATTTCAAAATAAACATTTTTTTTATTTTTATTAAATAAACAAACCAGACTTATCCTCATGAGTGTAATACTGTGCTCGATGACGTGAGCAACGCAGAAATGCTATCATAATAACAATAACACATAACAAAAACAGCAAAGCTAATGCAACAATCATAAGACTCCAAGTACCTTTAAAATAAAAATAATAATAAAAATAATTTTTCTATTGTCAGATTAAAAACAATCAAAGTTAATAATACCTTTATCCAAAACAAATGAAAATGTGCCGGCTGCACTCAAATTATTAACTGTAGTACCTCTTACTGTATCAATACAATACTCCATTAAATCGTTTGTTAACTCTGTTACTGCTAATCCGCGTACTATTTCTGGAAATTCGCATACAGGAAATGCCATCCATGTAATCTTTAAAATTTTAAATATTATTTCGATTTATTTCTGTTATTCGTAATTATTTTAAATCAAAAAAATAGATAAATAGACAAAAATAAAAAACTTACATTGCCAACACGATCTAAAAGTGGACCCATGTGACATCTATCGCATATGAAAGGATTTTTATCAAATATGATATCTTTTATTTGTACCACTCTTGAGGCATGATAGTCTCCAAAACCATTTAAAAGATTTCGTGATAAATCCAATAACTATAAAGTAATAAAAAATTGGAAAAAAAGATAATTCTAATTTTTTATTATTTGTGCTAACTCATGAAAATGTCATAAAAGTTATAGAGCAAATCAATGAAATGAAAGATAAAAATTATGCATCAAAAAATATTACCTCAATATTCCTCACGGAGTTTAAAATATTTAAACTAGAACTGTTTAAACTATTTCCAGACAAGTTTAGATATTTAATAGGCATAAATGGACTTAAAAAGTTATTTGGCAAGTACCCAATATCGGCTACTGATAATTCAACTAAATTTGGTAAAAACTGAAAGAACAAATTTTAAAGTTTTTCAATCATTCAAAACGAAAAAGACGAAAACTAAAGAATAAAAATTTACCTGAAATAAATTTCGTATATTATTTAAATTCTTCCATGGGTTACCACTAATGTTAAGAACAGCTATATTAGACAATGGTTTAAATGTAATATAATTAAGTTGGTTGTAAGACAAATCGAGATATGATAAATTAGACATCATCTCAAATGCGAGGTATGAAATTTTTTCAATTCTATTTCGCGAAATATCTAAAATAAAAATGACCAAATTATTTTTACATAACTTTCAAAACGTTTTCTTATCTATTTATTTACCAAGATATTGAATATTCTTCTGGGATAGAAACATAGTTTCAGAAATATCTGTTAAAAAATTGCCATCTAAATGGAGCTTTCTCAATTTTTTTAAACTTGAAAAATTATTATCTTCTGCATCAAATTCTTCAAACTGTTAAAAAATAAAAAAAAATTTCAATAAAAAAATTTATTATATTAGTAGAAATATTTTACCATATTATCACCCAAATCTAATTCGGTTAAATGTATTACGTAATTATACAGTTGTGGACTTATGCTGACAAGCTGACAACTTCGACATTTTAAAACTTTTAAATCCTTTAATAAGAAATTTTGCAAATATAATTAAATTATACTAAACATTTTTCATATAGTTTGCTTTACCTGAATATCCTTGAATACTTCTGAAGATAAATCTTGAATTGGATTGTCGCTTAAATCTAGTTTCTTTAATTTTTTCAAATTTAAAAATTGTCTCTCTGTGAAAGTTCGAATTTTGTTATTTGCTAAATTAAGAATTTTAAGTTCCTGAAAACATTAAATAAATTAATCAAATATGTTTTAACTTAAGTAAAAAGAAAGCCTCACCTCCAAGTAATAGAAAACACTGCTCGTCATTCTTTCAATTTGATTTCCAGCTAAGTTCAATTCAACCAAATCTTCTGCACCACGAAAATTATCCATGAAAATTGAAGTTATTACATTATTTGATAAATCCAAGCACTTTAATGATATTAAACCAGTTAAAGATTTAACTCCGATAGCTGGTACATTAGAATCAATGATTCGAAGAAGTTCTAATTTTGAAAACCGTGCAAATATTGGTCCAATCGTTAAATTATTTCTATCTCCTTTAATTGTGATTGCTTCAGTGTTAGTGTCAAACAAACTTATTGGAATTTCTTTCATTCCTCCTATAAATATTTTTTTAAAAAAAATATAAATATAAATATTTTTCACATTATTGAATTGCATATTAATTTATCTACATACCCTTGTCGCAGAAAGTGTGAAAGCGTCCTTGATAGTCAAGACTGCAAGTACATACTTCAGGGCATTGCATAGTACTACATTTTACTACTGGGCAAATGCCAAGAATCACAATTGCTATAAACGCACAAAATAAATTTCTGTATACTGTTAATTCTACCATTTTCTTAAAAATGTATTGATCAATAATCAAAATATAAGTTATAATGTTGGTGCTTTTCTGTAAATAAATAAATGAAAATAATTGTTTAGTGCTTTGATTTTGATATTTAAAAATTAATAAAGTTAATTATACAAATATGTAAATATAAACACAATATAAACAATTTTCATACTATTAATTTGCAATATATGTCAAAAGTTATAACAAAGTCCTTAATAAATAAAATAGAATTTATGTATTTTAACGTCTCACGAATTGACATCAGAATACTTCAAAAGTTATTAGATATAAATAATATGTATACATATTATATTTGGTAATGTTTTGAAATAATTTTTATACTATTCACAAAGTTTTAATATCAAATTTTCTTTCATTCAATTTATTTTTTATTTAATTTTTTTTTATTTGTTAAAAAATACTATTGTCGTAAAAGAAAAAAATACAAAAAACAGACAAACATTATGCTTACTTTGCAATCTATTATATAGTAAAAAGCATTAAAAAAAGAGTACAAAAGGAAGTTAAACGTCAGACTCTATTAAGCATGGAAAGGCAAGAAAATGTAATATTGAAAAATCTTCACAAATGTATCATTGATGCAACTAAATTAAAGCAAAAATATTGCATTGTGATTTCTTTATATTTTTTTGCATCATGGACCTCAATAAGATAAAGTTGTCAGGAAATAAATAGCAATGCTCATTCAAATAGAAAATATCAACCAACAGCGATAACCTATCTTTATAGTAATATAAATTTAGTAATATATATTTATTTATTATAAACAAATATATTTACTTTATTGCCGAAAAATAATTAAATAAAACAATGACGATAAGAAATAATATATTTCAAAATTAATTTATATAAAGAATCAAACATAAATTTTTATGTTTAACCATAATTTCAAATAGTCTAACCTTTCCTCCAATATTGAAGACTTATTGTATATCAGTTAGTTAGTTTTGTAAAGTTTTTCGAGTTAATAATAAAATTTTTGTTTATTTTAAAAAAGAAAAACTTATTTTTATCATTATTATCATGATACAGCACAGTTTATATAAAGAGCATTTAATACTTAATTATATTATAAGTAATCCCTTATACATATTTTTAAACAATTCATTTTACTTTTATGATTTTAATAATCATGATACTTTTTTTTAATAAATTTTATCCATAATTAAACTTAATATAAAGAAAATTATTATGTTAAAATATAACAATTAAGAAAATACACATTTTCATCAGATAATGAAATCTCGCAAGAGTAACTTTTATATTATTTAGATGAATTAAATGAATTGAAAAAAACTTTCTATCAATAAATAAATTTTTCATTAAAAAGCTTTAAAAGCGATTTATAGATATCTTTTGTTAGTAAATTCAAATTGCTTTTAATGTACATTTTACCTTTCCTAAATTATGTCCAATTAGTCTAAAATCCAAGTCAATGACAAAGTAACCTTAGAACTTGTAATATGGGATTTATAATTAAGAATTTATTATTAATAAAAGGATTTTAAATAGTATAACGACGGATCAAAATGGGTAACCAATTAAGCTTTTTTACTTATGAACGACAACTTCTAGAACTTTTATATTATGGCATTGTGTTTTATGTCTTTTTGAAAATGAGCTTTATGTAAATCCCTTTTAAATGGCTGTATTATAAAATATAAATATGAAAATGCCATCCAATTATGTAAATTACTCAAAGCACACCGCTTTCACACTATTATTTAATTCAATACATTGTAAACAGCAATTTAAAGCTCATGTTTAACTCTATTAAAACAATTTATAAACATTTCATTTAAAAACAAATTTAAATAATTATATAACGATATTTGTTCTTAAGTATATAAACATTTTAATTTTACAAAAACGTTGAAAATTTTTCTATAAAATATAAAAATTTTGTCAAAACATTAAAAACATTTTTTCATGAAACTCACGAAAAAATTGAAATTGAAATTTTCATATTCATAAAAAGATAATAAAGAAATGTGCTTCAAACTATAGGTGAAGATTATATGTGAATTCGCCGAAATACAGGCTACCCTGAAATGGAAAATATTTTTGAGTATATAATATATATATTTACGTCAATATTCTGTTAAGAATTTTTATGTCTTGAGTTATAACTGTTTTGGTTGAACTGAAACAGCAAAGTATAAGACAATTATATTTATATGTTTATCTCATCTTTTTATATCCATCACTCGTCTTTCTGATTAACCAATTTTCACGTCAAAGGTTTTTTCAGTTTTTAATATATGTAATATTTAACTATGGACAAGAAAAACATAAAATTACGGAAAATGATTAAATATATTTTCAAATTATTTTATTCTTGACTAATATTAATCATCGATCATTTTGCTTCAAACTGTTTAGATAAGCACTCCAATAAACCGTCCAAACAATGAAATAAATATTTATTTATGACTAGGCAATTCGAAAACAAATTACATTACAAAGAATAAAATTAAAACAACTCAGGTTCAGTATAAATCAAAGTTAAATAATATTACAACACAAATTGAATTAATAATAATTATTTTTAAGGCTATTTATAATAAACATTTCCATAGTATAAAATACGAAGGCAGAACAAGAGTAGCAATAAAGTCTCAAGTACTTTATATATAAAAAATAAAAAAACATTGATAAATCGAGGAATGGAAGAATGTTCAAGAGGTTTATCTGTTTCTATTTTTATAATGAAAACAACAAATTTATAATAAATTATTTTTGTATGATAATTTTCGTAAATCATTTTTTTATTTATAAATTTTATTATGTATTTTGTTAATAATGATTTGCTGCAATTCTCTATTATGATATTTTAATGTACGGAACAAAGGGTTTCTGTTTTTTCAACAATGAAAAATTAATCAATTGCTTTTAATAAATCGTTTAAAGCATTTTGAATCTGTTTAAATATATGACAAGTTATTAGTCAAAGGCACAGCACGAAATTAATTTGATTTCAATAACACAAAAAATTATGGGAAACTATAAAAGATGTTAAATACATAGAAATTGAATATTACTTCAAACTGGTTCTTAAAACGAAATCATTTAAGTGTATTTAAATAAAAGAGTGCAAAAATTGTGACTTAGTGTACGAAAACAAAGCCACGACAAATTTTTAAATCAAACGGTAAAGTTTTAAGTAATGTTTAATTCACTTTGAATATTAATAACCTGTCAAGTATTTTACCTTGTTCTAGTAATTAAACTTATTTATATTCGCTCTTTAAGTGTTTAAGTACGCAATACTAATATAGGTTACCTTTGTATTTTTCTTTAAAAAATCAGTTAAAGAAATAAAAACGTTCAATTTTAATAAATAATATCAATTCAAATATTTATTTTTTTGCAACAAATTTCCGTTCGATCAAAACTTTTTCATCCATTTTCACCAATTCATCATTTACTCAAATACAAATATTTAACGAAAAACAAAAAAAATATAAAAAGGCTAGCATATCAATAACCAATGTATAGAATCATAATCAATGACTACCTTAAATTTGATGTTAAAGTATGATCCGAAAATTAAATTAGTAAAAGGTAATCAATCACCTAATTCCGTAATCAAACAATAAAACCATCTCATTTATTACTATCATTATTATTTTTCCAATTGATTAACTCTGTTGAATTAAAGTTTCTTTCTGCAAAATTAAATTTGAAAAAAGCTTTCCAAAATTCATTATTTGTATAAAATTAATTTCTATCGATAATGTTAATATCGTTTTTATATTTATTTTATTGCAAGACATAAATTTCATGTTGTTATTTAATGATATCAAAAAAAAAAAAAAAAAAAAAAAAGATTATAAGAAAAGAATTTAATTAGATAATAGCGAAACCTAACGAAGTAGATAAAACCACATTGTTTTAATTTCTTACAACAATAAGAATATAAAAATCAACAGGATGTTGTTACGTCAACATTAATGATATTTCAAATTCTTTATTTAATTATCTTATAGAAGAAATTTCATTTTAAACAATATATATTTATTTATTATTGTTAAACAATAAATTTAAACTGCTAATTACACACTATGTATGTGATAAAATTTTTGTTAAACAAGAAATTGTTACAATGAATGGTAATTTTATCGCTTGAAAATAAAGAAAAGGTTTTTCTTGTTTTTTTTTGTTTGTTTGTTTCATTAATTTAAAACAAATTAAATGACCAAAACCGATTTATTAAGAAAACAGTTCTTGGATCGTTAAGCATACAAACACATTTAAATGTTTAGTGACGTTGATCGTTTCTTAGTATAAAAAGAAAACGAATATTAATTATTTTTTATTATTAAGATAATACATTTTCTAAATAAATAATAACGCCCAAAGTGAACTTATTCTATCATCTTGTTTCTAATCTACCTGTTTATTAAATATATTTATAGCTTTGAGGCTAAAAGCAGTAACGACTATGATTTATTATAATGAAATTTAAAAAAAAATATACTAAGCTGAAATTATAATTTAAAATATCTCAATTCGTTACTACGCCACTACTGTAAAATCAATAATTAATTATATTTTTTACTTTTTCATTCATAGTAAAACATTATAAATTATATATTATTAAATAATTTCGAAAACAATAAAAATTATTCAACTCATAATCAATAACATATTCAATGCATAGACAATTTATCAAATTAATTAAATTTTGTTTATATATGTAACTGATCTGGACGATATAAATGTTTATACCAGATTTTAATTAATATTTATAAACTTCAATTAATACGCCTAACAATAATAAAATTATGCATTTTTTTGATGTTTAACAAATAATAACTGCGCCATAGGTAAACATTGGCGATATGTCTAGTGTATTAATTAAATACTATTGTTTATTATGTTTTTGCAATGATTCGGCGATTATAATTAAGATACACAAAATTATGTTACTTATGAGAGAAGCGCATCAACAGAAATTAATTAATTATAAACATACAAATATAACAAATAACAAAGCTAATATGATATGATTTGACCCACGATTTATTCATTATTTTATTTTAAATGCTTTCTATAAATAAAGAATAACTAAATTTTCCATTGTGATTGTATTCATTTACACAAAACTACTTTGAATCACAAGATTAAATTTTAAAGACATTCTTATTTAATTTCCTTATTTTAAGTATAGATTATTACTATATTTTTATTTGATAGAAAGAATATTTAAATTAGATTTAATTAAATGAAAGTAAATTAAAGAACATCTTTTGTAATTTTTTAAAAAATAAATAAATATTAATAAACACATAATAAATCTTTGTCAAATCTTTTCATGTGTTGTTTTTGTTTTTTGTTTATTTATTTATTAAATATTTTAACTTAGATTTCTCACCCTGACTTTAGTTATTAATATTATAATTTGAGTTTTAAATAATAATAATAATTATTTAATAAAAAAAAATTTTCCGTTTCACGTCATCAGCCAAATGTGTAAGACTCGACATAATATTAGACTACCACTTTTATATTTGTTGTGGTATATTTTAAGTATTTTTTTTACTATGTATAACAAATATAAATAAATGTCTGTCTTGTCTTCCCCGAGTGTTACTTGATACAATAATATTTATTATAATATCTTCATACTTTTGAAGATGCTTCGTTTTTTAAATTGGTTTTTTAACCTTCTTCATTCTAATAATAATAATAAAAAATGAAACGAAATATTACAAACATTAAAACATATGTGAATTTGTTACTTTTACTAATGAAAACATTTTTGATTACAGAGATGATGGGTTTATTTGAATAAAAACACGTCATAATAACTCAATTAAGCGTGAGAAATGCAACAAAATATTTTTTTTAATTTTTATTAAATTCAATCCATTCATAACTAATTTATATGAAAAATAAAACCTTAATAAAAAGAAATATGACAATATAAAAAATAAAATTGAATAACATCAATGAAATGCTTTTACTGACACGTAAATGACAGAAATAGAAAAGTAAATACAATGTATAGCGAACGTCATTCATGTTTTTAACATCAAATGTAAACCAATAACATTAATAAAATAGATTAAATTTTTCAAAAATCCAAGAATTTTCTTATTTTTAATTTGTTAATTATTATTTTTTTATCTGCATTGCCAATAATGGTGTTTCATGTTATGTTTTATGTTTTTCAATAAAAACACTTGATGATTATTTCAATATAAATCAATAAAACAATATACATACAACTTGTTTAACGCTTCTTTTCATCATACATTTATTTTATTTATTCATGTTTTGAATCTAAATTAACACATATTCCTAACCATAAAATATAACACATTACAAGCAAAGTTATATAATTAAGTTTAAATTAATCTTGATTAAAATGGTTAATAGCAATCACAAAATGTATTTAACGGGCTCTAAAGGCAAATTATATGTGGACGTTTTATATAAATAAATAAATATATATAATAATTAAATCAAGGTAAAGTAATATTATATAAACATAAAAGAAATATAAGAAAAATTTTAAAACATTGTAAAAACGGAAGTGTAACCCTTAGTTGTTTACCTGTCGTTAAAAGTTTTCTTTGATTTTTTTTTATTATTGTTTGTTAAGTAAAGTCTACAATTTTCATAGTAAGTAAACCAGTAATTTTTTTACCAAATAATAAATGGCTGGTTTTTCAGAGTTGTTATCTCAATATGTATGTCGTCATGTCCGGTTTTGCTCAATTAACCTTAAGTTAACATGTTTTTAGCAAACATAAACAGGAAACATAAAACCAAAAGAAATGAGTTTGAAAAAAGTAATGAATCGACTTTATCATTTTTTTTTTGCTTTCCTTAGCAGGATGAAGATTGTCATCTAAACATCTATCATTGGTAAATGAAAAAGCGACTTAAATATGTTCTTTAAAAATTTATTTATTATAGTATTGATTAAAAATAAATATTATATCTATGTTAAGAATACACATTTCAAATTTATATCCAAACAAAAGTTCTGATATATGTATATTCAAATATTAAATGCATAAAAAATATACAAATGATGCAATTCAAAAATAAAAACCTGGATTTATCTTTAAGCAAAAAAAAAATTTAACTAAAGCAGGTTTAAATTTAATTGTTATCTGTGCATGACATACAATTTTGATCTTCAGTTGAAGTAAAAAAAAAATGCTAAGACGCAATACTGTGATACTTTATTTTACTGTAACGAAATAACAAACTAAAAATTCAAGTTGTATTATGTGAAAGTAAATTGCTTGAAGATGCTTATAAATCCAGTTTGTATAATGATACATCAATGTAACAGTTGTTGCTTTATTCAAGCAACATCAATATTGACGGCATCCTGCCTGCACTCATTATACAGGCGGAAAGAAGAAATAACTAAATTACAACCTTGTTATACTTTCTGTTGTTATTATCCTTTCTTATTTATTTTTATTGTACTTCTGTTTTAAAAAGATTTTTTATTTCTTTGTTTATCTCATGCTGTGTCCACGGCGTGTGACTTGTCTCAAAACATTATCTTTTGCCGAACAAGCATAAAAGCCACTCGCGTGTATATCGTTATTATTTTTTTTCATCTTATTTTTTATTGATTATTAAATATTAAAATACCTTTAATAAGTATACGGTTATTTTTCTTATAATATTGTGGAAATTAATATAATCATATTTAAAAACACATCACGCACAGTAATTCTGCGATATCTACTAATTTCATTTCAATGTACTCAGAAACCATTACCACATTTTTGTTCTCTATAAAAATAAAAATATATTTTTTTATTTGAAGTAAATATATATATATAAAATCAGATCCCTAAAAAGCTTCTATCTATTCCAAGAACAAATAAAATAATATTTTTATAAACATTGATTATTTACTTTTGCGTTATTTAATTGACAGACAGAAATAGATTAAGACGACAATCAATTTCTATATTATTTTCAATATATTTACAACTATATAAATAGTTTAACTAACAAAAGAACTAACTTTGCGTTTATTTATGTTATAATAAAATATTAATTAAAGCATAAAATGTAAACAGCAGATGAAAATGATAATGATTCTATTAAAACATTTATTAAGTAGATATTGCCCACACCCAATAATTATTTTAGTATCATTGTTAGAAAGTAGAAAATTAAATAAAACAGGGCACGTGTCGAGTTTTACAAACCAACGAAATAATCCTTAAGGAGTTAATTTATTTTACATTGAAAGAAAAAATTAAGTTTACGTTTTTGTTAAATAATTTTCAAAAATAAATAAAAATATTTAGGCAACAGTTTATTTATTTACAAAAATTTAAGGAAATTGGCTAGCAATTTCTGCTCTAGTGGATTTTAAATGGAGTTTTACTGACATATAATAGAAAGAAAGCGATTATTTTTATTGTTAAAATGATATGATAAATTTAACGACTTTTAATGATTTATATTATATACGATTTACGATCATTGCTTTCTTTTTTCCGTTATTTTTTCGTTTCTTTTATTTAAAAATAAAAAAGATTTTTCCTTTATTTTATTTATCTAGTTGCTACGACACAAACACAACTTTAATTTTTCTTTATTACTTTATGATAAAGGCAATAAATATAGAGCCAAACCATTACTATCCGCACCGAAAATAAAAACAATATTTTCCAAAATAACACGCAAGGATTTTAGGAGTTAAATAACGATCAAAATTTTGCAATTTATTGTTTTTTTTTTTTTGTTTATCAGCATTCTAATACAACAGTTTCCGATATTATTTCTTTTTAAACTAAATAATAAAATAATAATAAAATTACTTAGTAATTTTTTCAATTATAAAAAGAACATTGACAATTCGTACATATGTCTTTAAAAATACATAAATATTAAAATAAGATCGTGTAACGAGCATTAGTAGAATAAACAATAAAATGTAATTTTTATATATAAAATAATAATAACAACAATAATAAAAATCATTTTCCTTAAGAAAAGCTGTAAAATAATTTTGAAATTATCCTTAAAACGATATTTTATACACAAATAATATGTGTAATAAAAGCATAAATAAAAACAAGAAATAAAAACAAATAGAACAGATGTTTCAGATATAAAAAGAAAAATACATCAAATATTGTGTACGATCAAATTTTCTAGTCCTTTTTATTCTCACACATGTAATCACATATGAAACGACAATTTCTTTACTTTCTATATATATTTGGTATCAACGAAATATGTGTACAAATTTTTTTATTGTTTGTTTACATTTGATGCACAACAAAATAAATTTCATTTTCCACAGAAAAAAATATTAAAGCAAAACAATTCGTATTAAATTAAAATAAAAGAATCAATTTCCCATCACAAAAAAAAGGTAGCGTATAGACCCAAAAAGGGAAGCATAATAATGAAAATAAACAAAAATATTCAAGTAAAACAGGCAAAAAGTGTTTTAATTAAAAATTAACTTAAAAGAAAAAAAATTAAAATTATTATTTATGTTTTCTTTTGTTTTGTGTACAATAAAAGTGACTTTTTTAGGATGTTTTAGTTTAATCGTAAATTTACATAATAAAAAACTTGAATCAAAATTAACTCATTTCAATGATTACAATCTTCGGAAGTCAAATTACTACCGTGTTATTGCTTTTTTCTTATATATAAATGACATCTATTTATTTCATTTAATCTGATTCGTGTCGAATAAAATATGAAATAACTTTTTTTTTGTTTTCAAATAATCAAACATGCCGATAAATGTTTTTTTATAAAGCAGTGATGACAGCGATAGTTTTTAATTTATTTTCATCAGTAGAAGTATTAAAAAAAAAAATAATACGTATATTCGTATAAATAAAAATAAATCTAATCAATTTTATATTCAATGGTTTAATGAATTAATCATGTTTTTCTGTTTTTTCAGTGTACATGACATTGATGTCATTTTGTATGTTTATTTCAAAAAATTTAACCTACGTTTAAGATTAATGATCTATAAGCTGGAATTAAAACTATTTCTTTTTATTTTAATAATCAAATATTATAAAAATTAAACATAAATTTATGCAATATAAAATTAACTTATTAGTTCGCTTTATAATTTTGTACGTTTGAAAGCAGTTTTCATTTTTTAATTATTATTACTTTATAACTACATCAGTTCTGTTTTAAATAGCAAGAGCATAATTAAAATCTAATTTCAAAAATATATATGAAAAACAATAATAACGATAATTAATATTTTTATAAATATTTTTAATTGAAAAAGTACAAAGCCAAAATATATTATTAATAACTATGAAAAGCATATAGCAAAAGAAGTGTATTTTTTAATATAGCGAAAACGTTAATCAAAATATATAACGACTTTGTTAAACGCAAAACAATATTGCTTAATGAAATATGTGTGTCCAAGTCTTACTAAATGAACTAAGAAAATCAATTAAAAAGGAAGTTATTATCAAAATAGCATGATGTTCTTTACTAAACAATAATATAGAAAATGTATTTAAGGGACTCAGTATTATATCCCATTTATATTTAATTTTCTATAAAAAATAACATAAACAAATAAAAGCGAAAGAAAATGACTAATAAAATGCTATCGACACATAATCAGCTATTACAGTGGACAACGTTAAATTATATGTTTTGTTGTTGTCCACGGTCGTTGTCATTTCTTTTGTATCATTAAATTGTTGTTTAGAGAAGCTATATTTATAAATTAACAAGAATATTTATTATTTAGAGAAGCGGGCAGGCAAAAGAAGAAGTCAAAGATAATATAATAAAAAAAAAATAGAGAAAGAAGAAATTAATTATAGAAGTAATGAGATAAATAAATTAAATAAAAAAAAATCTTTATTAAACAACACGGTAGAAGCACATGTGATACAGTGTGTAGGTGGTTTTTTTGTATAGACTCACCCACAAATTTACACAATATAAAAGCTTGAAAAGGTAAACAAAAACTCATGACCGGTAAACATGAATTCATTGCATTCTTTTAATTATTACAACGTTTTTGTGTTGATTTTAACAACACTTTTATTGTTTCCTACAATTATGTTTCGAACACATTTAAAATTAAAGGTTTGACGCAATATTTGTGCTTTTGAAAAGCTAATTTATTATCATCAATTAAACTCAAGCTGTTTTGTTTTTAACCCACAATACATAATGATATGTGATTAGATTTTATTTTTACGCCATAAAGCCTGATGACAAGCATGAATAAATATATCAGAGGAATCACATCTGATTATTATTTTTTTTTTATATGTTATTCTTTTTGTATTGTATTGCTTGAGTTTTAATTTTAAAAAAAATGTATAAAGAGAATATAAATGGGCGTTTTATTATTATAATTGTGGTTCTCTTCAAATTTAACGATCAATAATTTAACTTTTTTATAACAATAATAAATATGAATTATGAAAAATGATCACTTGATTATATAGAATGTTTTAGCTTTTTTTTATTATTAATTTAAAAAATGTGAATGTAATTACATCAAATGAAAAGACTGTCATAATAATCAAATGTATCCACAATAATATCCCAGAAACAAAGGAATCTACAAAAAATTATAAATGATGATTACAAACCTCCAAAAAACTTAAATCTCCACACGATATTCTTAATCAAAATAACAAACTGAAAAAAAAATTATGTTGATATGTTTTGTTCTATTATTCTTGCTTATAATCAAATAGTAAAAAAACAAATTAGTTTTCATTCATTCAGTTAAATCTTAAATGAGTTTTTTATTTCGTTTTGATGAAATCTTGCGTGTGATAGACTTCTATGTGTAACATTATTAAAAAAGTAGATGTTAAACTGAAACAAATCATTTATAAAAGGTACTGACAGACTGAAAGTAATTAATTTTTTTCCATTATTATTATTTTTAAACATTATTCGCTTCCCTACCTTTTTTACACAACAATTGCATATTCATTTATCTGTAAATAAGTACAAAATTAAACTAATGAAAGCAACAATTTAATGATTTAAATAATAATGAAAAATTCAAATAAAAATGTAATCAAAATTATATCAATCTATACTTTATTTTGTTAAAATTAAAATAAAGCAAAACATAAACAAGGCTCGGAAAAACAAGATAATCTATACATAATATAGGTACAATAAATATTTTAATGAAGTAAATACAACGGGGAACAATAAGAAATAATTATAAAAGACGTAGCAAATCTTGTTCCTTAAGCAAATCACAATTTTACGTTTCACAAAATAAAAATGCGTATATTTTGTTTTAAATACCTTGCGGACAATTTTGTTATAAAATTAATTATTGTTATATTTAAAAATTTCAAAAAAAATCGTTTTTGCAACTTTTCTGTTGTTTTCAATGACATTTACGTTCTTATAATTTATATGTTTGGTTAAATATTGTTTTAAGGATGTATATGTCTCATTGTATTATATATATATATATATATATATTATATTCTTAGCATGTATGCACATATTTTCACATCATTGATATAAAAAATTAAATAACGATGTTGTTATAATTTAACTTTTGTTACTTAGCTAGAAATATTCGTTCCACATCATTTAATACCAATCATTAAGTAAAAAATAAAAATAAATAAAAACAAAAATTAAATTCAATTAAAAACATTTTTACAATAAAAGTTAATTTTTATTATTATTTATAAACGCAGTAAAATTGAATTTTAATTGAGAAAAAGGAACAATAATTGCCAACACGATTAAATAATTGTCATTTACTGAAGAATAGAAGAAATATTAATTATACAGTTATCAACAACATTTGAAAATAAAGTATATTGGGTATCGTATAATAAATAAATTGAGAATGCTGTCATTTTTATAAATAAAAGCAACACTGCGAACTTATATCTTAATATTTGAAGAAAATAATAATTTTTTAATTAATCAATATTATAATATAATAATTGTTTCGAAGAATAACAATATTTACAATATATTTATTGCCTTTTCCTTTCGTTGAACGCAATTCAAAATGTTTCACATAGTAAATCTGATATTTTGTACACCTGACTACCATGTTAACAAATGTTAAACATTGAACAACATATAACATAATATTTATTATTATTATTATTTAAATGCGAATACGGCAAGTGACAAAACATAAAATTAATAAAAGATAACATACGTAAAGCAGAAACTGAAAACTATAAAAAAGTTATAATTTGTTCTTTGAACTATCGAAACGATAGAACCGGAAATAGCACGGAAATTTTGTTCTGGTCTATCAATTTATATTTCCGATTATTATAAAATTTAAATTATAAAGTTATATATACTACGACTACGATAAAATTTTTCTTTTGTTACAATCATTATTTGAATTCCCATTAAAAATTTCGCTAAAAATAGACCTTCTCATTCGTTAAAAATTCACCTACTTTGCAAATAAATATTTAATTTATTTTTCTAATTATAAATTTAGCATAAAGTATCAACCTTTACATTTAATAAAGCATTTCGTCACTATATGCCTGTATTCATAACATGATGTACATATGATGTTACTGTCTGAGTCATTTGCAAGCATATTTCGGAAAAAAAGAAACAAAGAAAAATAATTTCATTAATTAAAATCAACTTCAAAGAACCCTAATTAAATCTCCACCACCGACCTATAGTAATCATAATTCACATTATATTAAAGAAGAAAAAAAAACTTTTAATCGCACAAAAACTTTTTTAGGCTTCCTATTGTTTATGTATTTTGATGTTAAAAAAAAACAAAGTATATTGCCTGCACTTGACCCTCTTCGGACTTATAATTTATTTGTGTTATATTTTCTTTATGATGCTTTGTACTTATTAAAAATAATAACAATGTTGTATCATATAGCTTTGATATTATATATCTTATTTCAAAACAAATTATGATTTCAGTATATTCTTATAAAAATAATAAACGACATGTAACTAAACCTGTATGTAAACTATACGATATAATGTTTATTCGTAAATAAGGTGAAAAAATAATTTTTTACACGGTGTTCTTAAAGAGAACATAATGGCGATTGTTTATTTTATTATTGACAATTCATAATTGACACTAAATAATGTTAAATGTATTCATTTATTTGATTTTATAAAACTATTAGTATTATTAAGTTTTTGCTTAGAAAAAGGGAAAATGCTAAATACAATAATATCGATCACTTAATATTCCATCGGTTATTGATTTTTCTTTCTTTTATTGCACTAATTTTTTTAAATTATTACGTATATTATACTCAGATCATAATTTTTATTGTATTTCTATATTTGATATTTGATCAGATTTTTATGATAAAAGGTTTTGTTATTATATCCTTATAGTTTTTATTCGAAAATTATGTTATAATGTTGAAATGTAAAATATAACTAATTTAAATTTTAAGAAAATGAAAGAATTATTTACCTATTTAACTATAAGCTAAAGATTGAAAAATGTTTTATTATTTTGAAATCCTATTATTTACATAGAATAGCTGCACAATGTTATATCCTGTAAATACATTTATTTGCATTGTGTTGCTATCCTATTAAAATAAAAGGAAATCAAAATTTGTTGCTCATGTATTTATTAAAATTTTTTAATAAATAAATAAATTTGTGTAATAAATATATTTTCGACATGAATAAACACATGCCCGCTATTATTTGAAGACAAATTTATTGCGATTGTAATTTTAAACTAAATAAAAAATAAACTTTGGAAAAAGTTAAATAAACAATCAATAAATAAAAGTTTAAAATAATGCTTTAAATAAAAATTTGCAGTTTTCCAATTAAATTTTACTATTTTATGCTTGTATAATACTGCTTTTGATGTTTGTTTTTTTTAAAGCTTGTAATTAGATAAAACAACGAAAATGTGATATCATTTAATATGTATGTATATATATTTTTATAAATAGTTTTTAGCAAAACGTAGTTGAAAATTACAAGAAAATATTTTTAATAATAAAAAAATAGTTTATTTACTTTTATTCACTGAAATGTTTAATAATTTAATGCTTCATCACTTAAAATGTAATAAATTTATTCTGAAAATTTATTATTTCAAACAAAATTAATTAATTTTCCTTTAAATACAATTTATTGATGACACTTATTAATTATTTTTTTAGTTTTTATTATTTACTGATTAAGAAAGACAACTTTAAAAAGTCGTTAAAGTGTCAAGGGTGTCATTGAAAAACCTATTTGATACAAAAGACTACACAAGTGTAATATGTGCAGTGTTACAGAAATTTGAACTGTCATGTTATTCATTTTCTTTTTTAAAAGAAAATAAACCATTTAGAAAACTATAAAAAACATATTCTCGACAAATTAGATTTAATAGATTTTTAAATAATATAACCTTTATCATAAACATAGTTAATTCTATTCAACTTATGTACTTGTGTGTAAAACTTTCACCACTTCTCTTTAATTCTAATTTTTATTATTTTAAATTTAATAGATCATTTTTGTAATTTGATCTTAAAGTTAATTTTCTCAATCTCAAGAAAATTATAAAATTAGAAAAAAATCTATCTTTTAACCAAAAATATGTATTTTAAGCGCCATCAATTTACAGCAATAATTAGCTTGTGTAATATTTAAATAAAAAAAAAAAACATCAGTGTTATTTTTAAGAAACCTTAAACCATTGGAATAACAATTAATGGGTAAAACCCGATAGTCTTACAAAACAAAAACTGATACATGGCATTAAATTTCATAAATATTGGTGTGAAAATTTTCATAGCACATTCTTTTCTAAACAATAATTATAATTTTTTTTATTTGAAAAAGGGCAATTTCTTTTTTACCAAAAACATAAAAAAATATATTTTTTATTTTTTTTTTTTGAGTTACAAAATATATTTTACTAAATACACTAAAATTTTACACTTTATTATAAATTTCATTTTTTGAAAAATGACCAATAGAATAGAAAAAATAATATAAGTTAAAAAAGTGTTTTTAAGGCTATATAAAAATAAAACAAAAGTCTTATTAAATCTTCTATTTTTATAATACTAATAAATAAATAGTATAGTTACATTGATCGAATTAACCAAGTACTTAGGTTATTACCAAATACTTATTTAATTCTTACTTATTATCCAAATGTACACTACAAAGTACTTTGTGCATACTTAACAAATCTGATTAAATTGTTAGCTGTCAATAATAGCAAACATTCAGACAAAGCCTCTTATATATAATCATACACATAACCGTACAGTTTGTTGGTTTGTGGTTTCTATGCATACATTATATTAAGCAATGTTAATATAAGTTAAGCATATGATTAGGAAATTGTTTACTGGCAAATTATATATCATATAGTGTCTTGTTTTTTTTTTTATTTACTTTTTTTTTATTATTATTACATAATTTTTCTTGTAAATATTTTTTCTCTTATTATCATTATATTTGTTTTGCACATGTTATTGTGGAAATTTTTTTATTATTTTGTGAAAAAACATTTTTTTTATTGCATGATGCAAAATATTATGGTTGAAAAAATGAAGATAAATAAATAAAAAATTAAATCTAGCGGATGCAGTTTTTCATTTGTATTTATTCAGCTGTTAAAAAAGGATACAATTTGTTATTTCAATTTTTTTGAGCGTTTTACATATTTTTTAAAATAAAATTCAAAATTACTTTATTGTTCAAATATCGTTTTTTATTTTCATTTGATAATTAATTAATATGATTATTGCTTGACGTCATCGTTTAAATTTTTTTTTTTTTTTTGTATAAAAAAATTATAAAAAACTTGCAGCTACTGTAATAGTGCTTAGTCTTAGAAAGCATTATAAATATAATTTTATTGTGAAAAGATACCATAAAAAGGTTCCACATATAGCTCTCTATTAACTCACATAATCACAACTTCAAATCTTTTAATCGGTAATCTACTTAAAGCTCTACAACTAGGCTAGTATTATAAATTAACTAAATAAAAAAAATATCGAAAAATTGAATCCAAGGCACGTGCGTTTGTTTTTCGATTAAAAATAATGTTGTATATATTTTTTAAACATTACAAAAAAAAATTGCTACGTTTAGTTTATATCCGGCTTTTATAGGTATTCGATAAACTGTTGTCCGAAAATTACAAACCAGTGAAAAGTAAATACATACAAAAAAAAACCTTTTTAACACTTAACTAACCCGCAAATATACAAATTAAATAAATAAATCCAACAACGTTTAAGGATTGTATAGATAGATGATAGAATTGTTTTATATGCATAATAGAGGGATGAGTAAAATAAATAATAGTTAAAAAAGGGAATAATATCTGTAGCGAATTGATGCAAAAATGTAATTTAAGGTTTGCATATCATCTGAATGAAACGATATACAAAAACCAACCGTTTGCCTAAACAAACACAGTGACACAAAAATAACACAAAATCCATATATTGTTTTTTACACCAGACTTAACATTTAATGTTTATTCATATAATCTTATTTATGTATGGCAGATTTTCGTTTAAACAAACTCTTATTTTTTCAGCAAACATAAAGCACAAATACAAAAAAATATATACATGCATATATATGGTTAAAGATCATTAAAACAAATAAAAATGATTGAATATAAGAAGGAAAGGTGTTTGCTAAAACAATTATTATTTAAAATTCTATTTTTGCAACACAAGAAGGTGATAAACAAATATATAAAGTATATGTTTTATTAAACATTCAGTGAGTGAAGAGTGATGTTATTTTGCAGCTTATATAAATAATGGTTACAATGGTTTTTTATTTGTATTTCTCACGCATAACCATCCGTCGTTCAATAATAAAAGCAGTTTAAAAATATTCACAAAAAAATAACATAAAATGATTAAAAATCATTCATATTAATTCAATTCCATTTTTGCTATTTTTTTTTATGTTTTTGTATTTATTCACCAGATGATATCTATACAATTTTTAAATATTTTAATTAAAATGTTATCAATGAAATTATATTACCGATAGTAATTTAATATTTTTTTATTACAAAAAAAAAGTTATCTTAAATTAAGATAAAATTCTAATAAATAGTGATGAGTTCGTGAGAAAGTAATGAATGATAAAAAGCGCATTTCTTTTAAATAATCAGCAAATATTTTGTAATTCAATCACTTGTTGATTAATCAACAATGAACGTAAGATAAATGTAGTTGATTTAGTATTATATTAATTTATTTTTTTTATAAAACAAACAGTCAGTAGAGCTGTAATTACTTAGTCAGTCAGCAAATTTGAATAGCTAAAAAGAGTTACGCAAAATAACAAGCAAATAAAAAAATTTAAAAAAATTGTTATTGTTAATAAATGGAAAATAAAATTCATTTCCTGACTATATAAATGTAATATCTAGCAAATCTATTTTATAACTAGTTTTTTTATTTTCTATTATGAGTTGTTGAACTTAATTTGTTAAAAACTTGCAAACACAAAAAAAAATAATAAAAAATTGCTAACTATTTTACTTTTAATTTTTATAAAAAATAGATTTTTTTATATTTATTTGTGCATATTGTTTGCTAGCGAGAAAAAATTCAAGTCATCGTTTTAAATTTTATTCTATTGTTACGCGCAATAACAACTGAAAAAATATTATGAAAAACAGAATCATGAATATTTTTTTATTGCTGGTCAAAATTAATCATCGATAGAGCTATGTATATGAAATATATATATATATTTTTAAATATTTTCTTTGCCGACTGTGGAATTAAAATGCAGAGTGTTTTTTGTTGAATAACAATTGAAAACTGTAGGTATTATTTCTGCTATTAAGTGAAAATTGTTTTAGTAAAAATGATTTATTAAAAACTTTTGTTCTACTTTTACTTATATAAATTATATCCAAAATTCATAACACTATAGTTTTCCTTCTAACTTGCTACAACTGTGACCATTTAACAGATAACGATTTAAAATAAAATAATATTAAGAACTATATAGTTAACCACCTGTCCCTTAATAGAAACAAAACAAAAATTACACTTTATGTAATAAAAAATATACTATAAAAATGTTATTTTTCTCTTTTTAATTTAATTTTAAATTAATTCACTTTTTATCGTCACTCGACGGGTAAGAACAAATTGTTTGATAAATGCCGATAGTTGTTAAAAAACTAAAAAAAAACTTCAAAAAAAAAAAATAAATTAAACATAACGAAAAACAAATTTTAATTCAATAAACGGGGCGCGCTAGATGACCCTATAATAAAAAATAAAAGAAAATATGATCAATAAAATGCAATTCATAATTTCTAATTTAATTAAATTCAAATTAACAGATGAAAATCATCTTTATTTTTATTTTTTGAATTTCATTTCATAAATAATTAACATAAAATATATTTAACGATTTTTTCGAAAGAAATATTAATAATATTGTTCAAATTAATTAATAAATTGAAAAATAATCGAAAAAGAATTTTTAAATCAATATTCTTTTAATAACAAAATTATTATATAAATAAATATATTTTATTATTCCAATTTTTTTCCAAATTAACAATTAATTATCAAAATGATTTTATATTTAATTTGAATTAATTAATAATTTATAAAAAAAAAAAAATATTTAATTAAAAAAGAATAATTTTTATTTCGTTTACGAGATTATTTTAATTATCGATTTTTTATAAAGTGCCTTTTAAATAGATTTTTTTGTTTAGTGTACATTAAGAGAAATGAAAACGTGTCGATTTTTCACAGCAAAAGCATTGTGAAGGGGTTACAAGTTTTTCAATTTATCTTATACAATACTGTTGATGTAAATTTATATATGTGTTTAGTTCAGGTCACTGTAAATTTTATAGTAATTGGATCGCTTAAATTCGATGAGCTCTTTCTATATATATATATTCTATATTTGATGGTGTTTTTGCACCGTTTTAGTGTGCAAGAAATATAAAATTTATTAATCCTTATATATTATCTAGTCAAAATTCACATAAGAGGCTTTTCCAACCCTTTTTTAATTTTAAAGTAAAGTTTAATAAAAGTAAAACGCACAAACAGATAAATAGGGTGATTACAATACTTTTATTTATTATAGTAAAAAAATTTTGTTAATGTATCAAGACTTAAGATATTTTACATATTTATTTTTTTTTTTCATTTTTAAATTTGCATAATAATAATAATCTATTTCATAGCCAACGGATTTCGCTGTAAATAATATAAAAACAATATGAGTGTATTATTTGCTATCATATATACATATATCGTAATCCTTGAAGATTAAACTATATTTTTGTAATTTTAAAGTTTACTTTTGCCACAGTCAGTATATACCATAGAAATTTATCTGTGCTTTCACTTGTAGTATATGAGGGTGGCTCATGCCGTATATGCTGTTTTTTAATTCATATAAACAAATATTGTTTAAAAGCAAATGGAAAAATTCTGGGTAAAATGAGAAGCTCTTTTTTTTCATTTTTATTAAAAGTAAATCAACCTTTTATTTCATTTGATACGGTACGTCTTTTCTACAATTTCTCATTTTTTAAATCAATCACACTGTATATAATAAAATCAAACAATAAAAATAAACCATATATGTATGATAAACGTGAAACTATACCAAATACGTATAAAATGAAAGTAAAGCTAAATAATAATAGAATTTGTGAATATATATTTTGTTTTTATTTCTTGTTTGCTTTTTTTTATCTATTCTTTAGGCTGATCTTGTATTTCCTGTTTTCTTTATTTACTATTGAATCCTTAAATTTAAGAAACGTAATAAAAGTCATAGCACGAACTAAAAACAGCGTTTATCTTTATTGTTCATTTGACACAACAAGAATAAGAACTTGATTTTCATTAAAGCAGGCAGTAATTGATTTTATTATTATTTTTTATTTTTCGAATTCATTAACTTACGCGTAGATAAGCTTTTTAGTGTTATTTTTATTCTTCATTTAATTATTAATCATAATTATTAAAACCGTTTACAAAAAATTACAATCATTCTATAGTTACATTTTTTATTCTTTATTTGTTTACTTTATTTTTGTATTTTATAATGAAGATATATATAATTTTATTACTTAGAATTATTTTTTATTTATTTTCATTGCTATTTATAAGTAAAGTACTTAAAGAAAAGAAAGAGTGGTTTAAATATGGTTTTATTATTAAGAAAATAAACAATTAAATAACAATAACATATTTATTTTAATTTCAATCAAAAAAAAAAAAAGAGGAAGCAATAAAAATAATAAAAACAAAAATTTTAAAAATGCACTTTCAAGTATGTTTATTTTTTTAAAATAATATTTTTAAAGAATCATAAAATGTATGTATATAATATATATGTCCCGCATAAATTTGTAAATGCTAAAAGAAAAAAAAAAATATATAGAAAGTAAAATACCTACATACAAAATTCATATTGCTTAAAACTAAAACATATTTGTTAACAAAAGCCAACCCTTGAGCATTTTTTGAAAATTATAAAGAAATGTTCATTTAATCTTAAAACAACAATAATAAAAACTATTTAGCAAACCAACAAAAAGGTTACAAATTTTTTACTAAAACCAAATACGTTTTCGGCAAACAAAAAGAGGTGAAATTAATTGTGTGGAAACTAACATACATGATATTTCTGTTATTTTCGGTTTAAGCTATATTTAACTGAATTAAATAGAAATATAATATCTCCAAAACTATACAATAAAGGTAACGAACAATTCACATATGTACAATAGTTGTTAAATGTAGAAAATTGTTATTTAATAAACATTATTTTCAAATTAAATTATAAAAAAGTAACCAAATTGACCAAATGACTCGTGACCAATTTTCTTATTAATTTTTATATACATTTTTTAATTTATTATTTTATTCATAAAGGAAATTCTTTATCGTATTTAAATTTTGATCTCTTCGATTATTAAAAATAATATAATAGCAACAGCAAGAAAACGAAACGTATAAATAAATGACTTAGCGTATAATAAACGTTATTGTCGCACGTGACCATTTAAATTTAAATAAAACACAATGTGGTTAGCGTAGGATAAGTAAATATTAATAAAAAAATAAAAAGGAAATATATTGCCAAAAAATTAATTTAGATTAAAACAAGATTGCATTTAAATATTTGTGTATGTTTTTTTTTTTTTATTATTGAATTTTTGTAAAACAACAACGTGATTCGCATTTAATACTAGACGCAAAATATAGAAATAAAAAAAAACTAAATTTTACACTTAATAAAAATATATATTTATTTTTTTTAACAAATCCATAGAGAGTGTCTTTTAACATAACTGCTGATAAAATAATAATTGTTAGTTATTGTTGCTTTTTCAATGAATAATTTCATTTAAAAGCATCCCCCTTAGTACCAACAACATGAATCTGATGAAATACACGCTTTTCACTTTAATATGCAAAATATCCTATGTACATGCGTTGTGAATTTAAAATTATATTTCATGTGCACAAAAAGAATTGAATTGTATTCTGTTAAATTATTACAAACAGCCCTTTTTTACTCTTATTTTATATTACAATCGACGCTAATATATATAGTAAGTTGTCTCGCGTTATTATAACACGATATATACTGTTGTATATAACTCTCGTTTTCAAACAAAAAAAAAAAGAAGTTCAACCCCAATAAACCAACTCTAACTTGGTTAACATCAACCCTAATAAATCTATTATTCTTTTAATTTTTTATTTTTTGCTTTGTTATTTATATATCAGATTGGTGATGATTTTTTTTCTATATTTTTTGAGGAACAGTGGTGGCGGCATTTCATTATTATTATTATTATTATTATTATAATGATAAATAAAAGAAAATATCAATTATATTATTAGTATAATTTTATGTTAATTTTAATTTGGTTTAATTATAATTTATCGTAGTCAATAAAACAAATATGTACAGATTTTTAAGAGTATTAAAAACTTAAATTTTTCTCTAAGAAGTAAAAAAATATGTAAATCATTTAATAGAATTATGTATTTCGTTTAGAAATTATCAAAGTTAAAACAACCCTTAGTTTCCACATCGTTGAATTTTCTATTACCACTTTAGTATCTTGTACTAGTTTCAAATAATTTATTTTTTAGATTAAAAAATAAAAATAAATTAACTAAGCGCACGTGCTAAAAATAAAATCAAAATTTGAAAATTTTAAAGTAAGGCAACAAAAAGGATTCCATATATATGTATTTCTTTATATTTAGTTTATTTGTAATCAAAAGTATTTAAGAAACAAAAATATAATAAAAGAAAGGTAAAACATAGCGTAAATAAACATTAAAGAAGTAAAAGCAAATAAATAAATAACCATAAACAAAACAAATGTACATCTGTCTAGTAAAAAAAATTATTTATAAATTTCTATCTATTCTGCATTTTTTATATAATAATTGTAGGGTCATAACATAAACCAATATTATAGAATTATTTTCTTCTTCTTATTTAATAATAGTACAACTGCAATTTTGATTGTTCTTTAGCATTTAATTCAGCAAAAAATTTAGTTCCACATATTACCTATTCAATAAACTTAAATCAGCTAAACAGTACGAAAAAAATAAAATAATCGAGGGGTGTTATGAACAATTTAGAAATATAATATGTTACGTTACGTCATCAACTATAAACATAAACAACAATTGTTATAAGTTTTAAGTAATAATAATAATAAGTTTCAATATTAAAATATCTTCCTCAGCGTGTGTCCTTTTAATTTAATCAAAATAAAAAAAAAACAGAAAATAAATTATTTGGTAACTACTTTTTGCATTAAATTTTATTTTGCCATTTCGTCAAATTTAATATGTTTTAATTTTTTTTTATTACTGGACAAAGTAACTGTTACACCGTGGCTTTAATAACAATATAAAATAAGCAAAAATAAACCAACCAGAGAGAACAAACAGAAAAAAAATGTTGATGATATTCCATTCAATTATTTATTAGTCTTTATTATTTAAAAAATAATGAAAAACAGGCCAAAAACTACTTGTTATTTATGCTTTTAGTATTCTTGTTAAATATTTTATTATTTATTTTAAACTGTTTGTGCTGCTGCTCTGTCAACCGTTGACCGTAAAAAAAAAAAGAAGAGAAAAAGCCTTATTAAAAATGCTGGTAAAAGAACCATATCACAGGTTGTTTTATTATTTTTACCTCAAACAATTTTTTTTTCTATTATTATTATATTAACAAAAAGAGTATTTTTTTAATTCAATACTGTATGTAACAATTACAATAAGAAACAAATTTTTAATTTGCAATAATTTTAAGAGATCACGACATACAAATATTTTGTACGTGATTCTAACGAACTTTCTTTATTAAAATTTTTTACATTCGTAATATTTTCAATATTTATTCTTAAAGGTTATTTTTGTTACTAATTTGAATAGAATTAAAATTATTGAACAAAAGCTAAAAAATTACCAAGCAGAACTAGTTCATAATTTATCTACGTGTTTTTCTAAAAAAAAATAAATTACTTTTTGTTAAAAGACAATGATATGCACTAAGAGTCTCATTTTAAGATTTTATTATTACTATATTTTTATTGTTATAAAACACAAAATATGAATTCTAAGATTTAAAAAATAATAATAAATTTAATAATATCAATTCGTGAATATCACGAAATTAGAAAATGTTTAGAATAAAAGTAAGTTTTAAAATAGGGACAAAATCAAAGATGCACAAAGATTTAACAAAAAGTTAGAATTTGCATTCAATACCTTGTAAAAAATGAATATAAAATTGAAATAAAATAATAAATGAAAGACAACCAAAATATTAAATATGCAACACAAAATATAGTGTATAATGTGAGAATTCTGCCAGAAGTGGTTTTTACTATGGCTTTAAATCTCTTTTAAATTTAGAACATGTCATGAAAATACCAGGTAATATAGTTAAAAGCATTATTCAACGCCTACAATATAACTAAAACAATTCATAATATTATAAAAAATAAAAACAAACTGAAATAAATACAATAAATCATAAAAATAAATAAAAATTTATACATAATCGTATAAAATATGTTGTTGATAATCATAAATAACAACAACGGATGATGCTTAATGCAAAAAAAAAATAATAATAATAGCAAGTAAACCACAGAACAAAAATCAACCATTCAAAAACAACAAGGGTGAAAAAAATAAATAAAAATTCAATGCTGGTTTGTCTTTGGTATGTTTATTTCTAGAATAAAACTTAGTATATATGGTTAGTGTCAAAGGATGACTATAAAATTGGTGAAAGGAAATATTACCCTTAGCTATTATCATTTTTCACAACGCAAAACAATATTTATTTAATTTTTTTTTATTATTTATTTATTTATTTTCGCAATATTTTCCCTAAAATATTATGAATTTATTGTTGGCTTCCTTTCCTATAAGTTAAGTTACATAACGAATTTTGGATCAAGTGGAATTAAAACGCATTGACATTTATAATATTTAAATCAATTTTAATGATATATTATTATAATTTAGTCTGCAATTATATTTAATTTTTTGTTTAATTCACCTGTAAATATCAATGAAAATGATAGTTATTTTTATTTCAATATAAACTGTAATTAAATATTTTAAAATGCGGTTTATCTGTACATTCGTTTTTTATTATTATATAACAAATTATCCATTTAATATTATTTAAATTAATGTTTTTTGTTTGTGAAGTATTCAATTACTATTGATTTTATTTTGCTTTGTTATTTGTACAATTTTATTTAAAATATGTACTTTTATGTACAATTATGATTTAGTTTGTTTTTAACATTTAAAAATGAATATATTTATGTTTACTGATGATTGAAATTTAAGTAACTTTTACATCTCTTTGTTATTTAATTTGTATTTGTCATTTTGTTAATTATTATTAGTATGCCTCGTTTCATACATTAAAAATTAACCGAATACTCCCATTGTAGGTCACAAGTAAAACATTTTAATTAAAACATTTTATTCGAAAATATTGAAATAAGAAATTTTTGTCTTTAATTTACGTTTCAGGAAAAGGAAATTTATGTATATATATGAAGGAATCACAACTGTTTAGTATTCTTAAAAATAACTACAATTTTTGTATTATAGCCCATTTATTCAGATTTAAAAAGTTAAACAAGTTTGCATATCGACCCTCGAAACCTTCGTTAAGAATAGATCTAACTTGCAAGAAAAATATCAAAAGAAAAGGTTATTCACCTTTATTACCATTTTTATTATCGTCATTTAAGGATTTATTAAAATGAATATCAAAAATTGGAAATTCCTTTAAGCACAGAAAAATTTAAGAATAAAATGAAAAATCAGGATGTGCTTGTCAAATTTATTAACTTTAACACCATAAATTTCATTTACTTTAAAATTACAAAAATAAAATACAATTATTTATTTACGGAACGTTAAACTTAATTTAAAAAATAAATAAAACTCACCTTAGTTCCGTATAAAATGAATAATAATATTATAAGTAAGGCAAATAATATAAACACTTAGTATGCTACACAAACACTATGTTTTTTTTTTTTTTTTTTTCTAATAAAAAAATTGATTCAATCCATAAAATTATTATAAATCTACAAAGTTCTCTTACACCAAAAGATAATTAACTTTATAATATAAATAATGTTTTTGCATTACATTTTCGCAATGATTTTAGATGAAATGTGCGCATAAATTCCACGTGGTTAGTATTAAAACATAAACAGTAGTAAAACCGGGTTGTTATATAGAAATAAATTTGCAGAGAAAAAAAATTACGCGCAAAATCAAAACATATACACAAATCGCATTGAATTTACACGAAGCCGACTTAAATTATAAAATATCCACACACAAAAAACGACAAAAATAAAAATAAAAAAGCAACTAAACAGTTTAACAGTTTGTTGAGTACTGAAACGTGCGTTCAAATGGAAACTTCAAAAGTTCTATTATTATTAGTATATGTTATGTTTCTGTTTATTCTTTTTCCTGTGAAGTTACTCAGTGACGGCGTGTTTATAAGTTTGTTTATTTTTTTATTTTTGTACAATTATTTTAAGATGAAATAATATTATAAGCGGATTAATGTCGCATTTGCAATATGATTTTTAATGATTGATATCTCTTCTGTTTACTTGATTTTTTTTTCAAATAAATATATATTTATATTATAATTTTATAAAGGATAAATTATATTTGAATTGGATTTACTTTTAATGTTTATTATTTATTTTATATTTAATCCAAAATAGCAAATCGCACATAGACTATAGAAAGCTATATTATTTTTCATTAATCGACTGTGAAAAGCAAATTTTTAAAAAGGATTTCCGTAAAATAATTATATGGATTTATAAAAGTTTATTTTCAAATAAGAAAAATTTAATTAAAATGTTTAAATTTTAAACGTTTTAGTAGGAAAACAAATAATATAAGTTAATTTATTATGTTTCTTTTCAAAAGAATATTTCATTTAATATTAAACTTTCAAAATTTAAATATAAACCTTTGAAGATCCCTACAAAGGGCATAAGGGGGGCGTAAGAAAAATTAATATAAATATTTAAAAAATAAATTCTTCGTTTCTTTTTAACATAACAAAACACAATTCAACATAAACCACCCACCCAAATGCAAAATATATTAAAATTAATACAATTTATTCTGTTTAAAAGAAAGTGGACACAAAAAAAACCGTTTTGTTTATATTTTTATTTTGAAATTTATTAATTTGTTTATTATTTTTATTTGTCAATATTTTCCGATTTATTTATAAGACAAAATAAATTAAAATAATGTTTATCAAAAATAAAAGTTTATAAAATATTATTATAATGCGTAGTGCTTTATTAGTAAACATGCATTTTTTTTTTAATTTGTACGCTAAAAAAATTATTGGTCGGCTAGTTTTAATTTTGTTTACTTACATTTATTTATAATTGTGTTTTTATTATAATCTGGAATTATTTTTAAGCTTGTATTCTTATTACCACGAATTATCAGTTTACCGCTTTGTTTTAATTGTTGGGAGTAACTCTTGTAATTGTATAGCAATACAGAGCTGTGATGTCAAGTATATAATATATGTAGCACATATGCAAATTTTAAATATAACAATTATAATCAATGAATTTACAAAATATTTAATAGTACGAGCAGTATTTACTAACTAACGAATAAGTCGCTCTGTGTGGTAATCACACCTGCTGCAAAGAATATAACGCTTTTTTGTTTTGGTATAGTCAAAATTTCGCTAGAATCGCAAAAGATTAACATCAATCATTTATATCTCATGTCTTTTTTAAATGTAATGCCATTTGAGTGTATCACGGCGCAACAAAAGTTAATCGATAAAAATTTAATTGTTTTAAATTATTATTTTTTAATTATCTATTAGTATTTATTTAATGTTTAGAAAAATAAAAAATAAATTAAATTGTTAATTAAAAAAGAATAAATATTAATAATTGAACAGGAAATGCATTTACAGTAAACTACAAAATGCATTTATGCTAAAGGAAATGGTCTTTCTTCCGTATAACTTTTGTCTTTTTCTTTAAGTTTTCTTTTCTTATTTTTTTTTTAAATTATTAATTTGGTATGTTATAATGCTCATTATTTGATGTTTTATTACTGCAATTTTTGTGCTTAATTTACCTAATTACAATTAAGCACAGAAGACAAACACTTCTAACTGAATAAACAATGATATTCAGAACGTGGATAATAAAATAATAATCAATAATTTCTTCTTTTTTTTTAATAATTTAATAATCGATTATTGTTTTTTTTATCTATAATTATTCATCATTTATCATAACTTATGTATTTTCGTCACATATTAATGATTAATTGTTGAATTTAAACAATGTTACATAATATTTGACCATTTGAATTTTTCACATGATGACTTTTATGTTGTTTATAAATATTTGTATGCTTTTGGAAAAAAAAAATTTAAAATTAAAAAATTTGTTCGAATAATTGAATAATTTTTGGAAATTTTATAATTTTGAATATGCCGAATGTGAATACATACTATCAATGACGCCTTTTTTTATCTCCGCAAATATCGTAAAAATCAAATAAAATATAACATTCTTAGAGTCATTGAAATCCCTAGGCGCTTAAGCAAATATAATAAAATAATACCTTAATGTGTCTTTAACTCTTAACCTTTACAATAAATAAAAAAAGAAATTTAACAATAACATAATTGAATTTATCAAAAAAAAAAAATAAGAATAAATTACTTTTGGGAATATCAGACAACCATTGAGAGTATTGTATTATTAAAAAAAATTCTGTCATTCCAAATATTGACTTACAAAATCTTATTTGAAAAAAAAAAAACATATTTCATATTTGAACTGAATTAGCAATGAAAACCACAAATTTTATTTTATTTTTATGATTTTGATTCATTAATAAAATTTTTAACGATTTTTTTTTTATTAATTTTTTTTTTTATATTTATTACATGAATTTTATTTCAATAATTATTTAAATATAAATATATTATTAACTATTATTATTATTATTTCTATCTCTGTGTGTTCCTTTTTTATTGTTTGATTATAAATATTTATTTATTAAAGTATTATTAAAGAATTTTTACTATTTCATAATAACATGTACTATTTTCGTTTATTACTTATTTAATTTTATTATAAATTATATAGTTATGTATTTTTTTTTTAAGAATCAAACAATTATCATAATTTAAATATTTATATTTATAATTAAATTATTAATTTATTCAGTTTTATATTATAATATTTTTTTTATGAATTTAGTAATAGGAATATTGTTCTTTTTATTATTTGTATATAATGTTTATCAATTTTTTATTTATAATCAATAGTTAGTAGTTTTGTTTTTACCTAAAGACTAAAATAGATGAAATAATTAATTGAAAATTAAACAGTATTTTCAATGTTTTGTTGAAATTAAGAAAGTTAGAGAAAAAGATAATTATCGTTAATTTTACTCATTTGATTAAATAAAGTTATTGCAATTGTTGTTGATTTTAGAAACACGATGAAATTATTTATATTGCTTACTAACAACTATATTTTTATATAAATATACATTCAAATCAAACAATTTTACTGAAGTTAATTTTTTAATTTGAGCAAACTATTCTAATAAGTTTTTTTAATTAATTTATTTTAAAATGGATGGAACTTTCTTTGTCGTATAAATATATATAGAAAATTATTCACATTTGCAAAAAAAAAAAACATTTTTAGCCTTTATCTTCATTTTTAATACTTACTAATTGCATTTAAATATTTATGAAAGTATGTATGAGGAAAAACATTAAATAAAATTTTAATCCGTATCACCATCATTATGCTTTGTTAAAGCAGATTTCATTATTAAACATTTTTATTTATAATGGTGTCAGTAAAGGCAAGCAAAATATTTTCGATTTTTATTAAAAAACGCCAATTGTTTAACAAATTGATTAATTTAAGTTTAATCTTTGAAACCGTAGGTAGGCATATTTTGCGGTTTTTAATTTTAATTTCTGTCACTTTTAATAACAATTTTATTTTATATAATAATAGAGTGCATATTCACTAAGCATTTTAAGTGATTTCAGTTAATAAATAATTTATTGATAAAAAATAGTGATAAAATAGCTAAAAAAATAAATAGTTAAAAACAAAAAATCTGTGTAGATAAAAATGTTTCATCTACATGTATTTTTTTCTTTTTTTTGAAACCGTTTTATATAAGAAATGGAAACCTTTATATAAAAAACCGAAATAAACCTTTATTCAAATGATTTAAAATATATACTGATAATTTAGGCTTCATTAATATAGTTTCATAATGATGATTATTGATTTACTAAATAAACAAAAATACTCCCACACGTTGTTTTTATCTTAAAATTGTTTTAATTTTTTTCCTGATAAAATAAATAACAAAATACTATCGTAATTTTAAGACAATAAAATAATTTGATCAATTGCTTAAAGGCAAAATATACTATATATTTTTCTTTTATATAATTTTCAATATTAGTAGATTTATCTGTTTAAAATGAATGGAATAATTATTTATAAGATATGTTTTAAATATACATTTTGTAAATAAATAAAGTGAAGCAGATAAATGGTATGAATATATATTTTTAACATTTAACGTTTTATTTTATACAAATTAATAAACATTTAATAAAATTATAAAAATGTATAAATAAACCATTTTTTATTAAAAAAGCGAAAGAAATAAAAAATAAAATTTTATTATATAAATTTTCAATCACATTTCTAAATTAATTAATCTTTTTTTTTTAACGAATTTGAGTATTTTTACTTAATTATCATTTTAAATAATCTTAGTATTTCTTCCTATCTAATAAAAGTTTGGTTCATCAATATAATAATTTTAAATAATTTATTTAATTTTTATGATACATTTTGTTATTTTTACTTTAAATTATGTTAAGGCCACAAGCATATACACTTCCTATAATTGTTTAATTTTTATCATTAAATTAAAACATGCTTTCCTTTTTTATTTCTTTTTTTATCGTAAATATAAAACAAATAAAATGATTGAAAAAAATAAATATGTATAAATTAAAATAAAAAAATAAATTTGTATAAAAATGATTAAAAACTATGTAACAAAAAATTAAAAGTCCTAAACTTTAAAATAAAGTCGCATTGTTGCTTATCATTGAATTTGATCCTGCATTCTTATGATTTTCTTTATTTATTATGTTACATTATTTTCTTATTATTCTTAATTTCGAACAATTGAAGAAAAAAAAAATTAACCATTGATTATAAAAATGGATTAGAGTTAATTGAGCTGGTAGTTGCCTAAAAAATAAAAACACAAAATTTAATAATTGTAAAAATATATGAAATATTTGAAAATACCTGGAAAGGATTACCAAAAGGTAAATTAGGTTGTTGTCCATAATATGAATTATTTATATTAAGAGATGGCGCTGTCATACAATTATTATTGTAGCCCACATTATTCACTATCGACGATTGCGCCGTATTACTATAGCCTGGTCCATTTATAATAGCCGGTACACCATTCAAGCCCCAGTTATTAATACCAATTTGTTGTTGTGTTACAGGTGCAAATACATTACCGACACTATTTGTTTGATTAAATACTGTTTGTTCTTGCTGTACCATATTTGTCCACGGAGTATTAAATTGAACACTTGTAGAAGAAAGCGTTTGATGTTGTGCAGCTGGTGATGTTTGCTGCAGGAATGGATTACTACCAATTCCATTTGATGTATTACTATTAAATGGATTAGCAGCATTTGTTCCTTGTTGTGTCACTGTCATTATTTAAAAGTAATTAAAATGAAATTAAATGATTAAAAACAGAGAAAAAATATCGGAACATACGTTGCTGTTGTTGCTGCAACAATAATTGATGTTGCTGTTGCGATGAAGTTGAATCAACCGTTTTACTTTCTCTAATTTGATCATCCAAGTCTTTGAGAGCAGCATAACGATCTGCTGATAGAGTTGAATTAATTGATGAACTCGAATTAAAAGTTCCACTCGAATTAAGGGAATTACTTGTTGAACTGATTGACAACGGGAGACCTAAAAATTAATAGAAATTAAACGATAATTTTACTGATAAAATATTATAATCGTATCTCATAAACTATGACTACATAATCAAGGCAAACGGATCCATTCAAATGTGTTTTATAATAAAAATATCTAACGATAAAAAATAAAATTGCAAAGAGCATACATACTGCATTAAAATGAATTATTTTTACTACCATAAAATAAGCTTATAATTAATAAAAAAATAAATATATTATTTAATAGTCATACATAATGCAATATGAAATCCATTTTTTAATGCAATCACAACATAAAATAACAAATTAGTTGAACAAATAATATAAATTTTAATTTTCGTACAAATAAAAAAAAAAAATAAGTGACAATTTGAGCCAAAATACATTAATTTATTAATTTTTAAGATTATTTTAAACATACTAAAATCAATGAAATTATTATTTGCATATAAAATTTAAAAAAAATCAAATATATACAAACAAAACCAAAAAGAAAAGAATTTTAGTGAAACAATCAATCAAACTTACTCCATCTGTTTTGTTCTGGCTGCGCAAATGGCCACTGTGCATATTGTTGCCAAACATTCCATTGCATTTGACTATTTTGAGACGCTTTATATATTAATTTATATATAGATATAGACATATATTTTGATTATATATCAGTTGTTTAGAATAAAATAGAAACAGAATAAATAAATTAAAAAATTATAATAAAAAGGTATACGGAAGACGTAGGAAAGAAAAATAACACATAATAAATCTACACCGAATCACAGAGCATTAATTAAATTGAATTTTAAAAAATAAATAATAATTTCATAAAATAATTCAGTGTAATATTTTTTTTTTTAAATGTTTACCATAAACTTTAACAATTTTTAACTATATTATTTTCAAACATTTTTATAAACTTTAATGATCTTACTTCTGTAAAATTCAATTGGATAATCAGCAAGAAAAGTATAAAAAGTTTTAATAATTCCAATGCCACCAATTAACAAATAATTTATAATAGCATTTTACTTTATCAGTAACAGACTATTCATTTGATATTAAACAATGCTTTTTGTAAATATTCTTGTATGTTTTCAACAAATAAACAACATAATTTAGAATCACAATATTTTTCATTTATAAAATAAAATATTATAAAAAAATAACAAACCTGCTGCATTATAAATTTGATTATGTTCAAAATCAGCAAAATTATCAATTCCATTTGTATTTGTATTTTGTGTTGTGCCATTTATTAACTTATTATTACTATTGCTATTATTATTATTATTATTATTATTATTATTATTATTATTATTATTATTATTATTATTTACAACAAAACCATTATTTTTATTATTATTTATATTATTACTCATGTTATTATTCATATTATTCATGTTATTATTTTTATTATTATTATTATTTGTTGAATTAAATATGTCGGCATTACTAAAATCAACTACAAATTCGTTATCTGGTGTGAATTTATTGTTAAAATTGTTTACTAAATTTATATGTTTTACTCCAAAATTATTATTATTATTATTATTATTATTATTATTATTATTATTATTATTACAATTGTTATTATTATTATTATTATTATTATTATTATTATTATTATTATTATTATTATTACAATTATTGTTGTTGTTATTATTATTATTATTATTATTATTATTATTATTATTATTATTATTATTATTATTATTATTATTATTATTATTATTATTATTATTATTATTATTATTATTATTATTTATACCAGTAATTATAGCATTTTTAGTTTGCAATGGTATACCATTATGATTATTGAATTTTATATTATTTATATTAATCTTATTTGTATTTAAATTATTTGATTGGTTTTGCTGATAAAATAAACTATTATCATCAGGTGTGAATTGATGTTGAAAATTATTTACAATTGTTTGTTGTTGTAATTTATTTAATCGTAATGATGATGGAGGTGTTAATGTTATTGTTTTTAAAGCAGTATCTTGTATAGTTATAGTATTATTATTATTTATATTTAAATTATTATTATTATTATTTATATTACTATTATTATTATTTGTTATTTGTGTGGATATTATTTGTGATTTTGTTATTGACTTTAATGGACTAGCAGGTTCTAAGTAATATCTGAAAACAGAAATAAACACATTTTAATAATAATATACATAAAAACCTTAACATTATTAACTTTATTTATGATAATAACCTTTTTCTTTCATATTTATCAATCATTAATTCTCTGTGGTCTTGTGGTATTGTTCGTTTTGGGTCCCACAATCCAAGCCATGTTTTAGCACAATCATCATTACCATGTAAACGTACAAATTCAATTTCTTCGGGTGAAAATGTTGCCATAGATATTGATTTAACACGATGTGGTGGAGTTATACCTCGTCTAAAATAAATCATAAACAAAACCAATAAATACATTAAATATTATAAAATGATTTCATCAATTTAAATACATATTTAAAAAATAAAATCCATCAAATACTAATACACTGTTACATATACAAATTCTAAAAAATTTTTATTCAATATATGTATATATTTATGTATATTCCAAATTACATTTTTATTAATAGCCATGACTTTGACTTTAGGAAAAAAAATGAAAAAATAAAACGTAAATAAGAAATATTTATGTATTTCAAGCACCACCTTCATAATCCAAAATAAAAAAAATACAAAAAATTTTGTATTCTTATAGAAAAAATAGAAAAGAATTAAATAATTAAGAAGACAAATTAAACAAATTACGGGTTGATACCAAAACAAAATAAACAACATTGTAGACCAGTTAGTATAAATAGTAACTTATATGCTAAACATATATTATAGAAAAAATAATTTACTTTTTATAAATAAAAACAATTTTTCTTACATTTTATTTACAAATTAAACGATAAGATATCAATTAATTAATTTTAAATTATAACCCATTAGTTTTAAGAAAATGCATAGATAAATAAATATAAATTCAAGTAATAAAAATGGTCAACAAATAGAACTATCATAACAATGAAAAAGGAACGTTATGATTAAATAAAATTAAAATTATTTAAATAAAAATAGAAACAGGAAACTAGCTGGAAAAAAAAATTCTAATTTTATTATTGTTAATGTTACAACAATATTATTTTATCTCAAATAAATTATCTACTTATTACACATTAAAAAATGAAATCATGAATGAAAATATAGTGTTGTATAGTAATGCAAGTGATGAACTTACAAAAGCTTACAAACCAAATCAAAACTAGTGAACTTCATAAAACACAGTTGTACTTAAATAATACAATAAAAATTCAATGAAGAACTTGTTGACCTTAAAAAAAAATTTTTCAATCGACCAGGCAAAAGAAAACTAAATTAAAAAGAACAAGCCGAATTGTTTTATTTTTAGTATTTTTATTGTTTGCGGCTATACCGACGAATAAAAAATGATATTTTCTGTTGCAATGCAGGTTTCAGTATTTTTTTTTTGGTGTATAACATTAAGCAGCATTGCATAGAAAATCAATATAGCATATAATGGTCATCATTTTGAAATACTAAAATAAAATATTATGTAAATTAATAAAATGACAACAACCACCACACAAACAACCCACTTCCTACGACCAAATGAAGTCCTTGCTAATAAATTTGTAGATTATAATAATAAAAAAATAAACTAAACTTATGATATCTTAAGCTAGTTTTCGTCAAATTCATTTTAAAAATTACCATACATTAATTTAACTATTATTCTTAAAATACTATAAATTTTGCCATTAATAATATTTAATTCAAAAAAAAATAAAAAATATCAATAAAAACTTTGCAATAAGCAGTAGTATTAATAATTCTAATAATAAAATTAGATAAATCATTATCCATCATTTTTGTTAATGCAATTTAAATGACCAATTAGTATTTTTCATGTACAAATAAGAAAAAGAAAATAAATACATTTAAACAAGAAATCATTAATATAAGATAATACTAAGTAGGTGTATACATATATAGAACAAAAAAGCTGTTGCGTTATATATAACATATTAAACACTAAACTACAAAACCATTGTATTTACTTCTCCAACTACTACATAATTATCTTTAAATAGACAAAATATGTTAATTAAATTAAGTTTCTATCTTTATTAGTAAAACATTTAAAGCAAAAAAAAAAAAGTAAATGTGCAAAAATATTAAATAATAACCGCGATAAATTTAGTAACAAGAAATAATTATTTATAATTTGAAAATTGGCCATTTACATTTTGAAAATTTAAGCAAAACCAAATTTATTTTTAACGAAATAAAAACTATATTGAATACACACATTAAATGAAAGAATCATTAGATTGAAAAAACAATATAAAAAAACTTTTGTAATGAACATCGTGCACAAATAATATTTGGCAAAAATCAGAAGACAAGACAAACTAGTTTTTTCTAAATCAAAACAAACTAATTGATGAAAATTTAATGTAAACCTATATTAATATTCTTTTATGTATTTCAATAAATATTTTTATTAATAATATTAAACTTAACTCGTTTAAATCATTTTTTTACCGGAAGTTGCACAAGCAAATATCTTTAACCTAATTAAAAAATTTTGCATTGCCATTTTGTGCAGATGAATAAAAAAATAAAGCAAAATAAAATCTTATTAAGTTAATAAAGCATGCAAGGTCAGCTTCAAAAGATTCTACAAACAGTTATTTATGCAGTAACAGTAAGTAGTGTTTTTAGACAAATAATAGAAATAATAACTTGATTACACCGTTAACAAAGTTTGTACAAGATTTGCAAACCATAATAAATTTATAGTTATTTCACAATAAAATAATACATATAAATTCTATTCAATTACAACAAAGGTATATTAAACGACAGATTCTTCATAATAATAAACGTTTGACATTTGCTTTTATTTATTTATCATGCTAAAAAATAATAAGAGATCACATTTCCTTATACTTTATTTACACTTAAAACGATTCTAAAGAAATAATAAAACTAATAATTATTTTAATTCGTTGACAGTATATTTTAAAACATATTTATTACATATTAAAAATAATATTAATAAAAATTATACACAAAAGCCTCTTGCAATTAAATTAAATACACAAACATATTTTATCTTATTAATATAATTTTTTTTAAATAAACTTAATTTGCATAATAATTAGTCATGCCATATATATAAAAAATATATAATAAAGCACTAAAAATTAATTTATTTTTTTATTAAGATTTTTTAAACATAGACGATAATATTGTCTAAAGTTGTTACTAAACAATTTTTTAGTAGACAAGGTGGTATTAGTATCTATATTAAATATAAAATTTATATCTTTTTGCATATTACTCTACATTATTTTGTTATTACCAATTAAATATAAATTTATCATAACTAATTCTAATTTTATTGTTTTAAGAATAAACAATACAAAATTGCGAAACATTATTTTTCAAATAACAAAAAAATAGGTTTAAATTATTAATGGTGACAAATAAATACGTATGCATTTGCAATAAATAAAAACAACAAAGCATAAAGTATTCAATATTAATTCGAAAAACGAGGTAAAAAAACAATGCAACATTAAAAAAAAATAATTAACATATTTTTGAAATAAAAGTTAAATTATGTTATTACATTGTGTGATATATACATAAAGAAGTTAAGGTACAAACCAACAAACAGAAATAAAATAAACGTAAACACAATACAAGTAAAATTTCTAAATGAAAATAGAACAAGAAAGGAGAATTATTACGCGATACGATCAGCATAAGCCAAGTAAAATTTTATTCAAAGAAAATGTAGAAAGTGTAAACAAAAACTTTAACACAATAAATATAGCATTATAAAACAACATGCAATAATAATGTCATATTTTTGTTGTATATACTTAAAACAAAAACTTAAATTAATCAATAAAATTAAAACAAATTAAGTTAACATTTTTCGCCTATATTAATAATATAAATAATACTAAATTGTGTGAGTATAAAACAAAATTAATAGTAGTTAATTTAATATGTAATAATAATTAATTCTCAGTAAAACTAAATATAACTCTCTACAGAAAAAAAAATAATAATTTTGTTTGTGATAAAAAATCATTTTTCTATTTCTTCCTAAAGGCAACCGGAACTTTTATCAAGATTTTTTTTTTTTATTAATAAAATATTATTTTACTACCATTCAAACAAGTAATGTATAAATATAATGTACCAAATTTTATTATAAAACCATGTATTGCATATTTAAAAATAATTTAATAATTATTTATTAAAAGCAACATTTGAAATAATGATTAGCTTTTTTCCTACTGATAACATGGGTTTTATGGGAATAAAATATGCTTTTAATATGCAACATATTTTGATTGTCGTCATTTTTACAATATTTTTTCTAATTAAACATCTAAAACTTTGTTCTAATTCTAATTAAAAATTTAGCTACATAAAAAACATTAAAATATAGATAATTAATAATGCTAAAATAATTTTAATTTTATCGTTAAATACAATTAGTATATATTTTTATTAAAACAAAAGAATTTAAAAAAAATTCTATGGTTTTACCAAATAAAAAGAAATTTCTTATCTTATTTATTTACAAGTATTTTTCTCTACAATTAATAAAACATTTGTGTTTTTTGGAAAAAAAGTTTTTAATTATGTAAATATTTTATTAAATTAAAATAAATTAAAAGAAATAAAAGCTTTAAAAAATATTTTAAAAATAAAAGTTCCAAAAAAAAAGCATGGGATGAAAATGATAAGCAGATAATGATTTTTTAATTGTTTTTTTTTTTTTAATTCTATTTAACTATTAAATATACATAATACTAATACTAATATTAAAAATAATAAGCAATTCGTTTATTGTTTATTGCAGTCTTTATTTTGAAATAGTTATAATAGTTATAATAATGAGAAATGCAAAAATTATTAATTAATATGTAAGTAACCGTTTTTTATACATTAATAAATAGTAAATTCGATAATCTAAAATAAATAAATTTATTATTTTAGACTTAAATCCTTTACAAGTGATAAAATTTAAATATGTATGTTACTGCGGTGGCTCTGTAGCAAGATTCGATTGATCAATAATCACGTTGTCCATTCCCTTATATATTTGATATAATTTGTATTATTTTTCATTTAATACTACCGCGTGAAACAATAAGAATATAAAGAGAATCATATGTCATCAATCAAATACGAAGTTTCATTAAGCAAAGCTTATTGTTTATCAATGATTATGTCAATATAAGACATAATAAATAGATTATCAGTTTTATTTATATTGTATAGTGAAAATTATTGTCAGTATTTAATCGTTTTAAAAAAATTATAAAAGATATTAATTACAGAATTTACCTAACTGTTATTCATAATTTTGGTTTTTAGCATTTTTTAAACTTTTATTTTTTAATTTAACATATAACCTCATTGGAAAACAATACGATCCTGTTCTATATATTTATGGAAAAACTATAGTTATTACACGAACAATAAAGAAATCATTTAAGCTTTACTTTTGTTTTATAATTTAATGCTAAATAAAAAAAGACAAACTATTTATAAATTTTCGCAAATAAACTGCTTTCTTGTTTCTATTTTACACATAATGTATTTTAATTTTTAATTAATATAAAGCAATCAAGTGACTTTTATATCATCGCATTTAATTATTAATTTAATATAAACTTATAAAAATTATTAACATATTCCATTTCAGTTTCTCACATCAATTGAATGCAAAAAAAGTAATAATCTATTTAAAAAGAAATCTCTATTTATCAGTGGAATCTTTTAAATAAAGATAAGCTTAAGGAGTAAACCTAAATTCTGAATTAGGTCATGAAACAGTTTAATACCTGTTTAACAAAAGAAAAATCATAAAACTATTTTTATATTAATTGCTTTTAAAAACAAAAATATGTACTAACAATAATTTTATATTTTAATAAAACAAAAATACACAACTAAATTGTGTTTTATACAATACAATACAAATGTATAATACATTAGTTTTAATTATATTTTACTATTTTTCATATTAATGAGATGATAACATTTTAATTTTTGCAAAATCTAATTTTGTAATATAGCAATTTTATGTAGAAAAAAAGAAATATTTTAATGTAAAAAATATAAAAAAGGAAATCATATGTAAATACAAAAAGCACCCACCACTTAAAGAACGAATAAAAAAATACACTTTTTTATGCGAAAACAAAAATGTTTATCAACAACTGTACCAATTTAGAACTGTATATAATTAAAAAAAAAAATATTTTTGAATACTACATACTTCATTAAGAATAAAAAAAATCATACAGAGTGTGTAAGGCAAAAACAATATATAAATAATATAAAATATCTTATAAAAATAAAATTACAAATATTAAAAAAGACAAACAAAATTTCATTGATAAAAATTAATTAACAACATTTCAGAGTCTTCATTGATTGTAAAATTAAAATTTCACTTTTCAGTGTATATTATATGTATTTTTAAAGCTTCGTTTTTCACATTTCTTTTCAAAAGAAAAAAGTATATTTATTTAAAAAAAAACAAAATTCATTGGGTGTTTCAAAAAATCGTAACCATGATTTTCATTTTTTCTTTATACTTAATATATTTGCACCATGAATATTTTATCATTAGGCGACGACTTAAGATTAACAGTATTAAGCCAGCTATAATCCCTTTTCGCCAATAATTTTTTCAAAAATTCTTTTTAATCATTTTAAATACAATATATAATCTAGTTTAGTATTTTCATTTGCATGTTTTAAACAAAAAACAATATAACTACAACAAGAGTTTAAAAAAATATAAACATATTTTATTGTATTTAGGAAGCACAAGGAACTACAAAATTTCTGGACACAAAACTGCTAAACATTATTATTAAAATAATATACAGTAGCGCACAGATATTACAGGTTAATCATGAAAATAATCATTCAAAATTTATATTTTATGTTTAAAAGAATTTGTATGCGTCAAAGAATAATAAATTTAAATAATTTCATTAAAAAAAATTCAAATTCTAACGAAAAGTAATACATATTTCGAAATTTAATCTCAATTTTAGTTATTCAGAGTATGAGTTAAAAGTTAATATTATTACATACTTTTATATTTCTGAGTCATAATATTAATATGTATATATTATAATAGAAAAACAACGAAATACACATACAAAATTCGTCAACAATAAATAATTCAAATATTTATTTATAAATTAATTTTTAAACAGGAAAATAAACTTAACAAAAAAAAACGTTTTGTTATTTATTTTTGTATTTTAATGTGCAATGACTTTCGAAATCATCCAACAATTTCAAATTTAATAATAAAAATAATAAAATGAACAAAAAAAAACTATAGACCCGTTAAGACTTATTACATTAAAAATAATTTATTATTTAATTAAATAAATAATAATAAAAAAATTATTCCATAAAAGAAATTTACGAATTTATGTTTTCAATTCAAAGATTGTTTCTTTCAAATTTAATCTACAATAAAAAATCTACAGTTTCTTATTATTTAACGATGGTAGTTGGGTATTTTCACTATTGTAATTATTATCAAATTTTTAGTTTATTGACTTGTTTTCAACACTTTATAAAATATTGTAAATATTTGTATGTATCGTTTCGCATCGATTTGTAAATAAAGACACTAACAATCTTATAAATAATAATTAAAAAGGTTATAATAAGGATCAGTTACATAATTTATTTTTTTTTTTTTTTTTTTTTTTTGATTGTATTTGTCACAGGAGTAGTACTAAAACTGGTCCTTAGGACCAACCATCAGTTTAAATTTAAAGTCTTAATCTAGGTCTAAGTAGAATTTAGGAAGTCCATTGACTTTCCAAATGTAAGGCTGTTGTTTGTGTAGGAAATGAATTGTCTTCCCGGTACTGTTTAAATATTACAACAAATCGATCGGTCTTTTTCTCCTAAGCCTTCTTCTTTGAGTAGCCTCTGCCAAAGATGTTGCTTCTTCGTTTACGTGGTTTACCAGCTTTGTATGATGCTTAGTGGCAATATTTTTAATTTCCATGCCAACATATTTTAGTTTTAAATCTTTATGCAAATCTCTGTTCCTTACATACCATGGCGCATTGACTATGTTTCTGATTACTTTGTTTTGGAACCGTTGTATTTTATCGATGTGGCATTGGCTAGCGCAGCCCCAACATAATTTATAATAAATTTTTAATTTATATCACTTACATAAGGTATATACAGTTAAATAATAAAAATGGATGTATATACATTAAAAAATAGTTTAATAAAAAGCATTATAAAGGTTTCTTTTATAATTTTCACAACTAATAAGTTAAAATAATTATTTAAAATATAGAAAATGAAAGAGAAACTAAAGAAATACATACAATTAATAAAAAGTGCAGAAAGAAAAAACAATTTGTAAAACGATCCATTGCTAATTATACTTTTACAAATTTTTTTTGTTTGAAAATATATCATAAATGTATAAATCAGCAGGTAAACTTCAAACATCTTTAAAATTACTTTTATGTTAATTTTTGGTTTTTTTTATATTAAACAATTTCTTAGAATTTTTGTCTTAAATACAATTACATATATAGAGAAGGATAAAACGTTTCACAGTATTTGAATTACAATTAACAAAAAAAAAAAAAAAAACATCCATTATAGAAATATGTTTAATTTTTTATATATTTGAATGGCACCAGGCAGATAAAAATTGAAACTATAAATAAAAAATCTTAAAAGTTCTTCTCTCGCTTTACACACCTTAATTCATTTATTATTTTTGTATGTACTTTTTTTATTTAATTAAAATTTTAATGTATGTCACGACGATACACAAGTGTATAAAGAGAAATAAATTTTATTTTAAGGCAATATAAAAAAAACTACATCCACAACGAAGCATTATATACAAATAAGAAAAGTCATTACTTAAGACGAAGATGATGATTGAAAAGAACAAAATACTTTTGCAAATAAAAGTAATATATTGAAACTGAATAACAAAGAAAAGGTGTGTTAACACTTCAGATAATTTTGTCACTTATTATTAAATGTTAATGATTTTATATAATTTGTAATTAATTATATCACTATTTTAAATACTTACAATACTCCTGAGCATCTAGTGCATACAAATGAGCCAATTGTCATGTTGACGTATGTAGGACCCCGCTGTCCACAATCAAAGCATTGCTTATTTCCTCCAATTGTTACAATTTCACGTAAAGTTTTTAAATTTTTATCATCCTGTTTTTTTCGCACTACCGCCATTTTGAGATTAAAAACCTTTTTTCTTTTAACTATTAAAAAAAACCTTTATCCAAATATAGTTTAATATTTGTATTCAAATGAATGCAAAAACATTAAAGAAAAGTTACACACAAATTTTATTTGAATTATATATTTTTACACAAAAATATATACAAATAATTTATTTCACAAAAAATAATACAAATTTTACAACATAAAATGTTAATAATTTTTTTCTGTTTGTTTAAAAAAGTAAAAAAAAAACAATTGCAAGGAACAAAAACAAACGATCCAACTATTAGACTCTAATTATTTTTTTAACTAAAAAAAATATTTCATTTAAGATCCAAGTTCATTGTATAAAATTGTACTAGAACAATTTTACTGCATTGAACTAAAAAACTTCAAATGGAAATAAGACAAATCCATGAACCAAAAAATTAGTTGTGTATTTATACATGTGTCAAATTATAACAATTCTTATTAAATATAACCTGAAAAAAACTAAAATAAATAATGCATGTTCTTTTCTCTTTATAAAAGGAAACTTTATTTTATATGTTTACATGTATAATAAAAATTTTACATGGAGATGTTCTTTTTTGTTTAGCAAATTATTCAAAGAGACCTGTAAAATAAAAAAAATATTTAATTTTTTTAAATTTTGAATTTGAAATATGATTTGTATGTACCGAAACCCATGTCATCGTCCGACATTTCTGGTTCTTCTTCGACCTTTTTCTCTTCCTTTGCTGCTACTGGGGCTGCTTCAGCAACTGGAGCAGCAACTCCAGCAGATGCGGCACCAACTCCGGATCCAATGCTTGTGATTAAGTCTTTAACGCTGATTCCTTCCAATGCCTTTGCGAAGAGACTAGGCCAGTAAGGTTCAACATCTACATTGGCTGCCTTGAGGATAGTTGAGATTTTTTCACACTAAAAGAATATGATGAAATTGTTATTTTAAGTTTAAACGTCACTTCAAAAATTATGTGCAACCTATTATAAAAAATAGTTTTAGTTGCAAAATAATGTTTCAAACAATTAGTCAATCCGTCCTAAATTAATTATAATTCATTTATAGAGTTGGATGATAAATAATTTGTTAAATTACAATAGATTAATAAACAATATTTTTCAACATGTAACTGACAGTTCATTGTGTTACTCAATTGATTTATAAATATTTTACTTACTGTTACTGCTACATCATCATCAACTAAGATCAATGCGGAGTACACACACGCTAATTCAGCTTTTGATGCCATTTTTCAATTTTTATTTTTATTTTAATAGTGCAAGTCGCCTGAAATTTGGACCTTAGCTCAACAGAGAACAAGCACACAGCACAAGATTCCGACCGGAAAGAAAGAAATTACTATTGTACATTGCCAGAAACGAAAACAATTGGTATATTGCCACCTATCAATTATGTGTTTATTTTGTTAAAATGGCAATTTTATTGTACTTTTCAGGTTTTGTTTACAGCAATACACGGTAATAAATGGTCTAAAAAATGACAACGTAAATTAAAAATGGCGTATAGTTATATTTTAATTTGTGATGTGATTTTTAAATTTTGATAATTAAATTGATTAAAATATTTTTTGTGACATTTTATCTATTACATAATTTAACTAAACTATTTTCATAGATTAATTTATGACTTACTTTAAACAAGCAAAGACTTAAGTTGAATAAACATGAGCTTCTCTAGTGACGAAGTTAATTTTTTAGTGTACCGCTATCTACAAGAGTCAGGTTATTGTTTTGTCATTTATTTTTGTTGTTATTTTTGTTGTTACACATTATTGATGTTTATATTTTTGGCGGAATTGATAACGCTTTATTTATAAGTAGGCTTCCAACATTCTGCTTATACATTTGGTATCGAATCACATATATCACAAAGTAATATAAATGGGGCACTGGTACCACCTGCTGCATTGCTAAGTATTCTTCAAAAGGGACTTCAATACACAGAAGCTGAAATAAGCATAGGAGAAGATGGTATAAATTTATTTATTTATTTTTTTAACTGAGTCTAATTTGTTATTTTATGCTCGCAGGTAAGGAATCTAGATTGGGGGAAAGTCTTAGTTTAATTGATGCTGTGATGCCGGAAGTTGTAGCGAATCGTCAAAATTTACAAAATCAACAAAAGCAAGCAATTAAAACAGAACCTTCTGTAGAAACAAATGGCGAAGATTCAACAGTTGCAAGCTCTGTACCAGTTCCAGATACAGTTGATGTTGATCAAAGTATAGAAATTCCAGCATCAAAAGCTACTGTATTACGCGGTCATGAAAGTGAAGTATTCATTTGTGCTTGGAACCCTAGTAGAGATTTATTAGCTAGTGGTTCTGGTGATAGTACAGCAAGAATATGGGATATGTCGGATAGCTCTATAACTCCTAACCAACTTGTGTTAAGGCATTGCATTCAGAAAGGTGGTACTGAAGTACCTAGCAACAAAGACGTTACATCATTAGATTGGAATGTAAATGAAAAAAAAATCTAATAATGAAAGATGAGCTACATATATATTTCTTTTTTTTAGTGTGACGGTTCATTATTGGCAACTGGTAGTTACGATGGTTACGCTCGTATATGGACTACAGATGGTCGTTTAGCTAGTACCTTAGGCCAGCATAAAGGTCCTATATTCGCACTAAAGTGGAATAAGCGTGGAAATTATATTTTATCAGCTGGTGTTGATAAAACAACTATTATTTGGGATGCCGCAACTGGAAACTGCACTCAACAATTTTCATTCCATACTGCACCAGCTTTAGACGTTGATTGGCAGTCAAATACATCTTTTGCTAGCTGCAGTACAGATCAATGTATACACGTTTGTAAATTAAATGTTGATAAACCGATTAAATCCTTCCAAGGGCATACAGTAAGTTTAAGTTTATTATATGTAATTGTAATTATATATAATATGTGTTTTTTATTAATAGAATGAAGTTAATGCTATAAAATGGGATCCTCAAGGACAATTGCTTGCTTCATGTTCTGATGACATGACATTAAAAATATGGTCAATGAAACAAGATACACGTTTGCATGATTTACAAGCGCATTCAAAGGAAATATATACAATAAAATGGTCGCCGACTGGCCCAGGAACTCAAAATCCAAACACAAACTTAATTTTAGCAAGTGCATCATTTGATTCAACAGTTCGTTTATGGGATGTTGAGCGTGGTGCATGTATTCATACATTAACAAAACATACAGAACCTGTTTATTCAGTAGCATTTAGTCCTGATGGTAAATTCCTGGCATCAGGCAGTTTTGACAAATGTGTTCATATATGGAGTACAACAAGTGGACAATTAGTACATAGTTATAAAGGTACTGGCGGAATATTTGAGGTTTGCTGGAATTCGCGTGGTAGCAAAGTAGGTGCAAGTGCTTCAGATGGCAGCGTTTTTGTATTAGATTTAAGAAAGTTATAATAGGCTAAGTTTCTGACAAAGAATAATTACATGAATAGTATGACCGATTAATATGATATAGATTAATATCGAATTACAAAAATATATTCTACTTTGTATTTTACATTTATTTAAAAAAGAGTTACTGTTTAATTTCATTAAATTTACATTAAATAATTTTCATTATTTTAACTTTGGCTTTTAATTTTTGTCAACACCCTTTTATTGTGTCCGCTGTCACCATGTCACAAATTTATGATAACTTCACGTTTGTTTATAAGAAATGTGCGCGAACAAATGTCACTTAAAATTCGTTTATCTGTATAACCTTAAAACTAGAAACAAAAAATCGCATTAAATATGTCGGCGTTAGATAATAATGAGATCAACAATTTAAGTGAACTTGGACCATATTTCGCAAGACAAAATAATGCAAATAATTCTATTTACTTTTCTAACATCCCTGAAATATGTAAAACAGAACCTTGTTTATTGGGTGTTGATGAAGCGGGAAGAGGGCCTGTTTTAGGTAACTTGTACAATATTTTATAATAATTTAGTTATTTATTTTGACTTTATAACAGGTCCAATGGTCTATGGTATAGCGTTCTGTCCATTGGCGCAAACCGATTGCCTTAAAAAATTAGGATGCGCTGATTCTAAACAATTGACAGAAGAAAAACGAGAAACAATATTCAACGAATTAAATGTAGAAACCTATGCAAAGGATACAATTGGCTGGGCTGTTGAAGTTATCTCTCCAAATATTATAAGCAGCAATATGTTGAAACGTTCAAAATATTCATTAAATGAGGTTTCAATGGATTCCGCTATTGGATTAATTCAAAGGGCAATTGATTTAGGTGTAAATATTGCTGAAGTATATGTTGATACTGTTGGTCCACCAGAAAAATATCAAGATAAACTACTAAAAATTTTTCCTGACTTCTTAATAACTGTTGCAAAAAAAGCTGATTCTACATATCCTATTGTATCTGCGGCTAGTATTTGTGCAAAAGTATCTCGTGATCATGCCATAAAAACGTGGACATTTCGTGAAGAAATTGATCAAGATAATTTCGGTAGTGGTTATCCAGGCGATCCTAATACTAAATCATTTATGCAAAACAATATTGATCCTGTATTTGGTTACCCAAGATTAGTTAGATTCAGTTGGACTACTGCAAAGATCGCACTAAATGGAAAAGCCTATAATGTTGAATTTGACGAAAAGGCAACGAATGATGATACCAAATATTCTTATAACGGCATTTCTATTGCATCATTTTTTACAAAATCAAAAGAACAACCAAAGAAACCAAAAAACAAACATATATTCTTTCGTCAAAGATTTTTAGCTAATGTTTCAGATTTGTAACTAATTTTAATTTTTTATAAATAAATTATTTTTGCACCTACTAAAAATTATATATTTATAACATACATTATTTTATTGTTGTAAACGAAATACATTTGATGGATAAACCACTGTATTATTATTAACATTTCCAATAACAGATAGTGTCTGCAAATATCTTAAAAACATACCATTTGGTGATTTAGTGATTGTGTTAGCAGCTTCCACTAATGCTTCTGCAGCTTTTAATTCACCGTTAGCTGCTATTATTTTAGCTAGAGCCTCTTGTCGTGCCTCAGCCTCTATGGCCATCCCTCTTTGCATGCCGGTCGGCAAAGATACTTCTTTAAAATCAATTCGTATAACTTTAACACCCCAACTCTTTGTGCCACTCTCTAAACTATATATTAAATTTTCTATAATGGATTGACGATCAGATAAAACTTCATCTAAATTTTTAGTGCCAACCATTTTTCTTAAAATAGTTGCTGCTAAATGTCGTGTTGCAAGCGAAAAATTTTTTATATTTATAATTGAACGAAATGGTTCAATTATTCTATAATAAATTACTGCATTCACTTTAATTGATACTGCATCTTTAGTTAAAACTTCCTGTGGTACAATGTCAAAGGTTCTTATACGTAAATCAACTAATGTCCACTCATCGATGCAAGGTATAATAAAAAATATGCCAGGCCCGCGTGGCCCACCTTTACGTAATCGTCCCATTCGAAAAATAACAGCACGTTCAAATTCATACACTCTTTTAATTGATAGCAATAAAGAAAATGGAAATGTTATAACAATTATAAATATTGATGCAACTTTTGCGATAACAAGTAACCATTTGTATTTTTCTTCTTGTGATGGCACTTCTATATCTCGATAATTTGGTACATTTAACGCTTGGGCAAGTGTAGCATCCTGTATGGAATTTCTACTATTTCGCATTATAAATCAAATCGAACAAACAAAAACAAACTATAATATTTAAATATCAAGAATAATTATCATTAAATATTTAACATTGACAGTATTAAATTGTAAATCATTTGTTTATTTGTAATATTTTTTATTAAAAACAAAACATTAAAGCGTTTCTACAGTTACAACAGAATAGGCTAACACAAAAAAAAAGAAAAAAGTTTTTTTTCTTCTTTGTTCTTATAAAATTAAAAAAAAAATAATTAACCAAAACACTACATTAAAATTTATCACTTTTCTTAGAATTTCTTTTACTTTATTTCTTTCTTAAAACCATTTCGTAACTTTATCAATAATCAATTTATTTTTTGAAATAACTCTAATCATGTAAAAAACAACTGAAAATACAAACAATCGAAAAATGAAAAAAAAAAAAAAAACAAAAATACACTCAAAAAAATGTTATCACAGCAAGAATTGACCTTTTGTATTCCAAGAATGATAATAATAATGAAATAAAGAAGAGCGATATCGAGCATTTTGGTACAGTTGCATTTAGAATTTTGTTGAAATATAAACTCAGAGTGATTATAATAAAAATAAAAAATAAAATGTTTAAAATTTTATTAATTTCAATTATTTGTATAATAACAACAGTCAACAGTCGTATTATTGGTAATTTTACAAAATTTAATTAACTAAACATATTATATAAATTAAATTTATAATCAAATTTTTAGAGAATTGTGTGCTTTCACTTAAACCTGAATATACGTTCTTCACTCCTTTGATCTTTTCGGTAAATGGATCTTTAATATCAACCGAGAATTTTAGTGAGGATACAGAAGATATTTCGATAGCAAATGGAGAAACGTCAATATTCTCATGTACGCCTAATTATTTTCGCAATTATCCAAAGGATAAAGTTTTAAGAGGTGTTTGCAAAGGTGGTAATAAAATGTGTAAGTGTTCTCGTTAAATTATTTTTAAATATTTTTTTTCAGTATTTTAACAATTCTGTTTTATATTAGTAATTAATAACGAAGAAAAAGATTTCGCATCACAATTATCATGTGAAGTGCGATCAATTGAAGAAATAATAACACCTGTAACAGGTTGCCCTAATAATATGCGCGGTGTAGAATATGGTTTTACAAATCCAATAACTCTGCAATCTTTTGTACTTGGTGAAGCATGCTACGACACAAAGATTGGTCGTGTTTTGTTTGTCCATACAAAATTTTCTCAAAACGGTGATCAGGAAATTAATAAGTTAGCGCTTAAAGTGATGGGAAAAAACTATTTTCAAGCTGAACATCCAACATCATTTTATAAAATTGAAATGATGAAATCAATGCGTTACGATATATTAAAATCACGTCTAGAAAATACTTACAAAATTAGGAATCCTCCATCAATTGGTACTAAAAGGTTTATAAACGAAGACTTATTGACACATAAACAATATCAGGCCCTATTAAAGTTAACATGGAATTATGTAATTGTTTACGATGATCAAAATTCAGATAATTTTGATTTTTTGCAGAATGATATTTCGCAATTAGATGATCAAAATATCGAAATATATGCCGGCAGCTATGGCGTTTTAAATATAAAGAATTCAGAAAATAATAATGTTGATATTTATATGAAGGACGGAAAATTCCCTGTGCCAAAATTTAATTGGTTCGTTATTCGGTCTGGTCCTAAAGCAACTGCATTTATTGTTTATAATAATTTAAAAATGACTTCTGATGAGATTAAAGCAAGTACAATTTGTGAAAGTAAGTGTGAAAAAATAACCTGGATAACCACCCTATTGATGAATCAGAACTATAAAAATAAGAACGGTGGTTATATATTATGTTGCGATTTAAATGAACTAAATATGCTTCCAATGCCGCATTTAAAAGGTGTTACACAATTGTATAAATAAAATTTTGCATTATAAATAAATGAAATAAAACTAATGTTTTAAATATTGCATATATTTTGGCGACAACAAATATGATTTAATTTAAAATAAATTTATTGAATTTATTTTTTGTGTTTTATTTTGGTTTAGTGTGTATTTACAACATTTGTAAGGTTTTTGGATTCTTAATTAATAAAACAAAATATGTATATAAGAAAAATATATACATATTAATAAAAAAATGGTAAATTGTTGTAAAATAAGTTATGTGTGACAAAAATAATACATATCTTTTTATAAATTAATATATATTTAGAAATCGATATGTTTAAATAAATACAAAAGATAAAAATTAATTAATTGATTAATAAATCAACAAATTTTATAAAAAAGTAAATAATAGATGTGTTATTTCGATGATTTGTTTGATTACTAATTCATTCAAATTTATTGTCTTAGTCAGTAACGTTTGGGGACTTCAAGTGTAATTTGATTTTTAGACTCATTTGACTTAAAACCATCTTTCACAGCATTGATAAATGTAATTATATTATATATGCAAATGTATTATATTACGTTAAAAAGGCAGATATGACACAAAACAAACACTTCTGACTGTTTGGTTGTATTTCTTCTTGGTTCTTTCGAAACTACTTGTGACTGATGAATATAGGAACCAATTTTTTGTTGTGAAACAGAAATTTCTCTTTGTTTTTCTTGCACCATTTTCATATTTTCCGTTGAACATAATGTATAAAAATAATTAAACTAAATTAAGACATTTAAGTAAAACCGTATAATTCAAAAATTCTAAAAAAAAAAAATTATTATTTAGGATTTAAGAGCACACATATTTGTGGTTTATTTTATACTAACAAGAAACGATTCAAATAAGAGAAACGCAATCGGTGGTAATCCGTAGCAAAGGATTAGTGTCAACAATGAAAAAATATACCATTTTCAGCCAAGAATCAGAGGCATTGTTTTCCTAACATACAAAATTATACAGTTTCAAATGCACAGTTTCAATTTTCCTCCAATCTTATTAAAAAAAAAAAATTAAAATGAAAGATAAATATTAAATTTAAAGATTTTTGATAAAAATACTAATTTATTTATTAATTAAATTTTTTTTGCAAAGATATTATACACTATTATATATATATATATATATATATATATATATATATATAAATTGTTAAAAAATTGGGAACAATAATACTACAGGTAGTCCCCGACTTACGACCGAGAAAGGTTCCTGGTCATCGGTTGTAAGTCGACTAAGTCGTAAGTCGAATCTCATATAAGACTCATATAAAAAAAATTTAAAAAAAAAATTATGTACTGTACTACTAACTTTTAGGGTCATTTTCTATGAAAAAAATTGGAAAAAAAATGGTCGTAAGTGCGAACTGTCGTAAGTCGACTCGTCGTAAGTCGGGGACTACCTGTATAATGTTTAAATTTTTAATACAAGAATTATACTTAAAAAAATGAAATATTCAGAGTAATTTTTATACATTCAATACATGAAAATAAAATTTTTGTTTCGGCATTTCAGGTTCCGTGTTTTCGAGGGGCCCAAGCACGTGCCTCTTTCGGTAACACGCTACTAAAATAGATAAATTATACTAATTATAATTAAAAAATATGACCTCTTTTTACGAATAAAATGGCAAATAAATAAAATTTTCACTTTTTAATATCAATTTCACTGATATTCTATAAACATTAGTTTTTTAAAAAATAAATTCGGAAACGCATAATCAAATAATCATGTTAGAAAACATAGAAAGACATCAACATCAATAAGTAGCAAGTGTTATTAAAAAAAAACCATCAAGCGTTTATAATTACAAATAATTATTGACTAATAATTATTATATGCTTATAATGGGATTCAAAAAGAAAAAAAAATGTCTCTTTAAGTTTCTTGTAATTCTAGTCAAAGTTTTTTTTTAATTATATGTATATATACATATAATACAGTAGATTCAACTTAATCGGGACACATTTATATTAGTGCAATTTGTCCCGATTAAGCGGCTAGCCCAATTATCCGAAGTTCTACAAACCTAACAAAATTAGTGTTTTTAACAAAAATTTGCAAAACTATACGTACCCATGCATATTTCCATATATATATTAAAAAGTATATATGTTTGTATTATGTGCACACATAATAAAAAATAATATAAATTGAAAAACAATAAAAAATGGTACTTACATAAAATAAATATGTATGTAATATGTACATTTAATAAATTCCATTACATAATGCTTAAATAATGTTAAAATGAAAATAATGATTAAACTTTAATTAAATTTGTTATAAATATTCATTCAAAGTGCTTTGTCTTTTGTTTTTGCTGGACACCCAAACTGTCCCGATTAAACGCAATATTGTCCCGATAACGCGAAGTAAATTTGTGTTATTTCCTTGGTTTTATTTTTTCTTTAGTATTTGTCCCAATTAAGTAGCTGTCCCTATTAACCGGTGTCCCGATTAAACGGAATCTACTATCTGTATAAAATAATTAAAATGTGTTACTATTTATACGATAAACTCATTAACTTTGTTTTGCAACAAAACACGAATTTTAACATCATTTTCTGGAAAGATATAGCCTTTTTAGCTCAGTGGCAGAGCACTGGTCTTGTAAACCAGGGGTCGTGAGTTCAATCCTCACAGAAGGCATATAGAGTGCTTTTTTATAAATAAACATGATCAATAAGGGCATATCTTTTAAAGAAAATTAAGTTTTTTTTAAAACAAAGTAGTTTTAAAAAAACATAAATGGAAAAAATAAATAGAATACACTTTTATAAAATCCTTCCTTCCGCGCTGTCCGCCATAAATGATGAATCTTTTGAACCTCTGACAAAAAATAATAAAAGTATTATAAATTAACTTTAAATTTTCTTCATTAGTTATAACAAATAAACTAGCAATAACATTTTAGTTAGGTAAAATAAAAAGCAAATAAAAGTTTTTTTAACTAAGCATAAAAAAGCATATAAAAATAATTAAATGTTAAATGCTTACTAACAATAAATAAAAGAATTAAGAGAGAAAATTGCGCGATCAAGACGGTTTAATATACATATTTTTTTATTAACTTTATTTGTTTTTAATTCTCTTTAACAACTACTAATACTTTTTATTGTTTTCTTTTTTAAAATAATCTTTATATTAAAAAACATTCAATAAACATTAAATAACGCATTAAATACATATACTTTTTTATATTATTAATTTTACTTCTTTTATAGCCATCATCGCGCACAAGTAACAAACCTGCAAAACTAAAGACTCATCGTTTGTCGATGCTTCATTTTTATGTGGTTTTGTTGTATTTCGTTCATTTTTCAAATCAGTTATAATTCAGACGATCAGTTGATCAGTTCAATTTTCTTTGATTGTTAATACATACATCGAAATTTAAAATAAATATCAGATTATAAATAGTTTATAAATATTTTAAAAATTATTTTAATCCAATTAAAAATAATAAATAAAAAAGTGGCAAATTGTGTTATTTTTTTAAAATCAAATTAATTAATATCTATATTAATTTTAATAAATTAATATAACATTTGTGAAAAGTATATCAAAAAAAAAAAAAAAAAAAAAACATTGTTATAAAGTTTCTATGGTTTTAATTGATATTTTTTAATTAATTTTAATTTCGTTGATTACATTGTCATTTAGTTATTTATATTAAATATCAAATAATAAAAATTGATAAAAGAGGCGCAATTTGATTAGTATTTATAGCATTTGCTGTTTTTAAATATGTTTTTATAAAATAAATAAATAATTTCATTTGAAAATAATAATTCTGATTGATTGAAGTTATTTAAACAGAAGAAAAAAATCATAGTGTGAGTGTGTGTATCGTGCAAGATCGCGATCTTTAAAGAGACTTTTGAAATTAACAAAAATAAAATATAAAAGTTGAATAAAATGAAATTGAAGCAATGATTGCGAATATTGATATTAAAATTAAATTTAGTGCGTGCACATTATTATGATTTAGACAAACCGGAAAGAAAATAAAAGATCTATAGTAAAACGCGTGATCTTGTGTTTAAATAAATCGATCACAAATAAGAAAATAAAATTTAGTTTTATTATAATACAAAATACGGCAACAAAGTACTTTTCTTTTGTTTCTTGATTACTATGTTCTTTTTGTATTGATTTTTCTTTTAATCGATCTCCGTTTTACTTATTTTTCACCTTATTTGTTTTTTCGTTTTTTTTAACATCAAATTTGATTTTTGGTTGCTCACGTTTGTTTTTTGTTTGTTTCCATTTAACAGTTTTGTATAGTTTATTTGTTAGTTGTGAGTGTCAGAGATGTGTGTTTTATATACATTATTTTCTTCATTGATTTTTTTTGCATGAAAAAAATACATAATAATAAATAAATAAATAAATTATAATAAACGCGGCGCGCGCTAACGAAACTGTGTCAATTAATTCGCTTTATATTATAAAAAAACGCAACAACAAAAGCTAAATATACAAATTTTAAATAAGAAGACGATACCAAGTGTTTATAACAAAAAAAATGTACGTTTTTTAAATTAAAAAAAAAAAATAATAAAAAAAAAACAATTTTATTCGCTTTTGCTTGTTGGAACAAAGTAGTAGCTGTGTTAATTTAAATAAATAAAAAAGAAAAGCGACTAGTTATTGGAATCTTAAGAATTTGTATCAGAAATATTTATATAATAAAATAAAATAGAGAAAAAGATAACTTGCTTAACTAAAGAGTTTTTAATCATCTAGTGAACCAATATTTTTATGGTAATTATATTTATTTATTTGAAACATAATAATAATAATAATGCTAAATTTAAAAACATAAGTTTCAACATTTTAAATTTTCTTATATACATTACCAGTAAAGGCTAAAAAAAAAGAGAAATACAAAGAACAGCAAAAAAATTCATTCATAAAATTTTAAAGCTTTTTCCATACTACAGTCTCGTTAATTTTAATACAAAGCAAAGCTTTAACATAAGAGAAATTATAACTATTATGAAAATCAAAGCTCTTTCGCTCTCGTTGATTTTTCATTTCTTTTCTGTTTTATATTTTTATATCGTTTCTTTATAAAGATCAACGACGATCGCAGCTGTATATGCGCTAAACGCGTTTCTCAGCCTCTTTTCTCAATTTATTGTGTCTTTTTTTTTATTAATCTTGTATTTGTGTTATTTTTTTTTTTTTTTGCTGTGCAAGACAACAAGTCGCCACAATTTGTATGTTTTTAAATTCACATAAAAAGAAGCGATGATTATAATAATTATAATAATAATAAAACTAATAATAATAACAATAACAACAATGAAATAAAACAAAATTAAGAATCTAAATGAAGTTTTTTAACATCATTTTTTGTTCTTTGAAAAATTGATACAACGATTAATTTCAGATCTTTGATCAATAATTTTTTTTAAAAATACAATAAATAATTAAAATTGATATTAATTACTTATTTTGCAATTTAACTTACTTTAATATGATAAATTGTTTATCCATTTTGGTATAGCAAAATGTATTCAAGTATATATGAAAGAATTTAAAGGATTAACAATACTTGAATTTCATTGTATGTATAATAAAAATTGATATTAGCCAAATTAAATTACAATGTCTTGTAGCACACCTGGATAGTAACTAGTAAAATATTATTATAAACAAGCGGAAATATCTAACTTTCTTTTAGGTTTTAAACTCCAATAGTGACATAATTTATTCTCACGATTCCATTTTACTGTAAAATTGATTAGCAATAGAAAAGGCAGTTAAACTCTCTATGGTCCTTAACCTAAATTTAATAATTAGTATAAAATAAATGGAACAGCAACAACAAATATTATTTGGAACACATCATATATTAATAATAAGTTTATTCTTTGTTCTCTTAGTTATTGTAAAAAGTAATTTGATACAATAAATCGTCTTTATTAAAATTTTCAAACATAAATTTTGAATTTATGAATCTATGAAATCATCGCTTGAAAAAAAATAATATTTCGATTTATTTACCAACATATAAACATAGTGTAATGAAATAAAATCTAAATAAAATTAACCATCTTAATAATTTTTTGAAATAAAAGAATCAACGAAACATGTAATAACAAAATTGTCCTTATTTCATTACAGTTTTATTGAGTCATTTTAATACTGAAAAACAAAAACATTAAACGCCAATTTGAATGCGTCGTGATTGTCATTTATAAAATTTATGTCTCCATTATAAACTCTTTTAATTTTATTTTGTTTACTTTAAATTGCAATAAAACTACTGTGTACTGACTGTGCACTAGGTCAAAAATGTTAAAATTGAAATAAAATAAAAATGTAAATAATATTAATATTTTACTTTATTATTTATTTGTTTGTCCTTTTCACCTTTTTTTCAATATATAAAAACGGAAGCTATAATAATATGATAATAATTCATACTGCATTATCAATGGACATAATCTTATTAACATTTTGAATTTGTTTCGCTTATTTAAGTAACTAAGAATGGATTTTTAACACTTAATAAATTATCTTTATAAATCTTTATGACCTTTTAGGACAGAAACTTGGTTAGCTATATTATTCCGATTTTAAATAATTGAAAAATGTAAATATTTCGTAATCTATTTGTTAATCATTTGTAATCATTATGATATAACTTAAATAATTAACGTGAAATATACATCAGGAATATAAAAACTTATAAATTAATTTATTTTTTAACCAAAATTTACAATTAGTTTAGTGTTCAAGCAAATAAAAAATAAATAAAATAAAAAGCGTTCAGAAATACATGTAATTGAACACAAATGGAAACGTGTTTGGTAATCTTAATTTATATATTCTAAACGGAATATGTATATGGATAACAAATGTATTCAAAATAAAAACTATAAATTATATGATAATAAAATAATGTTAAGTAGTTAACTAAAGTAGCTAGTCAAGAGGATAAAATAAATAAAACTGCTAATAAAAATTTACCGCAAATTATTTGTACTGTCAATATTATTGTTCAAGACATCGATATAACGTAGGTTTGTAACGTTCATGACCATTATCTGGTAATTCATGTCTTTGACAAAAAGCTCATGATTTATGATGAATAAATATTTATAAAAAATAATATGAGTGTTAACCTTTCTCTGAATTATTCTATTTTTATATGCACTATAGTACCATAATCATGTTAAACATCGCACAAATCTAGTTAATAAATATAATTATGAGATATTATAATAAAATTATAGTTATTAATTAAATACATCAATTATTTTGTACAAATTGAAAGATTATAGATTTTTAGATAGCAGTCTTTATGCTCAGATATAACTTAAAATTTAAATTATTTTTCATAACAATGAAATGGTAATAATTAGCGCCCTCAAAATAAAAAAATCACAAATTTATCAACAAAACCCTAAATATTTAAACAATTGAGACATATTTTTTTAACAATTTATTCTAATAAATAATTTTCTTTTGTTTCAGTAAAAATATATAAAATGTGTTCAGAGAGTTACACAAACCACTTAATATTAATTTTATTAATTGGAATTAATATATTAATTGTTGATTGTGCATCATTAGGGCACGAAGAACGCCTTTTACAATCACAGAATCAAAATGATAAGAAAACTATACTAACAACTGGTGACATCAACTCAGCAGGTAATACAATTTGCAATTATTTAAGAAAAGTTTTGTGTTTATAAAAAAGTGTTATAATAATAATTATACATAACAAAATGAAGAATGTATTATATTTTATGATCATGGTTTTATATTAATGATAAAAATAATAGTACAGTGGTACCTCTACATACGAGTTTAATTCGTTCCGTAACCTTGCTCGTATGTCAAATTGCTCGTATCTCAAAGCTCGTATGCTGCTGCGAATGTAGATCGTGTAACTCGTGTAAATTGTAATTACGAATTACAATTTTAATTACATTAATTAATTGTAATACGATTCATCTTATATCAAAACACTCGTTTATTAGGGAACCCGTATATCGAGGTACCACTGTATAAGTATAGTAGTGGTAGACCACGCTTAAATAAAAAAAATGAAAACAAAAAAAATGCAAATTAATAAAAGCAGCATAATAAATGACTAGATCATTAAATTTTACTAATTGATATTTTTTTGTATTGTTATTTTTATACTTACATGATCTTTAATTTTTAATATCATTATTCCCTTTCATTTATTTATTAATTTATTTCTTTTCTGCTTTTGTTAGATGCCTCGTAAACGTGATCGTGATATTCTTTTATTAATACTTATATGAAATATTAAAACATAAGAACAAATAATAAATAAATAAGCAAATAAAATTTTATTTTCAGATTATTGTAATAAATTTAAATAATTAACGACCGTGTTCCATAATTTTATTATGAAATGTAAAGTAATTATTTGATAACATTTTATTTCTTTTATATATCTTTTATTTTACATAATTTTCTATTAATTTCACCTAGTTTTTAATTGAATAAAAAGTATCTTCTAGCTCAGAAAATTTCCACGTATATTAAATGAAAATACACAAGGGAAAAAAGAAGAAAAGACTTTATTTATTGGATTTTGTTTTATTTATTTCGATTATAAAGATGAAAAGTATATCTTCTTTTATACTTATTACTATTTTTCTAATATAAATATAATAAAATAGAAAATAGAATTAAAATCAAGTTAAAGTGATAGTTATGTATCAAATAATAATAATAATAAGAAAAAAAAAAACAAATAAAAAGTAGAAAACATCTTGAAGTAAAGCTGCTTCGGATGTTATTGGCTCATCAATGTTGACAATATTTAATCAAGATATGCTGTTTAGTTGTTTAGTTTTATTTTTTCTTATTATAAATCTTCATTTTCTTCTTTTGATTAATTTTTATAAAAAACTTTTATTTTATTTTTATAAGAAATAAGAATGATATTTATAGAAAACAATATCGGTTGATTTTTGTACATGATTCTCATATCTTTATTTAATATTTTTAATCGTATCTTATTCACATCCCATCAATTTTTTAAGTAGAAAAATAACAAAAAAAAAATTAAATCTTTCTAAATACAGATATAGTAAACCTTTGTTACTTTTGGTAATGAAATTCAACAAAAAATTTGAAAACAATTCAATATATCGAACTCTGACAAATAAATTAATTTAAAATAGAGACAAAAATAATATTGCTTTTTATTGGTGCTTTGTCATATACTTCTATGAAGTTACCATAATCTTTGTTGTCTTCAACCGAAATGGTTGAAAGAGACATAATACAACAAATAAACATAAAAAAAACATTAAGAAAATAAATATATAAAACTATACACATTTCTTAAAATAAAAAATAAAAAATAATAATAATAAAAAGACAGAAAATGTTTATATTGACGACACACTAACCTACCGAAGATCTGGAACTAGTAATGTACACGCACAACTCTTTTTATTTATTTTTATTATTGTTATTATTATTATTGAGTAGTTTTTATTTTCTTTTATTCTTTTTGATTTTATTTTGATATAGAAAAGTTAAATAAGTTTACGGTAAGAAAATCACAAAAACACGTCGTTGATGAAAAGAAGAAGATGCACAACATTTTCAAGAAAGAAAAAAAACGAAGTAGTTAGTTGCTTATTTATTTCTTGTTATTTTCATTTCGTCAATGGAATTTTAAAATGACAAACACAATTGTATACATTTTATTTATTTTTATTGAAGCTGATAAATTTTAAAATGAATAATTTATGTGGCGTTAGTAAAAGTTTGCTAAAAACAATGGCTTATGTTTCTTGTTTTACTTTTTTTGTTTTCTTTTTAACTTTTAGAATTTGAAACAACTGGAAATTGAAAAATATATGCGTAATGTACAACTTTTTTTCTCTCTCTTTGTATACATAAAAAAAAATGAATTACATTAGAAATAAAACGTGATCAGACAACAATGATTATCTGATTCCAAATAAAATTAAAATAAAAAAACATAAGTGAAGTCAAGTTTATATAGTTTTCTTTAATATTAGGTTTCTGTTTAATTATTAATTGCAGGACGGGCACTTTTTTCACCACGTGTTGATTACAATGAATGGATGCCAGTTGGAAGAGGAGACCCATTAAAAAATGATCCTACATATGATTATAGTCCGCCTGTTTTAGACCGAGTTAGATATTGGGGAGGAATTGAATCGCAACAGCACCAACAACAACAGCAGCAGCTTTTGAGCGGCAAAGAAAAAGGAGATATTTTAGTTCTTGGAGTTCCATCGAAAAAACCTACTGTCCGAAAGGATACAAAGCATGTGTCAACTAGAAGAAATTACTATACACAAGTAGAATAATCATTTTACAACAAATTTTATCGTATTTATTTATTATTTGATTTTTATACATTTTAATAAATAGCTTCCTACTCATTTAATGCCACCACCACCAATGCAAGCGCAAGTAACCAAACAATCTCAACAAAGTGATTCAGTATCAGCGCAATCCTCAGACAATTATCAACATCTTGGACCTGTGCCATATGCAACACAAAACGGATGGCCTGTAAAAGCAAGTGTATCCGATTCAAATGTTGACGCCTCTAACAGCTTTTTAAGTATTTCTCGGCCCAATCATATGACCTCTCCTCAAAGTAGCCATTACTCTGTAACTTCAGGTATATTGTTTAAAGTACTATTTCAATAAAAACATTGTATTAATTATTTGATGTAATTAATAGATCACTCAAAATTTCCTTCTGATGATACAATGAACATTCCATTGATGTCGACTGGATTACAAGTAGGCAGTTACTCAGAAACGGTACCGTACCACCCAAAAAAACCTTTACTGCTATCTATTTTACAAAAGGAGCAACAAGCTCTTAAAGGAACCTCAAATAATGTTGCAATTGAACCTTCACAAAGTCTTATTCATATAAAAACAACAGATTTTACGCGGTACGAATCAACGACTATGCAACCGAATACTATTAATGGACCAACTATACCTCCACAAACAATGACAACGGATAGTTTATTTTCTCATTACAAGCAACCTTCAGAACCAATACGGGGTCCAATGTATTTAATAATTCAGGGTCATTCAAAAGTTAAAACGTATGGATCGCATGAAAACGGCACCATGAAGCACATGCCCAAAATTGTTCCAGTAGCAAAAATGGATGATCCAGTCATAAGGCATGTGGTATCGCATGATGATCTTGGTCATGAAGCAATTGTTAAGCATTTGCACAAAAAACAAGAAGATGTTAAAGTCAGTGATAGGAAACCAAAACCAGAAAAATCAACTATGGGAAGTTTACTAAGTTTATTAGAATCATCTTTTGGAAGTTTCTTAAATGAAGAAGAGCAATCTACAAATGAGTTAAAAAAGAATGATAAAAAATTTAAGGAGAAAGATTTAGGGAATAGAAAAGCTCGAAGTATTCCAGATATTAAAGAAATTGACTTGTCGTCTTTTTATAATCTTGGGTACACAGAGAATACATTTTATCGACCGGGTTTTGTTGAAACGGAAATAATTCCTCGAATTAAAACTTTGAAATTTGGATAAACAAGACTTTAATTATCGAAAATTTTGTATTTTAATTTATGTAACTAATAAAAATATAAATCGCAGAAATTATATTATGAAAAATAAATAAAAAACCAAAATAATAGTTTAAGTTTATTTTAATTTAATTATTTATACATGTATCTTTAATTCTATCTTTCTTTTTTATGTGATTGTAATTGTATTTGATTATTTAATTAATTTTAAATATTAATTTATTTTAATAAAATTGATGAAAACTATATTCTCGTTTGTTGTTTTTTTTTTCTTCTTTTAAGTGAAATTGAAAGCTCTGCGATAATGTTTTTTTTTTTTAAAAGATTGTTTTTTGTTTTTACTATGGATTTTTGGATAAACGTTCAGAAATTTTCTATGCAATTAAAGTATATTTGCCGTAAATGAAACAACCGAAACGGTATAACTAAGTATGTAATAATTAAAAATTCAGTTTGCAAACATTCAATATATAAAAATTTTCATAATCGAAAGCAGTTTAATTAATATTCATAACCATTAAAGTATTTATTATTAGCCTTTATTTATTTTCATTTCTGAAACTATATATAATTTTCTATTATTATTATTATTATTATTATTATTTATTTTTTCATCACGTTTTAAATAATATAAAATGGTTATGATACATATTTTTGTTAATTTGTTTATTTTAGAATTGTAAGAAATTTTTTTTTTGATTTGTTGTAAATATTTTTCTCTCTATTTATATAAATAAATAAAAAGTATTTAATAATTTATCACACCTTTACTTAATATAGTTAACAATTTATATTATATTTTTTTTTTTTTATAAAATCGTCGTTTGTCGTATTTATTTTAGAATAAAGAAAATCATAAAATAGTTAAAGAGAAATTATATGCTTACTTATTTGTGTGTTTATTTTATTAAATAGTTGACTGAAAAGAATTGATAAAAAAAGCATATATTAGAAAGAAATATAAATGAAATGTTAATGATAAGAAATAATATAATAACCGTTAATAACAATATGCTATTTACTGATAATGTGATATAATTTTATGTTTTATTTGTTGTATGATTTTGATATTGTCGACTGTCCTAGAAAAAAAACGACTTGCTTAAAAGTTAAATTTAACCCCTGCAGCATACATAATAATTGTACATAATAAACAATAAATTAACACTACAAAACTACTTAATTCACTGTATTCATGTATTTTAAAAACGAAACCATAACATATTGCTGATTTTATTATTATTACTTTTTTTAAAGCATATATGTGATCGATACTTAAATGGTGTAAATAAAACAAAATATTGAGAAGAAATTAAATAAATTTATCATCCTTTTAAAGCAATCATTAAAAAAAAATATTAAAATATATAAAATACCATCACGTATTTTCGATTTTACCTTTGAATCTGAAAAATTAAAAAAAAAACACATTTTAATTATAGGGAGACAAACCGATTTTTGTTTATTACTGTTGGTTTATTTGAAAATAAAAAAAAAAAAATAATTAAATTACATAAAAATCGCGGTTTATGTATGTTTTTTTTTCTTGTTAAACAGAAATATAAATATTTTTAATAAAATTTTCAAAAAATACCGGTTCAATTAAATAGCTTGTGCATAAAATTAATCAGTTTCTGATTTTGGTTACGTGATATTTTTGTGCAAAATATACTCACAAAGTAAAAAAAAAACAATTTCTTAATTTTCATTAAATTTTATCAAATAATTTGTGATGATAATTAATGTCTACAATCCGCCTCTGTTTTCTCTCAATTTTGTATAACAAATTAATTAATTAATTTTTTAATTATTTCTTTAATCCATTAATAACCAAACTTTTGTTTAGAATTCAACAACTTTGCACATTATTTATATAACATATGTGTGTATATATTTATAAAATATAAATACACTTATTATTCTTTTATGTCTTGTTATACTTAACGTGTATTTACTTTCTTTTAGTTCCTATTTTGAAACATTATTATTGTTATTCATTGTTCTCTGTAAATTTGCAAGTTTTTTTTTAAATATAAATACTGATAAACATAAACTAATTTAAATAATAAATATACAATAAGAAAACAATATAAATTTTTCAAATAGATTCATAACGCTAAGTAATTAGTGTGACATTAGCATAAACAGCATCGTCTGCATCATTATAAGTATAATCATTTTTTTCCATCACCATAATTGTAATTTTTTCTCTTCATAAATACGTTTTAATCAATGAAAATATATAAAAGAAAAAAAAACGTTTTACTTCAATGAATGAGTGATGAGTTTTGTGTTTACTCTAAAGTAGAAATAAGACAGCGCAAAAATAAGAAAAAAAACCATTAAAAAAAAAGTTGTATGTAGTTCTAATTTTTTTTACGGTTTGCTTGTAGCTTTCATTCATAAAATTGTAGGCAGGTTTGGCTGTTTGGCATTGTTTATGTTCTTTTTCTTTTTGTTGTTGTGGAAATAATGGTTCACTTTTAAAACTTTTTTTAATCTTTTAAAATAATTATTTTTTATACAGTATTTGATTGTTGTTGTTGTTGTTGTTGTTACTTTAATAACAGATAATTGAAGCTTTTGAAAGCTTTTTTAACCATTCCAAATTATTATCATATTCTTGGTTTTAAGTTTTTTATTTTTCATAGGTTTTTTTTCTGCTTCTACTTTGTTAATTGATTAATTTTAACTGATTTTTTTATAATATTGGTTTTTGTTTTTCTGAACCTAAATTAGTAATAAACTGTTTTATTTCATCCTTATATGACCTTTAAGAAAATTTCCACAAATATTATGTTTAGTCAAAACAATATGCATAGTTCGAGGTGTAGTTCTAGAAAGCCTATTAAATTTTTATCGATAATGAGATCGATCAGCTGCTTTCTGCTTAAATCCTTTAATTGAATTAAGATACATTTTATCACGTTTTATAATAATTAATATATTAATTAATAATTAATAGAAAGTAAATTTTTCAATTTTTTTATATGAAAATAGGTAAAATTTCCCTATACATTTATTTAAGGGAAAGTAACACAACCTAATAAAATTAATAAATAGAAAACAATGAAGCACGAATGAGCGCAAACAATAGAAAAGTTAAAAAAAAAACACTTTCCCATGTACTTTTATATCGTTTAGTTTTAATAATTTTGATTTGTTTGTTATTTTTTTTGCATATTTTTCACTTCTATAATAACAATTGTTGCTCAAATTTGTATATAAAGAAAGTGCAATTCATATTAATTAAATAAAGAATAGTTATCCTTTAAAGTTATTAAAAACTGGAACACTTTTCACTTTCCATTAATACTTAAAAATTATTAACTGCTCGTATATTTGTATAGTATCCGTAAAATGACATTATTAGTGGTTAGTTAAAAGTTATGTTAAATTTTCCATACTATTAAATTTTAGTACTTTTATTTGTTTTAAATTGTTTCAAATTTCTATCTTTTATTTCGAAAATTTACCTTACTTTTATGTATTTTTTAACATTTTCTTGCTAAAAGTTTTAATTGGAAAATCGAAAGTTTCAAGTACTGTTAACGTTGAATATGCTTTGCATGCAGGTTATTTTTACTCAACTAATGCATAAATGTTTTAACACTAGGCTTTAGAAACTATCATATTTTTTCCTTAATAAATAAACACACGTTTATTTTTTTTAAGCGGGTGTTTTATAATTTTTTTTTTATTTTATTAGTTTTTAGTAAAATAATTCATATATGAATATGTACAGGAAATATGTATTAGGTTATAACAACTTTGTTTGTTTTTTATATATTATTATTATTAATTCTACCTAATATAGCTATTATTGATAATTTTTATTTTCACTTAAGATATATCTTTAATTTTTATATTCTTATTGACTTACATTTGAAAATATATTTAATTTTTTTAAAATGCATATGTGTTATTTTATTTGAAGCACTGAATAAGATATAGTGCACAGTGCCATCTCTTAGAAAAAATATCATAATCAATGGACTATTCAATGTATTCTGTAGTTTATTAATGTATTAAATATGATTATCCTCATTTTACAATTAGTTTCAGGCTTATTTCTCAATATTTCATCAATTTTTTTTGGATAGAACTTGAAACAAGCATAGCGTTTTCAATTATTATGTTTTTTTGTAATGTAATGACAATTTGTTTTAAGTATGAAAGTCTTTAAATGATTGATTGTTGTTCTCCAATAAACTTGTATAATTGCTAAATAATTTTTATGAGTATTAAGTATTAAATTAATTTTTTAATATTTAGATAAGAAAATAAAAAAATAACGATCGCAAAAAAACATGTATGAACCATATAGTTATGTAAATTTTTAAAATATGTGGACTTAAATCATTGAGTTAGTTTTAACATTGCTTTAAACTGTTAAAAACGTGGTTTTAATTAACATTAAAATATTGAAAATATTGATGAAATAGAAGTCGTTAAGTTAATGATATCCCTTTTATATTTTTTAATCAGTAAATTAAATATTTATATTCAAAGTTAAGCAAAACATAAACATTTATTCAACAATTTAAAATTTGGCGCTTAACACTTTCAATTTAGAGATAACAATTTTGAAAACCTTAATTTATAGTTTTTATACAAATTAAAGTGACTTTATTTGCATTTGCACATGCAAAAATATATATATATCGAAAGTGTGATTTGGTTAAAATAATAATCTTAAATCATAAGGTTTTAATTTATGTAAAATCATTTATTGAATTTTTCAAATACATTTGAATCTAATTTTATAATAATTATGACATTTAATTTTTTGATTATAAGTTTATTTTTATTCTAATTAATTAAACTGTTTTATAATTTTTTTTTTTCTTTGAAACAGTTTTATTTAATTTTATTTTAATTTATTTAATTCAATTTAATTAATCATTAATTAATTAAATAATTAAAAAAATCATTTTTAACGTTTATAATTATTATATAATAATAAAATAATATATAATTAATAGAATTAAAAAGAAATAATTAATTTCTTTAATACTAAAACATTTTTTGAACCATATTTTCTTATTTTTTTTTTTGATTAAAAAATTATCTAAAATATTTATTATTATTATTAATAATAAAATTAATTTTTTGTTTAAATCAATATCATAAATATTTCATTGTTTCTTTTCTTTTAATTATGTTTTATTAGTTCTTACTTATATCACAGACAAATATTTACAACAATAATATTTCATTTATTTATTTTTCAAAACCTTTTTATTTGTTTAACAGACGAATAATTAAAATATATATATATATATATATATATATATATATATATATATATATTTAATAAAAATTAATAAAGATTACAGTAAAAAATTAAATAATTCACTTTAATCGAAAAGAAAATTATTAACTCCCTAATTATCTGTTTTTTTCTTTAATTAAAAACTGTTAAGTTGATCCTTTGCTTTGTTTTTATTTTTTTGTACAAACTAATTGAAATGCTATTATTTTGATTAAGAATTAAGATAATAATAAATTGATGCCGATAAATAAAAAAACGCAACATTTGTACAAATAAAAGATAAACTCATTTTTTATATAAATAAATATTATTTTAATGATCTCGGTGTCGACCAGGTGGTGGTGTAACAAATGCCTGAAGACTGAAATACCGTTGAGTATCGTCTGTTGTGACGCTTGTTACATGATGAAACTGGCATGGATGTGATATTTGTGATTTTTGTGGTAATGGCAACGGTTTATTACGTTTGTTTGTTTTTCTTTTACGTCCCGGTACACTAAGGGCTATATTCTCTGGATCACTTATTAATTTTTCAATGCAACACCATATATCACGCGCCGCTTGACTTGAATCAAAACTAAAACCGATTACTTTGCGATGATCTATGAAAGAAAAGAAATAAAACATTATTAATTACTTTAAAGATGATAGATGTTTAATGAAAAATCACTTACCGCTTGACAAACACATTGTGTGAAATGCTGAGCCAGCAACACGATAATCTGATAAATTATCTATTGTATCTTTCCACAAGGCAAAACATGAACCACGTTCAGCAAGCACAAATGTTACACGTGGTGTACTACGAGCCCTCGCCGATCCTTTGTCATGTAACAATACCGGTATTCCGGTGTACATTAGACGCCAATCATCTTTAGCAACGCTTTCATATAAATTAGCTAATGAAAGGCTCACAAATACCTTTAATAATAAAATAAAAATATACAAGATTAACAAACAATCTGAGCTTAGTAAAGAAAAATATTAATTAATTTGTTAATGGTTTCTTTTTTTAATTGAAAAATTAGTTTGCATGGTTTTAAAAATACAGGGAAAATGATGTTGGTTGCTGTGAATTAACTAAATGAAATTATTTTAGAGAGATAAAACAATTTTTTTTATAAGTACGACATAAATAGTACAAAATTGTTTTTTATTTTGAAGTACAAAAATACAAGGAGCAGCTTTAATACCTCTGTTCACTATATATATATATATATATATATATATAATCTACAAAATATTTTTCTAGAAAAATAAAATACATTTTCTTATTATTGTTCATTCAATTTAGTAAATTACATTTAAATTGAATTTTAAATTTAAACATCATCTATGATGGTTAAACGTAGTAGTGTAGTGACGAGACAATCAACACGTTTATTTATACGGTATATTTAAAAAATATATATTAAAAACGGAGAAAAGCCACCCTCTATTCCATTTTGATTTGTTTTTCTTTTTTACTTTATTTTATTTCATGTGTAACCATTCAACCAAACATTTATAAATTCAATCAAAATAAATATAATATTTTCCATCAAAAAATTATTTCATTTTAATTTTTATTTTTACTTTCGTTTTGTTAATGATGTCATCCATACATCTTTTCTATTATAGAAAGAATTATGATAAGAAATAAAACACATAACACTTCTTTATATGATTTATATTGTTAACCAAACGCCAAAATGTAGGCAAATGAATATGCTATGCAATGTATAACTTATAGTGTATAACTCCGAAAAGTCTACTATAAATAATATTTCGTATATTTTGCTTCCATTACTATTTTCTTTTTTGAAATATTAACTGAAATTAGTACAATTTTTACGGTTTATTTTTCATATTAATTATTGATAAGGAAAATATAATTATCGCCAAATAATTTTGATAAATATTATTATTTTTTCGTTTATATACTGATTAAGAAATTAGGTGGAGTCAATAACATAAAAGTTAATACTTAACTACGAGGTTGTTTTATATAAAGTTAACTATTTAATATACTGATAATATAAATGATAATATTATTAATAATAATAATAATAAAAAAATAACGTTAGAAAGAAAATTATTAATACAACAGAAATGTTAATATTACAAACATTTATTTTTTTATCAGTAAATAATGAAAATAAATTTAAAATATATATATTATTTTTGTTATAAACATTCTATGCATATTTATTTTTCCACTGAAACATGTTGTCATCGATATAAATTATACATTGCAAAAGAAGAGAATGACGACATATAAAAACAGGTATATTATATTGTAATTAACAATAATATTATTGTATTTTTCCAATTATTATTTTTTAGCTATGCTAATGTGTGCATCATTGTAAAAAAATTAAAATACTTAAAACACATGTCAAAAGTCACATATTTATAAAAATAAACAATGAAATATTATGCTTAAAATTTATGATCATAGTTAATTATTTTGATAGAAATATTTTAATTCAAAAGAATAAAACAGAACAAAATACATTAATTTAATTAAAGTGCTTAATCCTATTTAATTTACGCTAGATATGTATGAGAACTTTAGTAAATATATTCTTTTGATTTATCTAATTACTTGGCTTAAAATAAATAAAATCCTAAACAAATATAAATTCAAGGTGAAATAGTCTGTGACAGACACACAAGTTTATTCACTTTAAAAAACGGTTGCAATATGCAGACAAATTGATTGAATACATGAATGACTCCTGCTAACATATTTGATTAAACTAATGCCAATTTGCATGCCACCCTTTTTCGGTTACTTGGACGGCTTTTAGGGTTATTAAAACATTTGATCTAGCCTCATCTAACGCGTCATATAAATATATTATTTAATTTCAAAAATTATAATTGTCATCAGGTAAATTAGCACTTTACAGAAAAATATCAACATTATTAATATTTTTTATGCATGTAGTACTTAATAATAGAAAAAAATATGTTGCTAATTGATTATAAATATCCTCAATTTGATTATTATAAATATTAAAAACACATTATTGATTAACAAAACACAATATACAAAACTCATAAGCTAAATACGTCAATATATTTATTATTTAAGTAAATAAAAAAGGTTAAATCAGTGTGCCAATTGTAGTTAAAATAATTAAGTTCAGTAGATAATAAAAGTATTTGAAAATTCAAAATACATAACATTTGTTTATAAGTAAAATTGTTGTCATTTAAACATTCTTTAAACATTTAAACTTTTTGGTAAAAGTAAAAAATTAATATTTCCAGAGAAATGAATATTTTTCATAAGGAATACCAAAAAAGTTATTATTATATGAATAATAAAAATTTTAATTATCTTTTTGTTTACTCAATTTGCAACAAAATCAAAACAATTTTAGGCACATTTAAATCAAAATCGTTTTCATAGTTATTACGTATCTTTGTTTCTTATGTTTGCTTTAAATTTTAATTATATTCACAAACACAAATGCGAGGTAAGCACAATTTAACCTTTAAATATATTATAAAAGGAAAAATATTATTCATAATTTAAAAAAATTAAAAATCTAAAAAATACTCTAACGAAATATTTTGTTGCTTTGAAAATACAAAACAAATACAATTTTATTGTTTTACAATTCTTTATTTAATAATTTATTTCATACGAAGTCGTTAATTTGTCATAACAAAATAATTATTTTAACTGTTATCATGGATCAGGGATTTTTTTTTCAAATTTATTTAATTATTTATTTTACATGATTCATTTTTTTTGTGTTTTTTTTTTCTATTATAATAAATATTCTAGATATTACTATTGCATACTTTTATTTAATTATAATAATTTTGTTATATTTTATTTATGTTATTTATTAATTTACACGTTTTGTTTTATTATTATTAAATTTATTCATTGTAAACGTTTAACCGCAAAGTAAAATTATAAAATAAAGTAAATTATTTTATTTTATTATGAATAACAAAGAAACGAATTTTAATTACTTCTTCACTTATTGTTCTTGACAATAAAAGAAAAAGAAAAACATATTAAGAAAATTAAAATAATAGGTATGTGTGAAAAAATGTAAGAATAAGTAAGTTATTTGTAAATTTATTGTAACGTCATAACATTGATATACCAATATTTTTATTTTGCGGTTGAGAAAAGATGAAATTACAATCTGAGGTTTAAGTATGTGAAATAAGATATAAAGATTTTAACAAATTTTCAAAGATTTGTATGTAGAATTATTATAGAATATTTATTATTATACTTGGTGAAAAATGATATAAATCATCTCACGCCTTACTCGAGAGAAATATGTATATGCCAAATTAAAAATTAATTTGTAAATAAACACATCTAACGATAAGTGATTTTGATAAGCGAATTTTTAATATTATTTGTTCTTATTTCCAATTAATTTAAAGTTTATCTCCTCTGGAGATTAGTTTTATTTTCTTTATAGTAAAGAAAAAATAACAGCAGAAAAATAGAATTCATATAAAATACAATCAAATATAAATAAAAATTTAAATATAATTACCTCTGTGCCAAGTCCACTGAAAAAACTTTCTACTTGTACTCTTTCACTTTCAGTAATCGCACCACTATTCTCCAAGCTTAGACTATCATGTCGTAAATCTGTGTCAGTATTTATAAATAAACCATTTGGATGCTCTTGTACATGATGATGGACAATGTCTAAGGGCATTAAATGCTGCTGCAAATGCATTTGCTGTTGTTTCAATTGTTGCTGTTGCTGATGTATGGAATGACGTAATATATTATGATGATCATTATCTAAGCCAAGTGACCAATCTGGAACAACTTCACATGTTTCTGAACCTTCTGAAGAATCACTGCTTGGTGGTGCACTGTCACCAACCGATCCCAGACGTTGACGTGGTATATGTGACATCTAAAAAAAACAAATATCAAATATTATTAATAAATTTTCAAAAAAACATTTAACAAAAATAATAGAATAAAAACTGAAATACATATTCCCGTAAGGAAGTGAACATATTTTATGTGGTTACTAAAAATACAATAAATAAACAAATATAATATGGAGAATAAACAAACCCTTTTTTTACATTACATTTAATTTGTGATATGTATAAACAATTTTTGAAATAAAAGCCCGCCATAAATATAATAAAACAAGTAAAAAATTTAATATCCTCTGAACCTACACATTATTATAGGTATGGTTATAATTTTTATTATGTTTTAAGTTAAATTTTTATTACACATTTTTTGTTTTTGTTTATCTAATTTATACTTTCACCCCAATTGAGGGTTATTAAAACAGCTTTAGGGTAACTACTGAAATGTAACTAATAAGAAAATAAAAATATTAACCGTGCACACCTTAAATTTACTGAAATTCACTATTATTCATTTAGGTATATTTAATTGTTCAAAGATGGGAAAGTACCCTCCTATTTCTTTTCTTTACTATAAATATTATTTCAATATTAACTATTTATTTAATTATTCTTTTTTTTAACATGGACTTAGATGCATTAAATAAACATAATTAAAAATAGTATTTTTTTATTATTATTAACAGTTTGCAATTTTTTTTTTGTATTTATTCAAAAAAAAATTATTTCTTTTTTTTTCGTTTGAATAAAGTCAAGTCGAGACGACTAAACGAGCATATTATAAATTTACAATAGAAGAAAAGTTCAACAAACTTTTAATAATAACAAAGTAAATGCAAAACCAGAAAAACAAAATATATAAAAAATAGTGCAAAAAATATTCTTTGTTTACATAATATCGCGAACATACACATATTGTTTATAACTATAATATTTTGTTTTGTTCTATTGCTGCTGTGAAAATAAATAAATAAATAAATCTTTAAAAATAGAATATATAAGAACTTTGTATGTTGATTATTATTTTTTTTTTAGCATTTTAATGTTGAATTTCCAAGATAGTACACAGCATATAACTTTTTTTTCTACTTTTATGTTCTTTTTCTTAGTGTAGTGGATAATTATCATTATAAGTCTCGAGTGGGTTGCTCTCAAGTATTCTTTAACTAATACGAAAATGAACAATTTTTTATTGTGACAACAATAATCTTAAGAATTGTCATGAACGAGAAATAACTTCAGGTTCACTCTATTATTTAATGTATATGTTGTAAATTTTTTAATTATTTGTATGTACAATATTTACAAGTTGTTTATATTTATCTTTTAGAAAATAAAAATGTTCAAAGATAAATATAAGAAAAAAAAAAACATCCCATTTAGTTTAAATGAAAAGTTAAGCAAGGATAAAAGCTTTCAAATGCAAAATATTATGACTAAGGTAGATAATTTTGTATCAAAATCATCTGCATTACAATCTACTTGCATTTATAATAACCAAAATCAACCAAACAGTAGTTTATAATAATATTCTATTAGCGTGCGATATACATATTAACCTAAATATTTGTTATTGGATGAATAAACGAGATATTATATTTATAGGTGATTTAGACAATATACTAAAATATTTTGAAACATTTTTAATATACCAGCTTTTCTTTATATTTCGCATTCTTAAACTACTACCAAAAACTTTACTTTTCCTAGAATATATATTAAATTATTTTTCTTTTATATGCACTGATTGTAATTTGAATGTAATACCTTTTTTAAATTTAATCCTAAATAATCTAAAGAAAATGCAAACTGATTTCATCGCTGCACTAAAATAAAATCAGTTTTCAGGCCACTGATATAAACCTTACAAAAAATTAACTATTTTTTCAGAAATTTCTCTCTTCTTTTTAATCCATGAATGTTTACATTTTGACGCGTGTTTTCTACTTGTTATATTTAATTATATTCCTGTTTTATTTATTCTATCATAGTAGATGTTTTTTCATTTGAAAATAAATAAAGAAAGGAAACGTTGCTTGGTTTATAGGAAATAAAACATTCTAGCACATCTAGTGTTTCACGCTTTGCAAATAAACCATCAAGTGGAAAAATATAATAGCAAATAAAGTATTACATGAACATGATTTTATATTTATCTAAATAAATTTACAACATTTACTATTTTATTCTTTTAAGTATTGCTGTAAAATTATTTTAAAAATATTAAATATGTATATAATAAAACTAAATAACTACGTGACTACGTTTAATTTTAAAGCATTAATTAATAAATAAATAAAAACAAAACTCAAGAATGTTTATTACAAAGATAAGGATAACAAATTCTATTTATTAATTAATCAACAATTAAGACTTTTTTTAATAAAATTTTTTCCTAATAAAGCAAAATAAAATATTTGTTATTTAATTTAATTTCTTCTTTTTAATGGGTTAAGTCTTATCAAGGTTTTCGCGTTTCGTTTGTTTTTTTTTCAAATTTTAAATACATAATTTGTTTGTTTTAATGATAATAATTTTATTAAAATCGTTGTTTTAAGTTTTTTTTTTAAATCTTTACTAAACGTTGTTTTTAGAAATATTATTTTCTTTTTGATTTAAGTCATGATTTTGCTTTTTCATTACAATATTTTTAATTTTAATTTAATTCGTGTATAATATTAGTTATATCCTTTTTGACTATTACTTCTTTTTTTATTTTATGCTTTATTTTGTTATAATTTTTTTTTTTGTCAAGAAAATAAATTATTCATTTTTTAACGAACATTTTATGAACTTATTGTTAGGTAAAAGTGGATGGGTGAATATTAATTTATTATTATTTTTATGTTTGTAGAAAATAAATAAAACTTTATTAACATTATACATTTTTATAACTTTAAAGTTAGAAGAAAAATATTATACGAAAAAGAAAAAATATATTATTACATTATGAATATTTAATCAAAAAAAGCTACACTACATAATTTTTCAGCTTCATGTTGACTCTTTCAGCAACATATTAAATAATTTTTATTTTCTTATTTTTGTGAAATGCTAATTTTACTTTTTATTGCTTGTAAAGGATAGAAAAATGTTAAAAAAATCTATTTCAGAAAAAAAAAAACATAAAATTACATAATAAAGATTTTTTTGTAATTCAATAAACATTTTGTGTGATTATTAACATTATTATAGAAATAATTTATAGATTTAACAATGAAATTTTACTGTCAAAAACAAGGATTATAGATGATGTTGAATATAAATGATTAATCATGTTTAATATTTTACACAGAGTAGGTTTACAATTATAATTCAAAATTTGCATACATAAATTCTATGAAAAACAGCAAAATATAATGGTACGAATGATAACAATTTGTTTAATTATAAAAACCTAACTATATATACAAACGATTTTATGTTATTATAATAATTAATAATAATTTTATATTATTTTAAGATGAATAAATAAATAAGAAATAAAACAGAATCTAATTCAAGACGATAAAAAATCAAGTAAACAAAATATTCATTCAACATTATGTGTTACATACATGCGTAAGTTTGAATACATCAATATTCTATAAAAAATATTTATTTAATTGAAAAAATAAACTTTAATATAATATTTAAAGTAGTATATAGGAATATTAATTCAAAATTAAAATAATCGTTTTAAATAAATATAAATATAATAGAAAATTTCTAACATAGTGTTATCACTAAATAAAATTATATCTTGGGTTATAATTAACTTGTCACTTTTTTCAACAACCAAGTAATATCTGACAATAATTTGAAAACTGTTCCGGTGGGCAAAATATGATAATAATTAAACATTGGTCAAATAATTATCAAGATATTGATAATCAAAATATATTTTTCACAAGTTATTTATAAATTCAAATAAAGTAAATAACAAAAATTGTAGCTTTGAATTTTTGAATAATTATATATTTTTCATTGCAAATTAAATAAGTAAATATTTACTTTATTAAAATTACGAGCAAAAAAAAAATATTAAATATTTAAATAAATACAAAAATATGGACATTTTTTAAAATAACAAACATGATTATTGTTTGCAGAATTTAATAATATTAATTTTTTTTTGTTTGTTATTATTTTTTGCACCATTTTTGTCGTTGTTTACTCTAAAAAAAAAATTATAATTTTTATCTATCTTTGACGCATTTTATCCTTGTTGTTTACACAATTGTGCTAATAAAATAAAAAAAATAAATAAATAAGCTAATTGCTATTATTTTATTTTTTAATTTGTAAGATAATTATATCGTTAAAAATATATGTATATAGTAAGATAATGATTCTGTTAAGTGAATAATTATTATATATGTACATATATATAACATAAATATAAAGCATAATGTGTGGTTTATTTGTAACAAAGCTACAGACTAAAAAAGCGCCGACAGTTTAATTGAAAATATGTTTCGGAAGCAACGAATTTTTGTAATTAAAAAAAAAACAGCCAGGCGAATTTAATTAACACTAACGAAGTAAAAAAAATAAATAAAAAAGATCAAACGCTAATAAAGTCTATCTCTTGTTTGTTTTAGACTAAATTTAATATTATTAAAAACCAACCCAGCTTGACTATGTAGTTTAAGATTATAATGCTTTCTTCATCATCAAAACATAATGAAAATCCAATTTATGTGAACGATATTCTTCTATATTATTTTGAGAACTAACAAGAAATAATAACAACGGAGAAAGCATACGCCTAACAAAATTATAAACTAGGACATAAATTGTGTTGTTAATTTATACAAAAATTATAAAACTTACAATCCCTGAATATTTTTTTGCCTTATTTAAATAAAAGAGAGAAAATAAAAAAACCATTAAATCCATATGCAATACTTAGGATTTTCTACTTGCAAAAATAAAAATACTATTTTATTTTAAATTGGATAATAACGAGTTATCTTAGAACACGAATCGTATACGTAGTTATAATTAAACCTTAACTAATTAAGCTAAAAAATATGTATGTATAAACAGCAAGCAGTTTTCGGATTTATAAAAGTACAAAAAATAAAACTATTAACAGATAAAAACGAAAAAAATAATAAGTTTTATTTATTATTATTATTTCAAGTGCAACGAAGCATTAATCTTACTATACGCCTTACAAATGTAACATTATTAAAATTCCCAAATTATTCATAAATAAAATAAAATTTTAATGAATGATTTTTATAATAATTAACAATTTCATTACCGTCATGGAGTTTTGTTTTGTTTTTTTTATTTGATAAATATTTATTTATAATTTAATAATTGTCTTGACCTTTAATACTGTTTATTTAATTTCATGTGAATTTTAAAGAACAATATGAATGTTAAATTAATATTTATATTAATTACGACGTTGATTAATAAAAAATATATATAATTTGCAAATAAAATGCAATGTAATGATTCAAAAACAATTTTATAACCACAGTTTAATAAATAGATTAAAATAATTTAATAATAAATTATTAATATGTTATTAAGGGCGTTGGTTGGCTACATACAAAATATAACTAAACTAGAATACGAGCATAAATATATTTAAATCTTAATTTTACAAATTATTTAAATGCATGTCAGTCAAGAGAAATTAAATAACTACAAAAATATAAAATATATGTTTTAAAATTCAGTATACATAAGCTACAAAAATATGTAATAGTCACAGTTGTTAGTAAATTATAAAATTGTTATGTAATTTTAACAAAATTTAAAAGAAAATAAAGAAATTTGTACAAAAATTTCTTTATTGACAATAGCCATCATCACCATTAAAAATGTTATTTTTCTTAAAATAATTTTGCTAATTTATTGTCTATTCATTAATTTAATAAAGAAAAGTGCTAAAGTTAAATTAAAAGCATTTTCACTATAAACAGAAACTGAGCATCATAAAAAAATAATTAAAAGAATATCATCGAGAAATTGTCAAAACTAGTATAAAAGTTTTTATAAAATGATGATTAAGTCTTAAGACTAATATTATTTTTGATAGATGCTAAAAATATAAACTATATAACTATGTATATGAAACTTGCTTGACTAACTCTAAGTATCAAATCTTTTACTCAGTGGATAAAGTTTCTTTTAACAACATTAAATAACATAACTTTATTTACCACCTTCTATTATAATTAATTTTAAAAAATAAGCATGCTGTTGCGATAGAGTAAAACTAAAAACATTATGCTAAGCAAATAAAAAAGACTTGACTGTTTAAGATATATAAAGGATATTAAAACTAAATCCTTTATACCTTATTAAATTACACTAATCAATTTTTTGCGTTTCCTTTTTTATTTTATTTATAAAAACATTTTAAGTGTAAGATATTTTATATTAATTGAACTTGTAAAACTAAGTTGACGTTAGTTACTTTATGTTATTAAATCGTTTAGCTATTATGTTTTTTTAATAAACAAGAATTGGTGAATATATATTTGAAATTTATAAGACATAATAAAAGCGGAGCTTTTTATTATCTTTTTTTTTTATCTTAATTAATTAATTTTAACTCGTTTATCACATCAGCAAACAGATTTATTAACATCATGTGAATCATATCAAATAATTTATACTCTTGTTATTTTTTCTCATTTATTTTATTTTAATTAGTTTTTCTTGTAAACAAGGACAAATTTCTATCAAACAATTTTTTTTATAAAACTATTAAAAGATTTAATTAATAACAATACACTTATTGTAATAAATTAATTACATAATTAAAAATAATTTATTTCTAAATGGTAAATACTAAAGCTTAAAAGTATTTAATCAATCGTGCTATAATCATTTTTTGCTAATTTTTTAAAAAATAAAAAAAAAAACAGATAACACAAAAATACTTATTTTGTAACGAATGGTTTGAATTAGCATTTAAAAGCAGCATAAATTTTAACGTCAACAAAAAAAAAAAGCTGAAATGAAAAGAAAAACCAAGACGCGACAATTTAAGTTCGTCGCGACATAAACGTTTTTTCGTTTAATTTTATTTTATGGTTGTTAAGTTTTATTGTACTTTGAATATACAGAACTAGACACTTCAAGACTAAATCCTTTTCCATTCTGTAAATTTTCTATTTTAAGTTTGGAATGGGGTTAAAAATTTGTTTCTGTAGAATTTTGTTACACACCAAATGAAATAAAATAAATTTATAGTAATTGTACTTGCTGTAAAAAATGGCAACAATAACAAATGCTTTCAAAAATATTTCAAGAAGATAAAAAAGAAAAATATAATATTTTTCTATTAAAAAAATACGTTTGCATGAATTTTAATGATTTTTTGTTGGTGCAAGTGCTTTTTGCGCTTGTAAATAATAAGTTCGTCATTACAATGAAATAAATTCTTAGTAATATTTGAAATATATATATATAGGATGTGTGCTTAAGCTTAGTTCAGAATATATAGATTAAACTGTAAACAGAATTTCTTTTTAGATATTAGGTTTGAGCGCTTATAGATTTTATCTTGTAATATAAATATGTTATTAAAAAATAGGTTTAATTTGCAATGTAAGTACTATCAAGTAATCTGTTTATTATAATATTAACCAATATTTAAGCAACTAATAAAATAAATATATTAGTATAGACGATAATAGTCTTATTATCGGTAAAAAAACAAATATTATACATTACAAAAATTGCGTTACTACAACTACTAGCATGTCACAATTGAATATGAAATTTAATAGATTATATTAAATATCAAATTTATCTTAACCGTACAAACAAAGTGTATCCTATTAGGATAAAAGCATTTTACATGATAATCATCAGATTATAGATAAGATTTACCAAATACCTGAATAAAGTGAAGCGTTAAAACGATCAGTATAGTACCCTTTAAATAATGCTTAAGAAATCTCCGAAGCCGAACATTTAATCAGCCAAACAAAGGTAGCAACAAAATCACAAAACTTTGAAATATTACAATGAGGCAAAAGTTTACAGTGTGAAAGAAAAAATAAAATTCATATGCAGAAGATAGGAATTTGATATCTATTTTTTTTTATTAAATTGTATATCATTGCTTTGTTATTATAATTATTTAGTTTGAATAAAATAAAAATATTTTTTATCTTTGTTTATCATAGTTTGCGAATACTAATAATAATAATGATAAAAATATGCTTTATATATCATTATAAAATGATATAAAATTACATTGAGTTTTCTGCTAAAATAAAGCAAATGCAAATATATATGTATACATTTAAATATATAGAATCTAAAGAAATGTTTACATAAAAAGCTTACAGTATTTTTCGATCAAATGAAAAAACAATAACAAAATCAAATTATAAAAACAAAATCTATATACCACAAAATATGTAAACAAAACTTCAGACATTTTATATGTATTAAAAATAAAAAGAGCAAACATTAATGTCGATTGGTTGTTTTCATGATAACATTTTTCATTTGTTGTCATTTTAACTAGACAAAGCTTTTACCCTTTTATAATTATTGTTATGCTTTTACACCAGCCATGCCAATTATTCATATTCTATTGTTTTCTGTTTAACTCTCATCAAAACATTTTTTTTTTGCTTTACAGAAATCTAACTGACATGGGAAAATATAGTAGCATTTTTTGCAAAAATTAATTAATACAGAAAAATAAAGACAATTTTTTAATTTTATGATATTTGTTGATGTTTTTTTTATGAGTTTTATTCTATTATTCATTCCATCATTTCAGTTTAAATTAATTGCATGTGTTTGATGCAATTTAAATTGCAAGCTGCACGCAAAGAACTGAAGTCAGTTCTTTGCTGCTGCGTATATTCAATCATCCTTTGTTTTTATAAGACATTCTCTTTGATTAATTTTTTTTAAACTATTTAACGACAAGAATCTTATTTATGTTTCATGTATTGTTTTTTTTTTCCAAAGCTTTTTTTACGGTTAATATTAAACAATTTTGTTTTTTCGCGAACACATTGTCAATAATGGACCGTAAATGAATTCATTATTTTAGGCTTTTATGCACATTTTTTCTCACGCATAATCGTTTATTTTTTGCTGCCTCCACTTGATGTTTAAACCGCCATATGTCATTGTCATGTTACACTTTATTACTTTGCATTGTATAAAAAAATTTAAATAAAAAAAAGTTTGTACAGCAGAGTACGGTTTTATTGTATTTACATTTTTTTTTTAAATTTTGTATTATTTAGATTTTATTAAAAACATACGGTTTAATGTGAAAAATTTTATTCTAAGGCTTTAACATTATGAATTTATCACTTGGTAATAAAGTTTTATATAATTTGTCAAATTGTAATCTAGAAATTATATAAAAGCAGAAAAAAATGTTTACCCTTTTATACAATAAACAAGTTAACTGTTAACATTACTAAATCAAAAGATGTCAAAACTAAATCAAAACCTTAATCAATTTAAAAATAAACAAAGACTTTATTCCAATAAGTTTGGAAAATAAATTTTGTTTTACTTCAACTTTTATTACATAATATTTTGATAATTTATTAAAAAATTGTTAATTACATTCTTTATTTAAGAAAACTTTTTCTATAAAATCAAAGACAATTTTTTTTTAAATATTTTCATTTACTATGAACTTTTAACACCAGTTGTGTTGTTACAAAATTTGTTTTGTTTATCCGTTTTTTATATTATTCTACTTCATCAAAAAATTATTAATTTTTTTAATATATTTATTTTTATTGTAAATAAATAAGAATAGCATATGTTGATACTTTTTTATATTCATTAATTTAAATAAATATTTGCATATGTATGGTTTGTGATGTTTTTCTCTATTTTTTTAAATTTTTTATTTCGTTTAATATTACGCTGATGTTGAAAAAAAATTTATCAATTTTCTAGATAAGAAGGGAAAAACGATGCATATTTTTATAAAAATCATTTTTGTTGCTGATTTATAAAAATCCCCATATACATACATAATACATGTATTAAACTTTTTTATCATCATTTATATTCGAATTTAAGCTTTAGCTTTACTATTTCATGTATAGTTCACATGCTTATGATGCATGGAATAAGCAAACGGAATTGTTAAAATCCATATACTTTATTTTCCATAATTATTTATACCAATTTTTTAAACGCTTGTTTCATTATTTCACAGCGTCATCATCATTATCGTTATAAGAGAAAGAAAATGAATCATAAAATTATATAAATATATAAAAAATAATTAAACGTTAAAATCATGTTAAAATAAATTAAAGCAGAATTTTCATTGTGTATATTTACTTTACAATAATTATATAATTTATTTATTATTATTCTGTTGCTTTTTAATATTTAAAAAATAATTAGCAAGAAAAAAAAATTAATAAAAACGTGGAAAATATGTGCTACGAAAAGATCCGTTATAATTATTTTTATTAAAATTTTTAAAAAATATTTTTTTTTTCATATAAATTTTTATTGTCACCAGTTATCAGCCACAAGCAGTTATTTCTTTTATTAAATTAATTAATTTTTTGCAAAATTTAAAACAAAATTTTAGTTATTTTGTGAATAATCCTCATTTACGCTTTTAATGAGAAAAATAGGTGAACGGGTGTTTAAAAGTTTATCGAACTTAATGGAAAAATAAAAAGAACTATTCGTTATAGAAAGATATTTTTAAACTGATTATTTTATGTAATCAATTTACACTAAGCTACTAAAAACATACATGAAATAATTAATAATGAAAAAAAAATAAAATAATTACAACAATACACACTTTTCCTACAGAAAAAACAAACTTACGTCAATATATAAAAAAAAAAATACAACAGCAAACCACTATATTACATCATGTGTAGGTTTAATAATATTTTATGAAATGAATAAATTGAAAAAAATATTAAATAAATTTCCCAGAAATACTTCAATGAAAAAAAAAATACTAAACACACATTAATGGAAAAAAGCAACAGACGCAAAATCTATAACCAAAGGGATTGATTATTATGGAAAACACAAATAACAACAAGAAAATAATATGCTAAATTAATAATTTTTATGCAAATAAATCTTGTTAATGAATTTATATATAAATGTGTCATCGCGAAAAATAATATTTTAAAATGTTTGTAATTAATCAATTTATCGAAGCCAAGTCAATTTTCCCATAAGTATTTTTCTTTGTGTTAAATATTAAGTAAGCAAAGTAGAGAATGAAAAATAACATTTTTTGTAAATTATTTATTAACCTTATCAAAGTAAGTAAAAAACAATTATAGTAATCAGTATTATAATAATTTTCTTGATAACCGTAATGCATATTTGACAAAGCATGTAACAGAGCCCTTTATTGTTTTGTTCTTCTACTTCTTACAAGAAGCATGTGTTGATGAAGAATATACGATATAATTGTAATCATCTAAGCTAAGCAATAATAAATGATAATGATTATTATAACAATAATAAAAAGTAAAAAGATATGGAATATAAAAAATAACATCCGCAATTGTATTGTATACAACAATAAAAATAGCAGATGTTGAGGTTTTTTTTTTAGTTTTCTTTAATTTAATATTTAATAATTTATCTCACACAGAAAAATAAAATAAAATAATAATTATAATAACAGAAAATGCTCATGTATAGTTCATTTTCTACTAACTCCAATTGTTTATTAAAACAAGATCATAAAAACAATTAAGTATTTTCTTATTCAGCATTATTATTATTATAATTTTTTTTTGTTCATTTTATTTTAATGACCAATGAATGAATGATGAACCGATAATTTTTCTGTTTACGTTTTTTTTTTTTCTTTTTTAATGTTTTAATTTTATATATATGTTTTCCTTTAAGTATATTAGTAATGGATAGAGTTTTTTTTATTATTTATTATTTATGTAACGCTCTCTATTTTTTAGCACAAATTCGTGTTTTAATATCTTATTTTGGTAATTATAAGAGAAAGAAGTAATAAAACAAAAACCGAATTATAGTTATAATTTGTTTTTATTTATTAATGCGATCTAATGAAAATTATCATAAAATTTTTATCTGTTTTAAAAACACATTTTTTTTATTTGTTTAAAAGTGAAATGTAGTATTAAAAACTTATTTGTGTTAAAGTGATGACTAATTATTTTTAATAAATTAAATAAAAATATTCTTTGCAAATTTGGATTTAATTAATAATGCATTAAGATAATAAATGTTTATTTATAAGAATTTTATAGTGCAACCATATGATTTAATTAATAGAATTATTCTTTTATAATAAATGTTATTTTATTTGCTTTATATGTTTTACATTTCTATATGGGTATTTGTTTATATTTTCTATGTAATTAAGATTAAAACAGGAACTTTAAATATTATTTTGTAATTTAAAATAAACATATCAAAAGATTCGTATATTTAATTATTGTATTAAAATGTATACCTTAGGTAAACCTTTATTAAATTAAAATAGCATTAGTATCTTTTATAATCGGATTTTATTTAGTCATTAGACACATCGCTTATATTATTTAAATCATAATATAATTAACATTAATAACTTGCTTTTAAATATTTCTCTAATCAATTATAAGGAAAGTGTCTTATAATGCCAGACAAAAAAAGAATTTTTTTTTTTTGCTTTAGAAACTATGTCATAGATATATAATTTCTATGTTGTAAACCTCAAAAAAAATTCGTTCCGTTAATTTTTTCGCATTATTATTTACTTCTTGCTGTAACAATAAACAACAGCGTTAGTTATTAATATAAGACCTAATAAAAATAAATAACATTTATAATTTTAATTAAATAATAACCAGTTAAATGCGTACATGTTTTTAATTAATTATAAAAATTTGATTTATCGAATCTCTTAAAAGTCAACATTATTAATATTTTATATAAAAAATATATGTTTTAAATAATCACAACGTGTCATATAACATGTATATTTCGGCATAAACCGGATAATATTTATTCAATTAAAAAAATAATTATTATTACTTTTATGCTATATAAGCAATTTTTTCGATTATATACATTTAGATTATTATTAAATTTTATTATATTATGTACTTCATTAATAATTTAACGACATATAAGAGTCATGTTGCATACTTTATTTTAATTATTTTAATACCAACTATCACGAAAAGATGAAATTACTACTTGTTTTTTTAACTATCAAAAAAAAAAAAATCAAATATTTTCAATCAATTTGCTGTAAATATTTGAAATATAATTATAATAAATTCGATAAACCTGTTTGTTAAAAAATTATTAAATAAATAAAAATCTTAAAAAGGAAGCAGCTGCAATCATAACATTATTCAAGATCTTTAAAATGCAATGAACTGTATTGCAGTGCAATTAAACTGTATAGATATATTGCACACAAATGTAAATAAACTCTTTACAAAAAAAAAAATACGAATTTTTTGTTGTGCAGGAGAAAAAGAATTTTATTACAAAACGTGTTACAGCACAACAAAAAATGGCAAGAGAAAACACTAGCAATCAAACAAGGTTTGTTTGAACCTTGAACGTGAACCAGCATTTTCAAAGACATAGAATACATTTAAAGCGGGTGGAAAAGACATGAGATTTGTCTGCGGTTGTCGCTAATAATTATACCTTTTTTAATATCCTTAACTTAATTTTACCGTCTGTCATATTTTAGCTTAATTATATTATGTATTAAACATCGAAAAAGGCCACTTGTCTTTAAATAAAATGTATATAAAAAAATGATAAATTATTTTGAATTGCAAATTTAAAATGATATGTGGCTAAGAGTGCAAAAAATTCTTACAATAAATTAAAATAATTATAAATATGTTAAATATGAGTATAATTAAACAGCAAGAGAGTGAAGTTAATAAAAAAAAATATTTTTGATATTCACTGTAATTATTAAAATTTGAATAACAAAAAAAAAAAAAAAAAAATAATAATTTATAAATAAATGAGAAGAAATAAAAATAATTGGTGTTTGCCATTATAATTTATCTTTATTTTTTACCTTTTTGCTATTATTATTATTACTTGGTTTTGTTTTAACAATTATGTATGTACGTACTGAAGTTATATGAGTACATATATGAAAGTAGCTCGTTTTGTCTTATAATTTTTTTTTCAAATTCACCTTATTCAATGTTCAGTAATTTTTTTTACTAATTTATTACATTGCTAGTGGCCTAAATATATTTATTTTGCAGTTGTAATTAAATGAAATCAAATTTAAAATAATTTTAATAAATAATAACAAATGATAATGACATAAAGGGCTCTAATTAAATTTTAATTTTTATTTGTTTTTCTTAATTAGAAAGAAAATATGATATTCATTAAATATTATTTGCAAAGATCATTTTATTGCTTTTGATTAATTAAAAAAAAGTATATCTTATAAAAAAGCGATATTTTTTATTAAAATTTATTAATGTCAAAGAGATGGAGAAAGTGTTGATGATGAAAGAGTTCTTCACATAAAAAATTAACACAAGATAAAAAATAGAAATGAAAAATACTTTTGCAGACACCGTAAAATGTGGTCAATAACATGTACGTCATTCTACATTTGTTATTACTTTTTATTATTTTGTATTTATACATAAAAAAAAATCTTTTAGTTTCATTCATTATAAGCATATTCATAATTTGAACAAATCAATTTGAAAATACTTTTTATAAAAGTAAAGCATGCACAAAAATCATGAAAATAATATCTAGTTTTAAAATAAAATAAATTGAACTTTTTACTATGAAATAAAATAAATAACTTTTGCAAAATTTATTTTAATTTATAGTTCAATAGCATTCAAAAAAATATAGTTTAGTGTCGGGTGCTATAAAATAAACTTTAACACCTTACAAAATTAACACCCAAAAATTCACCACCCCGTACAATAAAGAAATATTAACAAAAAAAAACATATTAAATTAAAATTGTTACAATAGTTTTTCTGTTAATTTGTATTTTATAATAAGAAATAATAGTGATAAAAGCATAGAAAGCATTTAATCATACAATGTTTGTTATATTTAATAAATCTTATACTATTTAAACGTGATCTGTCTTTTGTAATGAATTAAATGTTGTAATATAATTTTTAAAAAATTTGTGTTAATAGCATATAAAAAAAAGTTGGAAAGAGAGAAAGATTACTTGAACTTGATAGAATTTAATTATCAACAAGTTAATAAATAATTAAATTAAAAAATAAGATGAAAGTTTTATGCTTAATAGTTTTTGGCATTGAAAACTAAAAGTAACGTATATGATATTTATTTTCATTATTAATTTTAATTATTTAAGAAGTAAAAATATAGCCAAGCGTGAAATAAAAGCTAGAACAGTGTAGTACCGTAGTGGTATTCTATTCCATAACAAAATCAAGAATAATCAAACATAGTTGCATTTGAAGACATTCACAATTTATCTTGTTAGATAAAAAGAATCATTTATGACTTTCTACAAAATTGCAAAAACTGCAACAACATTTTATAACGCAATTAAAACATTAAATTTATTGAATAATATTGAACATAAATTTATCGTATAACTGGTATAATGATTTGTAAGCTTAAAGTTAAAACTTCGACAAATTTTCCATTGTTTTCATAAAATAAACAATTAAAAAAAAATGTAAAGGAATATAATATTTATGAGCATATAAAGTAATAACTTACTTTAATGACAATTTTATAAAAAATATATTATATAAAATATGTATAAAGTAAGTGAATCTTTAAAATTCTACACAGATGACCTATTTTAATCAAATAACAATCGTTACAATTAATATATTGATTAAAACTTTGTGAAAATAAAAATCTTATACACAATATTATATTTATTTTATCATGCATGTAATTAAATTTAATCACTGTCAAGTCTATTGAATATTAATATTAAAATATAAAAACATATTGCTATTTATATATATGCAGACAAGTGCAACGGAGCAAAGTTATAAATTCTAAAAATTCTAATTTAAAACCATAGTTATTAGCAAACATAATTTAAATAATAAACAATATTTTAAAATTGTATAAACAACAATTATTCTATGACACAAAATGCATATAAAAGTTCAACAACAATAATAACGATGCAGCAACAGCAATCTGCTGTTTAATATTTCAGTAAACTTTTTCAGATTAAATTAATTGTGTTGATGCTATTTGATATTTCCAATGTAAATTATCAATGAAATTAAAAAACAAAACTAAAAGTGATATATTAAAATACAAATAAAGCAAATTATTTAAATTATAATTTTTAGATTGTTGTTTATTTTTTTTAGAATAATTTTGCACTGGACCAAGTTATAATTGTCTGTTTTTACATACAGTTCACCCAAAGGATATTATTGTTTTGTTATCTAATAAATAATAATAATAATAATAATAATAATAATAATAATAATAATAATAATAATAAAAAAAATTATTTTGAACAATTGCACCAGAGTTTAATTTAAATTTTACTTCGTATTATTTGTTAGTAAATTTATAAATTTGTTCTATAATCGTATCCCGTATATTATGTTTAATGTTTTGATAAATATTTTTCTTCATCATATTTAATTAATTAGTTTTATTAGATTTCGCATAATAACAATTGATGATATTGGATGAATTAGATTTTGCAAATAAGCAAAACTAAAGTAATAATTGGTCACTTCTGGGACAAAAAAAAAATCATTAAAAAACCTACACACAAATTTTTACTTGCATTTATTAATACTTTTTAATTTAATATAGTGAAAATTTACCCAATTTAATACTCTTAATTAAATTAGTTTACTATAAATATTTAATAAATTAAACGAAAATAAAAATCCTAGAAATAATTACCTTGTGATAGTCACGGTTCCTACTAATTTGAAAAAAAAGCACGAACGCATTTAAAAAATGAAAATAATTGAATTTTAACTGCAAAAGACACATGCAAAATACATATAACAGGAAAAAAATTTAAAAACCTGATGTATCATTTCAAATCATGCATACATTCATAAAAAAGCACTGAAATTACAATCGAACGAACAAAACATTTTTTGTAAAATATTAACTTGTGGCGAAAAATATTTATCAAGAAAGTCGCTGATCTCTTGAACTACAAACAAAATAAAATTAAAAAGAAAAAAAAACACATTTATTAAAATGCCTTAAGGTAAATTTTTTTTATATTCATTTCTTTTGTCGCTTTATTCATATACGCTATTGATATGCTGTTGTTTGTTTGCATCGAATGGTTCATTTATCTTTTATGATTCAAAGAAAACTTGTTGTTGCTGATGTTCGTGAAGCTAAACCAAATTTTAAAATACAAATTTAATAAAAAAAAATTGAAAAACTTGCTGGTCAAGTAAGTGGTATGTTAAATTTACCAAAATGAAGGTGCAGCTTATTTAAAAAGTGTACAGACATAAAAAAAAGATTGAAATAGTATATCTTGTTTATTTTCTCTTCAAACTGTGTGTACCTAATGAAAACAATTGTTATCCTTTAAGCACGCAGATGTTAAATGATTAGCAAACAAAAAAAAATAATAATAACAATCATGAAATATATATATATATATTTACATATATAAATATATTATACATAAAAAAATTGTAAAAGTTGCATAAATTGACATAAAAATTTATGTCTACTCAATAATTGCGTTGAAAAAGAATTTTGGAAAAATAAAAAGTTATTTCTCTTTGTAATTAAATCCTAACAAGTTTTGCAAGCATACTTTCAATGTGAAAATGATTACGCCAGTATAATTTCTTATGAGTATAATTTTTATGACTTTTTATATTTTAAAATTTAAAAAAAAATCGTTAAAAAATTGTAATAAATGCGTTTAAATTTTCATGATAAAAACTTCTTTTTTTTTTTAAATATAATATTATTGTAACACACAGTTGGAAGAATAACAATTTGCAATAATAATGTAATAACCATAAAATTTAAAGACGTATGTAGAAGTGCAAATAAGAAAAGGATTGAGGCTATATACGCACATGAAATATTTATGCAAAGAAATTAAAAGAAAAATCATTAAAAAATGAACAATGTTTTGTTCTGTTATTCAGCATCAGCGTCAAGTTCATTTATTAGCATAATTAAAAGTGAAACAAATTTTAATTTATATTTCTTATTTTTATATTTTTATTATTCTTTGCAATATATACAGTGTTAGCAATTTTGTATTGCATATTAAATCTTTGAATGTAACACTCTTGTGACGACTCTTGATATGGGTAAACCGCGACAAAAGTTATTTACATCATCTTTTTTAATATATATTTAAAATTTTTATTTGTCAAGAGTAAAAATTATTTCTTTTTTTTCATTTTCTTATTTAAACATTAAAAAAAGATGGTGATATAGTAGAGTCTCAATTATATATTTTTATTTGTTTTACTAAAAAGAAAAATTATAAACTATTAAATATCATGAATCTTGTTAGAGATAAACGTACTTGTTTCATATAATAATTTTGCTTATGTCAGCAATATAAGAGGAAAAAATTTCTTTATGTTTGTTTTTAGCAATCTTATTTAGTAATTTTTCTTTCTGTTTTTTTAATCAACATTTTTTTATCCATAAGACAACATAAAACAATGATAACAAAAAAAAATAAAATAAACGAACAAGGAGGATCAATTTGATTAAGACTTCCAAGAAACTAAAAGCAAAAAGGAATTTGATGCATATAACAAAAAGAAAACATTTAAGGTCCATAGTTTAATGTTGTGGGAACAACAATAAATTTGTTTAATGGCCATAAAACTAATTTTAAAAATAACTTTGGAATGTTTGTAATTCTTTTTTATTTTTTAAACCGCATTTTTTTGTTTTTAGTACCATTTTTTACTACAAATAAAATTTGGGTAAACAAATTCTTAATTATTAGTCAAAAAATCGTTATTTAGTTGATTATGAATTATTATTTATTATGCACTTGTAATATTAAGTTTGCAAACGTCATGAATGGTAATCATTAATTTTAATTGCTCTAAAATATAATAGTTAGTTTGACAGGTGTGACTAGTTAATAAAGTACTATTAAGTTATTGTATTGTGTATGAAGTCTAGACAAGTTTTCTTAATTAAAAATAATATACCCTTTAAAGCTTTTTTAATAATAATAGGTAATGTTTATTCAAGCATAAGCAACTGATGTCATACTATATTTGATTATAATTTTTTCTTTATTGAACATAATGTTTTATTTTTTATGGTAATAAAATAATAACAGATTTTAAATTCAGTTTAGAAGCATTCTTTAATTAAAGTTATAGCTATAATTATGCATTTATGTATAAGAAGTTTATTAATCAGACACCTTTTAACAACAAATTAATGGCAAGACAGTTTGTTATGTTTAAAGAAGGTTTTTTTTTAAATTATATTACTAAACAAACTAAACAACAAATTTAAGAGAATAAATAATAAGTTTTTTGTTGTCTAGTCAAGTAAACAAAATATCAAAATTAATAAGAATTATTGATTTAGTTATTTTTAGATGAATGTTATAAAATATATTTTTTTTTTATTTCCAAACAAATATGACGCAACAAAGCTAAAAAACATTTTTTGTTATTGTTGTTTATCAAAAAATTGTCAACTAATGCAATTTTATCCATATTTTCGTATTGTATGTTTTAATTGAATTTTTATTAAAAAAACACTGAATTTAATTATTTTATAATAATTTTTTAATATTTGTCTGACCTATTTTAGATTTTTTTTTTACAACAATACCAATTTTTATAATATTTATTTCAATAAATATCAAATTGCATTACAAATTTAATTAAATTTACAGTTAATTTTTATTTATTAATTTATTTAAAGATTATTAAAAACAACAAACCAATATTTAAATATATATATAATACGCTATATAAAATTAAGTTGATTTAATGTTATAAAAGTCGTAAATTATGATAATTTTTTAAAACAAAATAATAAAAATAAAAAAAAAAAAATAAAAAAACTCTGCTCGAGATTTCATTTTGTCTCATCATTAATCTTGAATTTTATTTACTTTTTATAATAATTTCAATTTTATAAGATTTTTGAAAGAAAGTTTTGTCATTCTTTGAAAAAATAACAATAATAAAACTTGAAGTCTCTTTCTATTTTCTTTTCTTTTTTTTTCATTTTTGATGACACAAATGCAACCACTCTAATATGCTTTAATTATTTAATTTAAAAAAAATAGAAGAAATTAAGACAATTTATTGTGAAACAACAATAAAAAAAATTATTAAAACTCACTCATTTTTATTATGCATGTCTGAATTTAATTATAATAAAAGATATTTTAATTAATTTTTATTTATATTTCGAGAAAAGTTAATACAAAATTTTTCATTTAATGAAGAATGCTTTATCAAAGACTTTGTATTAAAAAGAAATTAAGTTATTTGAATTTTTATAATACACGCATAATATTTAGCGTGAAATTTAATATAAAAATATTTGATTTCAATCCTAGTATTTATTTTAAGTGCAACCATTAATTCTTAAAATTCTATTAAATCATTATATATTATTATGAAATGAATGAACTAATTTCATTTTATTAAAAAAAGTATTATGTTTGCCAAACAACAAAAAATACATAATTTAACAAAAATAATAAATAAAACAAATTAAAAGGGATTTAAATTTTATGTGGTTATTATGTTTTATTAATTTTTTTAAAACACTATTAAACAAAGCTCTAGGGATAATAATTTATTTTTAACAAAATATAATGCTTAATGTAATACACTTTTGTTTTAAAACCTGTGCTATGTTAAATTTCTTTGAAAACCTTTCATTGCACAAATATAATTAAATGAAATTGAAAATAGTAAAAAACATCTTTTAATAAAAAAAAAATGGTTACTGAAAAATTGCCTACAAAAAAGTGCACAGTTTCATTTTTAATCATTAGTAAAATTAAATAAATATATTTTATATTTAAATACCAAAAAAAAATCGTTAACAAGTTTATTAAAAAGCATTAAATTCTGTTTATAGCTTATTAAAACTTTTCACTTAATGTGCCTTTAAAATTATAACAAACAGTTTTGAAAAATGAGTGAAAAATATCAACAAATACGCCATGTCACATAAATATTTATTTAAGAATTCTTATCGTTAGATTTTCATTTTTATTGAAAAATAAAATTAAATAAAACAATAAAAAGAAAACAACAAAATGTATTTATTATACCAATGCATATTATTTTATTTAAAATATATAACTGAAATTCCGTTAAACGCAACAATTAACTTAAGTTAATATCTCATATTAATTTTATTTTTTCAAGAAAAATCAAGTAAGATTGAAAAACTAATAGTCTAATAACCTGTCTTGATAATTTTGTTTCTTTTTTTATTATAAAATAAAAATCAAAAATACGGTAAAAAGCACTAGTGACATTTTCTTTTCAAAATCATTAAAACGTTTTAATTTTTTATTTATTTTACCGTGCCAAAAATACGTTTAACAAATAATTAAAGAATTAATATAAATTACCTTATGTAATTGTTTAAATAAAATTATTAATAATTGTTTAATAATTTAATAATAAGATTAATTTGTGTGTATGTATTAATATAAATTTTATTTATTATTATTTTAGTTATTTATAATCGACCATACAATGACAAGAATCTTAAGCCACTTGCCCGGATTCAACTTGAAACTGTATCAATCTGAACACTTATTATGCAAAAGATAAAAGATCACCGATTCGACAAGTAAAATTATTTATTAAAAACTATACGAGTATTAAGAAATTTTGTTTGAAATAAAAATTGCAAAATAATATATATCTTATACACTTTTTTATAAGTTTTCTCATAAAAAATTATTTTAAAATAAGAATCGAATTATTTACATAATATTTTACTAAAAATCTTTAAATTCTAGTAGTATTTTGCAACAAACGGTGTATCTAGCGAATATACATGCATGTATAGATAGTTGAACAATTTTGCAAAGCATGATCCAATCAGATGTGTAGAAGAGCATACATAAAACTGAATTACATTTATCATTTTATAATGCAAAAAGCATATATATACATATATATACATATTTAAAAAAAAATTATATTCATATATAATACTGACAAAATAAAATATTTCTAAAAAAATCAATACAATTTGTACGGAGTTTCATTATTTAAAGTGATAAATATTAGATGCTTAAAATAAAGAAAATATTAGTTAATTTAAAAGATAAATGAATAGAAAACCGCGTGTGTGTCATTCACACTCTAACTGTTAATTTTAATTTCTTGTATATATTACCGTCACTAGATACCTCTCCACCGAATTTAAAATATAAAATATCAAATATCGATATTGTTCATTTGATTTCATTTTATAGTCAAAAAACAAACAAGCGTGTGTTTACATTTCTAAAGATAAATATTTGATTATTTTATTTGATCTTCATCAATTTATTTTCTCAATAATTTGTATTAACATTCGAAGAATTAAGAAAATATTTAAAAAAAATGCAATTAAATAATTAATGTTTTTTAAAAAAAACGTCGAACGTACAAATTAGAAATAAGTAATGATTTTGATTTATAATATTTTAAATTTAATAAAATAAAAATGCGATGATATTATTTCTATGTTATTAAAAATATAAGGCTAATTTAAACAGAATTAAGTTAAATATAATTTGTTAATAAAGAAAATATTATGAATTATATATTTTAACCAAAATAAATTTGTTTTAAACGAAAAAAGCTTTTAAAATTGATAAAAAGGCAAATCATATTATTTTAGCCTACACGAGTAAAAGTCAAACTATTGTGGGAAGAAATTAAGATAAATTACTTTGAAACAAAATTAAAGCAGAAAAAATCTTAACCAAAAAATGAAAATTGTAAAACCATCATACCAAATTAACAACCCTTAAGTTCACAAAACTTTCTTTTTAAAATATTATTTTCATTTTATGGGTAATCATAAACAAAAATGTTGTGATTTCCAAAAACAGTCTAAACAAATTATAATTGCTGGTTTTGTATAATTTCTCTCAGTATCGTATATGGTAAATGGCATTTATGGTTTGTCAGACAGTTACGTAGCCATAAGACAAAACATAAGATAAACATCAAGTATAAAAATATCACCCTCAATCTATAAAATAAAAAACATATTATACGTGACGATACTGAAAAATATAAAGAAATATGCGGTCATAATGGTTTTGGTTTTACACTGTTTATATTTTGTTTATATTTTTTACTGAAAAAAATATTTTAAACCAAAAAAAAAAGGGAAAAATAGACCAGAAGCAAATCACACCACACCCTTAATAATAAAATATAAAGTATCTTTGTTCTACCATCTAAATGGTTAAGGGTTTTATCTGTTTTGTATTTTATTCTTTATATCTTGTGTTATTTCATTTTAACTAGTCTAACCGAGTTAAATATCGAAAAATCTACAACAAAATCCTCGTGTGTTCTTTTATTTCATTTTCTTTTCTTATAAATTCTGCATTTGACAATTACTTAAAAAACATCTCCAGAGTGTTATATTCTATCTTGCTATTAATCTCACAATCTATCTATATGCGGTCAAAATGTGACTATCAACTTAAACAAAAGTTAAATAAATAATAAAAAATATAATGCAACGGGCAACTTGCCCTTCGTTATCAATATGAAACAGTTAAAAAACAACATTAAAGAATAACGACATCACAATACGTTTTCACGTTTATTTGTTATAAGTAAACATACATTAAAGTGTTATGTTTAACTCATACTAAATATTAACGTGCTATAAAAAAGAAGCTAAAGCTACACGAAATATCCTTTAAATTTTATATTCACCCTTTATATCAATATTTTAAAGCTACAAAAAACCTTATGATAGAAAATAAGTGATAAAAAATTACTCTTTGTTTTAATTAATTGCATGTTTTTCGTTTAATTTTGATGTGTGTCGACTCGAACATAGAAAATATAACAGAAAATTTATTAAAAAAAAAAATAAAAGTAAAAATAAAAACGATAAACATAATACGAGAATCGTGAGTCATTTAATTTTTATATTAAAAAAGAAAAAAATTTAACATGTTTTATACATGCATGTATTTAATTTGTTAAAACAGTTATAGGAACAATACAATACCAGATAATTTTAATTTTTTTATAAATTAGTAGATCATTTAACAAAGATCAAAAAATATTAATATTTAAGAGTATTACTACGTAGAAAATGTTTACACTATGACCTTTTTAATTAATAAAAACTTCATTACTGATTATTTAATTAATCCACATGAAAAAACAGCGACTCAACGTATTTACTTCTTATCAGCATAGAAAAATAAAAAGTCAATGTTAGAAATTACTACAAGGTTTCATACAATTATATAAACTTAAACGTTTCATTATAATATTGCTACTTATTATTTTATTAAACATATATAATTACTATACTACAAGAAACCACTAGTATATTTTTTGGCAATGTTGTTGTTGTATTTTCAACATTTCTGCATTTTAATAAAGAAATTTCGTATAAAATTAGCTGAAACAATTTATATAATCGTTATAACCCTGATGTTGTTAATTAGTTGGAAACCTTTAAACCTCTTTCAAAACTTTTCCATCAACGTATGTATTATTTGCCATACAATTACTTACAAATAAGATTACAACAATAGTAATTCTAGTCGCTATTATCGCTGCTGTTGTTTTAACACAATTATCTAATTTTTACAACAATTTATATTTTGCTTAATAACTAATAATAAACGATGTAAATACTATATAATTCTTGAGCATTTATTTATCCTTTTATTATAGTAGGAAATAATTCTGATATAGTGGTTTATACAATTAAATATATATTTCTTGTAAAAACATTAATGAAAAACAATTTATAAAAACTACAATTATGTACACATTTTACAAAATATTTTATTTAGTTTAACGCAAGTGCTGTGCTTTTTAATAATGAAAAAATTAGTTAAATAATTCAGACATTATGGCTCATTATTTTATGTCATACAGTCCTCATGTATTTTTAACTTAACCCTATGGAAAATAATGTAATCTACAGATATAGCAAAACTTCCGGTTAATATAATGTTCTGTGTAAGTAAACTTTTGTAATTCTGTTTGGTATATGGTTGCGCTCCATAAATTCCTGGTCTTTCAAATAGTCTATCTTTTTTTTTACTCAAATGAACACATGAAATAAATTTTCTTTGTAAAATTACTAAGCCAAAGTAAAAAAATAAAAAATTGATATCCGGTTGAAAAAAAAATTGTTTCATGTTAAAGCAAATATTCCAAATAATAGTCCAATTCGTTTATTTTAACATAAATCACAATGGGTAATATTGATAAAATTTGAATGAATAAAAAGTGTTAGAATATAAAAAATAAACGAATTATCTGTTAAACACAATTGAAACTTATGTTATCTGATATTTAAAATTTCATTTTAATTATGTTGATTATTCTCTTATTAGTTTTTAGCGATAATTATTTTGTTAATCTAATCACAACGTAAATTGGAAAGATAAATCCTTTCAGTTACATCCTTATACAAAAATATTTACATAAAACTAAATTAATTGTGTGTACGTTAACATTACCTATTATTTACTTATTTATTTACACAGAAAACATGTATTAACATTTACCATATAAAACAAACAATAAGATTGAATAATGAAAACATAATAAAACATCAACATTCTCATCACGAACTAAATTTTCTTTACTTTATTTTTGTTTCCATCAAAGCCTCAAAGAAATTTACTTATATAATTTTCTCATCACAATTTTCTATATGTTATGCAAAAGTAAGCATTAACATTAACTACTTTTTTGACGATAAAAAGCATTTCTTTTATCTTTTACAGAAACCTACAATTAAATTTATTAACAATAATTATTAATAAATTTATTTTTTTTTTTTTGCCTCAGTATTATTAATTTCTTTTTAAGTATTCAATAAAATATTAAAATTAAAGCTATTCTAAAGATTTAAAAAATTTACGATCAGATTAGACCAACAAGATAAATTTTTAATAAATAAAAACTCATTAATCGTATATCCATTAATAATTTCTTCCTACAAATCTATTTTTTAAAACTGTTAAATTATTTTCATTATTAATATTATGCAAATTTTATGTGATTTTATCATTAAATATTTTTAATTTATTTAAAACGTTTCATATTTTTTGTTGAACTTACGGTTATTATCCGGGCAACAACTTTGCTGTGTTGTTGAGGTATCGGATTTAATCCCAAAATATAATACAGCAGAATTTTATTTTATTATTTATGTTTATAATTAATTAATTTGCGTTAACACAAAAACTAAATTAAATCCAGGAATATAACAAAAACCTCGTATAAAAAACTTTAATGATTTTTTTTTGTTTTAAGTTTAATCCATTTGTTTTGACAAACAAGAAAACAATATAAAAACAACACAATTAGATATAATTTTGTTCACAAATAAAATAATAAAAACAAATCAAATTAGTTTTCACACAGAAAATTGTTTAAAAAAATATCTTTATTATTTTAAATAAAAAAAATAAACAAAAATTCACAAAAGCACGATAAAATTATGACAGAACACAATAAACACTAACCGTTCTCATCGACTTTCAAAACATGAATGAGCGAAAATTGAGACAAAAAAGCTATACTTGGTTACGGAGAATAATATAACAAAGCATGTTGTGTTGTGTTTGGTTGATTTTGCATCATACTGTCTACCGCGCTCTAGTTTTTGCGGTGTCGAATAGCTAAATTGAATATTATATATGGACAAAATCTCACATTTATAACAAATTAGTCGCATTTTATTAATAAATCAATAATAGTAAATAAATATTGTTACTTTTATTTAAACAGAATATGTCAAAAAAATAAGTAGAGAGAAACACAGAATATAAATAAGTTATCGAAAGTTTAAATTTTAAACCCACTCTCCTCAAATAAAACAACCTTTTCTACAAACTTTTTGTTATGTTTTAAAATTGAAAAGAAATTATTTACCACATCTAACAATTTAAACATTTGGCATAAACTTTTCTGTTTTTATAATTTTGATTGAAGATGTGTGTATCTTTTAGCGTTACCTTTTCCTATTTTTATTTTAATATTTGGTTTTATTTGTTTTTTTTTCATAAAAAGTGTGTGGGTATATTTGCAAAGTTTACTTAAATTTATCTCACGTTCGTAACAATAACCTACCAATTTCACGTTAATTTTATTTCAAGGATTATAAAACTGAGAATAAAAAAAACAAATAAAACGAAATTTAGAAAAGTAAATAAGAGACGAAAATGTTAACTTGAACAGAAATATAAAACAGAAAAACAAACTTGTATAATGTGCCAATTTATTGCTTGCTTTTTCGTAAGACCATAAAATAATAAAAAAAGAAACACAGCAGTCATTTTGCGTTCAGGTAAACACAAATATTTTACATGTTGGTAATGTTAATGATAAAAAGATAAAATCGAAGTAAAAATAAATTTTTTGATTTTATTTAATCAAAATTTTTGTTTTTACAGATTTTTGTTTTGTTTATTTTAGTGCAAAGAACGAAAATCGTTCATGCTTTAAACATAAGCAAAAAGCACCAGTTAAGTACTTGGTGGTCTTGCATTACATGAAGGAAACAAAATACGCAAAATAGGATGTACACTTGAAGAAAGCCCGCAAAATTTCAAGGATATAGCATAAAAGTATGTAGTCACACGTGCAGGGTTTTTTTGTATTACTTTTCACTACTCTCTATGTCTATATTGTTGAAAGTCAGTATAACGATAAAACGCTCAAATATATTTTATCATCATTTTACGCCTTCACTTTAGCACTTATTATGTTTTTCATGCTGATATCATCTATCGAGTTTACTTTTTTACCCTTTAAGTATTCATCATATACATATATTTATTTTAAATAAGGATTTTTTTATTTTGCATTCTCTGTTCTTGTTAACACCAAATATTGCGCTTTTTATGTTGTGTGTTTTTTATTATATATATATTATATTATTATATTTAATATTTATAAGTATGTTTTGAAATATATACAGAATCAATTAGACTTTTGCATGCGATAGAAGAATGCAGACTTTTAATAAAAAAAAATCTAGCTATATCTGATTGGTCAACTGTTTTTTTAAACTCATTTAAAGTTTATTTATCTTTTATTTATTCAGTTATGCTCAAAAGCAAATAATTAAACAGTGATAAGGATGAATAATGGCAACATAAATTTTGTTGGTCGTTAACAAAAATGCTTTGGCAACATTGTGTGAAATTTAAAAGCTAAAAAAAAATTATTGATACAACAGGTTCTTACATTAAAACAAATTTCTTTTTGTTATTTTGTAACTGCATTAAACCTATAATTTATGTCTGCAATTTTAATGGAACACAAGAAACAGAAAATAAATAAATAAAATGAATTGATTATGCTTTGACTCGAAAATCATATTACTGTTTTCAATAATCCGATATTTTTACCACGCAAATTGTTTGTTTTGGAAACAAATATTGAGTTTCTTTAAAATTACTTTTTTATGTATATTTACATTTATTCAAATTTATGGTAATAATCGGTGTTCTAACTCCATGCTAATTCTTGTGGTTTTGTCCGTTGAAGTCTACATATGTGTCAAGGAGCTGGATTGCCTCATATTCACATGTTGATGTAGTCTATGTTCATGATTAACTACAAATTTCTTACTAACTGTGTCTGTTATTGGTGTTTCTGATGTACCAAGAGGCGTTTAGTTTATTCCTCAATACTTTATTTTGAAATATTTGTATTATCTGTACATTACTTTTTTAAGTGCATCCCCATAATTGGATGCCATAAGTCCAAATAGGTTTTAATATTTGCTTGCAAAAAAGCAATTTGTTTTATGTTGAAAGTGGCAAATTTCTTCCAATTAACCAGTACATACATTTGTAACGAATCCCGAGTTCTTCTCTTTTTATCTTTACGTGTGCTTTTCAGCGAAGCTACGTGTCCAATGTCATGCCTAAATATTTGACTTTATTGGAATACGAGCTTTCCATGTTATTCATAAATACTGTGATAATGATATGTGATATTTTTTATTATTAAAGTTAATGTGAGTTTATTTAGCTTCAGAATCAGCTACTTCTTCATTGCTTTTACCAGTTGCCAATATTAATAAGGCATCAACAAATGTAGCAATAGTTTCCAAGCTTAGGTAAATCATGCGTGTATAATAGGTAAAGGAATGGACCCAACACACTTCCCTGCGGTACCCCTGCTTTTATTTCTTTTAATTCGGAGTAGTTACTTGTTTTGTTCTGTAATATCTATCCGTGATATATGATTGTAATATTTCTGAATAATGCGCATGAAGGATTGATTTAAGCTTGAAAATAATCCTTATGCTAGACTTTGTCGAAAGCTTGTGCAACACCTAAAAATATTAATAGATTTTTTTCTTTTCTAATGTTTTTTCTATAAGGTTTGTAATTCTATGAACGTGATCGATTATCGAGTGCTTTTCTCTAATTACAAATTGGTGGTCTGGAATAATCTTTTTTTTTCTGTTATTGGCTTAAGCCTTTTTAATAGTATTTTTTCAAATAATTTGGAAATAACCGGCAATAGTGAAATTGGCGTTTTATCTTGAGGTAGTTTACCTGGCTTTAATATCATAATTACTACCGCACATTTCCAGGTTGTTGGTATATACTTAAGTCTAAATGCAACATTAATTAAATTTGTTAATTTAATTACTGCTTTTTTGGTAGTTTTTTTTTTTAATATTTCACCTGTAATTAGATCGTATTCTGGAGATTTCTTCGACTCAATTTTATTCATTATTTCTTTATTGACTTCAATGGGAGATGTTAATTTAATGATTCCCTTTTCTTGCTGTTTTATTAGTGGACGTAGAGTATCTTCCCCACTATTTGGTTGAAATATGTTCTCTAGGTGGGTTGCAAACAGTTCATCTTTTTGTTCACTGGTTCTTGCCCATCCGCCTTCATTTACTAATATTGGTGGTATTTGTGAAGTTGGCCTTTTAAGATTTTTTAAGGCCTTCCATAGAGAGTAGTAGGTACTTTTTTCATTTGACAACCCTTCGATGAATGTATTAAAGGAGTTGTCGTTGATTTTTTTCTATTGCTCTGGCAATACTTTGGGAAAGATTGTTGATTTTCTTTTTGTATTCAGGAAATCTACTTCACTGCCATTTTTTCTAATCTTACGTTTTTCGAGTATAAGATCTACAATTTCTTTCAGATACCTGGTACATTTTGGATTTTTTTTTAATTGGTGGAATATTATTCCAGACGGCTTGCTGGAGAATAACAATAAACTTTTTTGCCTCCGTTTCTAATTGTTCTATATTTTTGATTTATTCTTTGAGATCAATCAATTCTGATACTTCATATTTAAATCCCTCCCAATTTGTAAGTTTTTTTTACTAGGAATGGATTTAAAATTAATTAAATTAAATTTATTAAAAATAACTTTTATACTTTTGATTTTTTTTATATAAAATGCTCTATCTGTACTTTTGATAGCGCATATAAAATAATGCGTGTATCGATATTTTTAAAATATCTAACATCTAATTGTAGAGTAAACCAATATTGTTAAGATATTGATAAGAAACAAAAAAAGAAACATTTTGTTAAATATTTGCAAAAGCTTTTTTAACGCTTTAATAAAATTAATAATAAATTTATGTTTGTCTATATAAAGTGAATTTATCTTATAATAATAGAGCAAATATAATAGAGGATTTTTTATAAAATATCATATATAATTATTCAAAGAAAATATTAATTATTCTGTAAACATAATTAATTTTCATCAAATATTCCGTTGTTAATACTTGCATATTTTTCAATATTCTGTTTATTTAACCTAAATTTAAACTTAATACTCTCTGATAAACTTTCATACCTTTGAGGTGTTTTACCTTTAATAGTATCTGGTCACTTGTATTTCTATAATATGCATCTCAAAAATTAACTTTATTTAATTTTGATATCAATGATTAGAAAATCAGTTTCAAATTATATATTTTTTTTCTACTTTTAATAATGAATTTCATTAAAAAGCTTTATATGACTTTAAAAGTTACTTACTTTTCTTTTTTTAATTTTAAGCATTTACTTAATATTTAACTTATATCTTAATAACTATAAAAATAAAAAATAGAATAAAATTGATTTAATAAATTAAATAAAAAACGAAGTTCTTCTTAAAATATTGAAAAGAAAATTAATAAAATATTAAAAATAATTTTCTGAGTGTTTTATTTATTGCTTTCCTACTCACGATAGACAAGTGTTTTTTCAGGAATAACAGACAGCAATCACCAATTCTAATAAAAATATTTTTAGAGTTATTATTTTTTGTTGTATTTTTTTTTTGTTTCAAATGAATAACCTTTCTATGCTTGTCAAATTTCAAAAAGAATTTACTGTTTGGTTTCAAATTTAAAAAATAACACAAACAGAACAATTTGGTAAAAATAAAGTCTTAATTATAATTTAATATCTTTCCTGTCTTTAACATTGAATAACTATTTTTTTTTTATTTTTTTTTTTTTAACATTTTGTAAATATTTTTTTTTTATTTTTACGACAAAGAACAAAAAATTACTCACGCATTAAATTTTATTATTTATCATTTCTTTTGTACTATGTTTTCGTGTTAATTATAAAATATTGAGAATAGAAAACGAAATAAAATACTTATAAGAATTATAAACCATATTTTTTTTTTAAATATGTAACTCAAATGCTATTCATGCCTAAAACAATTTAAAGTGCAACCGGAAGTATCCAAGTGAGACGAGACGTGGCTGAGTTGCTTGTTATACATTTATATCATGATGTCAATGGCTCAATGGTATGATATAATTTTGGTTATGGTTTATACCAGACGTTATGTCTGGGAATTTCTTATTATATTTTTTCTTTTCTCTAATGACAATTTTACATACAAAGTTTAAAAATCATCAAACATTATGTCATTTTGTGCTACTGTCGTAGTTTTACTACTAAAATATGGTAATTTATAATAATGTTCATAGTGATGTAAGCTTTATAGTAGTAACATTGAGGAAATATCATTTATTTAAAAAAAAATAGACTGAAACATCTTCTGTATTTTTCAAACTACAACACCAATCCAAAGCAAATTTAACAAAAAATAAAACATATAAATGACAGCCATTCAGTAGTTTAGAATGGCAATCAACCAACACGTTGGTGTTCAAGAATTTACAATTTACATATATTGACATATATTTTAAAAAAGAACATTTATTGTTTTCACGTTTCATATAAGCATTTATTATACTGTCATCACCCATAGCAGCATATCGCAATCCACCCTAAACAGAATTGCTTACTGATTCTATTTTCCGCCTTGTTGTAACGTACGTACAATATTTCGCAGTTTATACGTAAATAAACAATTTTTGCTTTAAGCAAGGTAAAAATAAATTATCATCAAGTATCAACATCAAATGCATATTACCTATTACTTAAATTACATCATCACTGAATACATTATATATGGTAATTCATATATTACGATATTAATATAAACCGACAAAGAATAAAATTATAATTTATTTTAATCTATGACAAAGGACATTAAAGAGAAACAACAAATATTTTCGTTGAGTCAAACTAACTTTATATAACCTCCGCAGAGAGTATAGCTAATATTATCTTTGAATTTTAGCATCAAAGATAGACTGCACTAAACTAAAGCAATTTATTATATAGAAAAGAAATTTATAAAATTGAAAAAGAAAAACCTTTTATTTTTATTTTGCAATGTTTTATATATTCGTTATAGAATTTTTATTTAAAATCTTATCAATAGCAATGTACAAAAACAAATTGTTCTAATATAATAATTGTAAATTTATATTTTGCAAAATATTGATTGATAAATCCTACATTTATCGAAAGATATTTTATAATTTTGCAAATTTTTAAGCTTATGTTGATGTATCAAATAATTAAATGATTTAGTCAACTAGCATTGGTTTTTTTATTTTAGAAATTTAATTCAATATGTAACTACTCCTAAAAAGTCGATTCCTTTATCAATCGTTTGTGTATTGGTTGGGGGAAGTAAATATCATTTTAGAAATACCGGAATAGCATTTTAATTTAATTTCATTATAAATGAAATCTGCTTCAGCATTTTACTTTTATAATATGATAAACTGAATAATCATAAAAATAATACGCTCACAGAAGATAAACGAATTTGAATGCAGTACATTTGTATGCAAATTCGTCTTTATCTAATCTGTATTTCACTTGAGTCTTTTTATTATTAGTTTTCTTCTTTTTTGCCTTATACCAAAAAAGCTTCACTACTATAAAAAACAAGAAAAAAGACCCTAAAGCTAAACATACGAATAGAAAAAAAAACACTGAATAAAATAACACAAAACTTAAAGTTATAAGAAATTATTGAAAGAAAGAAAGAACATGTAAACATATTGACATTTTGCATTTACTCTTTTAACCAAGCAATTTTTAAGCGATAGTTAAAAAATAATTTTAAATAAAAACATTATTATTAAACACCTGTTTTTTTAGTGCCTAAAATAAAATTTAAATTATCAAAAAATGTATATAATTGTCTGGCTATGTACTGACTACAATTATATGTAGTTTAAAAGATTCGCTTAAAAAAATAAATTTCCTTTTAGTTATCTGAAAAAAAAACAAAAGAAAATACAGCAACATCGGCTGTTGATGACAACCAAATTGAAAATGCATATAATTATATGATATAGCAGATAGTTGTTGTTGCTGTGTATTTTGATAAAAATTTACCATAAGACATTTGATGCCACAAGGGGAAGTTATGTTAAAAAAAATCAAATCAAAATTTTGATGATGGCACAAAACAAAATTAAACAAAACAAATCAGTAATACAAAAAAAATTATAAAAAGATAACAATTTTTTATCTATTTGCTGAAATACAAACAAATGCGTCATCAGAAACAAAAAATATGCATCAATCCAATTATGATTTATATGCGAAAATTTGTATCTCTAATAATATTTCACGTCGCGTTTATTTACTCGTATGTTTTTTATTTCATTTTGTTAAACATACAAAAAAAACAATTCTTTAAATAGTTGGATAAATAAAATTTATTGAATTTTCTTTTACTTTCTTATTACTTTTTTTTATATTTTTTTAGTCTAGTTGCAATGATTTTATGTATTTAATAATAATATAAATAAAATTTATTATAAACATGTGTAACAATTTATATGAACGTCTTGTCGATATCTTTTATTTTATAATTTTTTTTGTTTTTTCTTTATTACTTTAAGAATCGTAGCTTGGAAAAAAAAATAAATACAAAGTATGTTTTATTGCTATTGTTATTGTAATGTAAAATAATTATTTCCAAAACTGTTAAGTTTTTCATAATTTGTTTCAAGTTTATTAATTTATTTTTATTTCTTTTTGAAAAAAATAAATATGATTTACTACAATTGAAGCCATGTAGAAATATTTACAAATTAAGGATTTAACAAGCACTGGTATTAAAGTAAACTAAAATTAAATAATATTTATTAAAATGTAACTATTCAAAAATAAATAAGATAAAATGATTGCTTAGTTGACATTAAAAATAATATAATGCGAATCAAAGTCATATTTGTTTATTATAAAAAACTATAAAATTAGTTGGAGCAGATATTTGAAATCCGCATTAATACTTGATGAGTTAAATTCCCTTTTTTTTAAACGCCTTGCGTTTTTATAGTTTATTTAATTTAAAATGAAACTAATTAACATAAATGAAGTATCGGAGATAAAATTTGTTTTAAATTAAATATTTGTAATATTATCAACCAATTTCATTTATCATGTTACTGGAATTACAGAAAACACTATATAATGTTGACTGTTGACATTAGTTCAAATGTTTGGAGTAGCAAAAACGTCACCGTTTTCCATCCATTTGGAATAAAGCCATGAATAAACTAAAAAAATATTAAATCGATATATGTTTTGTATGCTACAAAAAATTTTTGTTTTTCTATCGATTTGCATATATTTTAGTGGGTGATTTGTTTTCTTTACTATATCAAAAGTTATCTTTATGCTGTAAATAGATTTATTCATTGGAAATATATACAGTAGTTTTACAGCACAACGAAATACAGCTAACATAAACAGAATTGATAATGGCATTGAATAAAAATATAGATGATGACGTTGCTTATGATTAACATTATATTTTTATTGTTATAAAATTTATTATGATAAATAAAAATCAATATATATATATATATATATATATATATATATATATTAATAAATTATGCTGAGTTAATTACTGGATTATTTAATTATAAAAAGTAAAAAAAAACTAAAGAAAGAGCAGAATTAATTACAAATTATGATTGACCTATGCCCTATTTTTCTGTCTTTTTTTTTTGTTATTGTCACAATTTCTCATATTGCTTATACTGCCATGAATACATTTGACAAATGCTGTCTATAGTTTTATATAAATCAACTTTACTAAACAATATTATGATTTATTGACGCAACATAAATACATTACTTCTTTTTGTTACAAAACGATAATTCCTTTTCCATTTATATTAAGTTTTTACAAAATATTGTCTAAGTCAGCGAAATGTTTTCTTATCTTTATTTTTTAATCTTACCACACTGGATTCTTGATTTATAAATCAATTCATTGAGTATCAATATAATCGTAACAGTTAACAACAATAAATCAAAACAATTAATGTTTTAAATATGATTTATTATTAAACAGAAGGCAAAGTTGGAAAACTTATAACGTTAAAATTATTACATAGCTAAACATTAGACATGATCTATCCACGAAATTAATATAAACAAATATCAATTAATTTTTCGTAGTATTACCCTTGTAATTACAAGCCAGTCAGCTATACTAAAATGTAGTCGCAACATTATAGTTAAACAATATAAAAACTAAATTTATATAACATAACAAAATAAAAATATTATTTGTTATATTGAATGTCATGTCAATATTTATTAAATACACATTTATATTGTATTTTTATTGCTCCAATTTTATTACATATTTCCGTTTAATTAGAAAACACAAAATACATAAAATCATAAGAAAGAAAAAATTGAATTAATTAGATGTTTAACAATTTTAATTGATTGTAAAATTAATTCGAATTATTTTATTATGAATTTATCAGTTGATTGCTTTAATTAGTTAATATTTCCTGTTTATTTTTTTGTTATTGTTTTGTACATATTATTAACAAAAATAAATAAATGCATATACATTATATAGTCAAGTTTGTCTGGGTCTGGGCAATTTTAATTCAATTAAACTTTTCAGCATCTTAGTATCTTATTTACTCTGCTTTACAAGAAATATATTTTGACGGCAACTTATATTTGTTATAATCAGATAAAATAAGTCAGGCATTTTAATTGCATCTTAGTTTTTTTTAAGCAAAAAGAATCATAATTCTGAAAAATCATTTATAATTTTTTTATTTTGAAAAAAATGTATTCTTATTCTTACATGCTTTATAGTTTTTTTCTCATGTCACCACAGGAAATAAATTGCTAATTTTTTTTGCTCTGCTTAATGACAAAAACTGATTTTTTTAAAAGATTGAGAAACATTTTTGTAGGTGAAAATTATTACGTTTCTAATTTATGTTTATTTATTATTTTATATTATTTTCACACGATTAACAATAAATATTGTTATCATACTATATATAATTATTGTATTTTTTGTTCTACAAATACGGAAACAATTATGTAAAATAATAATATGTCAATAAAAATTAATAACAATAATAATTTTTATCATTAATCACATCAATATATAATATGATACTTGTTTTTTGTTATTTTAACCATAATATTGTTTGTTATAACTTTTGTCTATTTATGTTAGTAAATTGATTTTTAAGGAAGTTATGAGAAATAAACTGTGGAAATATTTTATGTAAACATTTTTTTATTTGTTTGTTAATGATATGTTGTAAAAATAGAATCAATGAATATAGTATGCCATTAGTAGTATCTAAAGTATACAGCAAGTCATTTTAAAAAGGAATAGAACATCATATTATTATACATATGTTATATAGAAAATATTTAACAATTCAATTATATTTTTATCAACAAAATCGTATCTCAATACTCTTAACGAGACAATATTTAAATATGTTTTTAACTTTTAAAACTTCAAAGAGCTTTACTTAAAATTTAAATTCATTCATGTCTTTTCTTTCTCTTTGTATACTTCATGTTTACATATTTCCTAGTATTGTCGATAAAAATTGAAACTAATCATATTGTAAATTTTTGCTTTTATCGCATGCTAATTTTGGGGCTCTTAACATAATAAAATAACAAGTCATTATGCATCCTAAAAACTCGTATTGTGCGAACTAAGTTGTATTTTTTTCTGAAACGACAGAAATATTTTTATTTATATTATACTATTGATAATCTATAATAACTTTGATAAATTAAAGCTCAAGAATAAAAAATATAATAACAGTCATAATAGAAATCCAAACTTTACAAATTGAAACCCTACTTAACTTTTATATTATTATTTCTGTATAATTTTAACATTATTTGTTATTTCCTATTCTTATATATTTTTATCATTTTATTTTGTTTGTCGATATGGTATATAATTCTGAATTTGTAAATTGGAATAATTTTGTGTATTTTACCACAAATACGGGAGGATTGTATTAAAATAAAAATTTATGTAATTATATTATTGATTTGTTAAATAATTTAAAATTATACGAATAGCATATAAATATGATTAAATTGTTGATATAAATAAAGATTTTAGTTAAAATTAGTAATTAAAAAAATTTAATTGTTATTTATATAATTTTTTATATTGTCTATTGTATTATATTTAACTCATATTTTTTAACATAGTTGCGAAACCATTAAAAGTATTAACGAAAAAATTAATAATCAAATTTACAAAGAAAAAATATAACATTCGTTAAGCATTTACGATATCAAATGATTAATTTGATGATATGTATAAAATATTCAAAAAATATATTACTTAAAAATGGAAATTTTCGATGAAAGGGAAGAAAAATAAATACGGAAATAATTTATTCGTTCTTTTCATTTCATTTTTGCTTTTGATTGTGTATAATGTTGCAGTAAAATAATATTTGAAGATAAAAAAATGTAAAGAAATAAAAGTACAATCAAATATACATTAAAATTTTTATTATAGATATAAGCAATAAATAGTAAAAGTTTACTGTTAAAACAAGTTGATGAAATGCTTTTTATGCTCACAATTATTTATTATGATCAATTTCAAATGATTGTTTATTTTAGAAAAAAAAAAAAACTAGACACATTTAAGACATAATATAATATTAATTTTTATTTAATGTAATTTAATATAATGTAATTCGGGTTTCGGTAAATATGCTTAATATTATCGATACGAAGAATAACTATCTAATGCAAACTAAAGAAGGTTTTACGATCGTTTAAAACAATAAAAATAATACATTTAAATCAAAAAATGCAAATCTCAACAGTAAAATAAATAACTATCTAATCAAGCGTTAATTTTATTACAAAAAAACATTTTCTAAAACGGAAATTAAATATTTATTATATATTTAAAAAAGTCACAAATGTTTGATTAATTTATAAAAATAGTTAAAAATTATAAATTTAATTAGTCAATAAATTATTTTATGTTCACACATTTCTTATATTTGAGTGTTTAATAGCTAAACACTTGATTTGCACTTTACTTTATATATCCTATCCTTTGAATATAAAAATAAGTAATAGTAATAAGTAATAGTAAATAAAAATTGTTTTTGGTCTTTTAATAAATTAATTAATTAATTGAATTCTAAAATGGTTATTTAATAAAATGATGCATTTCAAATGCTAACAATAATTTCGTAAAAAATTTATTTAATGCATGTTAAAATAAGTTTATCTTATGAAGGTACATTTCAATATATGTATATTTTACTTCTATTCCCTACACACTTTTTAATTTTTTTTTAATTATTTACATTTTTGTTTAAAAACTGTATGAAAATGTATGAAAACTAAGTACTGATGAGATACAAATTAAATCTATTGATTATCGATATTTACTCTGGTGAAAAACTTTTTCTTTAAATCTAATAATATTTGTAAAATATCTAAAATATTTATGCATGTTATTAAATTACTAATAAAAAAAAGAAAAATAATTCTATTGGTATTTATTTTTGATAATAATAATAATAATAATACCAATGACTTATAGTTATAAGTCATTGTTATAAACAAAAGCAAATAAAATAAGAAAGAAAAATCAATTATAGGCCAAAATAAAATTAAATTCAAATTATATAATAATAAGTTAGATTAATAAATAGATAAAAAAAATAATTTGCTGGTGTTTCAATATGAAAGGCAAAATAACACATTTTTAACTTTCGAATTGTTTCTTTTTTGTTTAATACCTTATTCAAAACAACAATATAATTTTCATACAAAAAAGCACAAGTCAAAATAAATTGATCAATCAAGCACATTAATAAGTGAAATTATATAAATAAAATTTATAATTGTTTATAATTTTTAGTTTATAATCATTATTATTTTGTGAATATATAAATAAAGTGATTGTTATCAATTTTATAACATTTATTTTTATTTTAACTTATTTATTAAAAAATATTTTACATTTTTCTTGAAAATAAAAAACGATTTTACTGTCATTGTACTGTGTGTGGTTTTTTTTTTCCTTTTTGTTTGTTTATATATTTCACGGCCTTATCTGCATTAATATTTAAAGAAAATATTCCGAAAAAATATTGCATGCAACTTTCATATATAGTATTTCCTATATTATTAATTATATTTATATTTTTTATGATATCATCGTTGTTATTGTTGTTGTTGTTGTTGTCATCGTTTCTTTTGTTTTTATTTTACATAATCGTAGCTGATTTAAAAAAAAAAATTAAAAATTATTTAAAATAATAAAACAAAACGACCGTGTAATTTTAAAGTAAATAAATTGTATGTAAAACATACTTTTCTTCTTTTTTCCTATAAAAAAAAAACGAAAAATGCAAAATGAAAAAAAAAATAATTATTTAAAACTAACAGGGTGTCATTGCTGCAAAATTACAAAAAAAAAGCAAATTATTAGCAGAAACGAAACATTATTATAATCTCATTAATTATATTTTAAAAAAATTCTACAATAACTAAAATAAAAGAATATTAATAATAAATTGAATGCTATAAATATGAAAAACGAAAACATCATTAATTTTCTACCGGTTATCGGGGATAGATACTAGTCTATATATTTGCATAGAAAATTTATGTTAATTTTATAACCTGATCGTATAAAGTTGGACAAAAAATCGTTTTGTTTTTTTTTTTATTTTATAAATGACTTTTTATTGATTATAAATTATTGTCATATAAATTTTATGAAAAATATATAGAAGTATGGTTCTTTTTTTTTTGAACATAATTATAATTTAACTTTCAAATACTTTTTACCATAATTAACTTTTTATTGAATTAAATTGCAATTTTAACTTTTTATTTTAAAGTTCTTTTAATTGTATTTTCTTTAACCAAAACATTGGTTTAAAATTTTCTTATTTAATCAGAAAAATTTTGTTTAATTACAAAAATAAATGAAATCCAACAAAAAAAGATGTAAAAATGATTTTAAAATAAACCTATTAAAAATTATTTGAAAAACGATACTAAAATAAAAAATAACAATTTAAGGGCAATTATGTTAAAATTTATTAAGAACTTATGCTTTTTTTTTTGCAAAATAGTAAAATTTATATTCTATTTTATTTTAGCATTTAATTTTTGTTTTTAATTTTATTGAATCACCCTACAAGTAAATATAATCACGGAAAGGAACAATGCACTTTAATCCAAAATAAATATTTAAAATAATAAAAAAATGTATATGATAATTTGGCCTTTCTTTATTACTTTATTTTAATTTAAGATTCATTGAAATTTATCACTATGATTATTTTTATTTTTATTATTATTATTATTACTGCTTTTTTTGTATGTAATATGAAATCACTCTTAAAATGCTTTCCTTCGTTCGTATATAGTAAATAATAATAAAAAATATAACTCAAGTGAGCACATCTGCATTTTGTAGAATAATCACGTGTATTAAATAAAATTATAAAATAAAATAAAAAACCACATGGTCATTTAATTAAAAAATCGCAATGAGATTGCTTTTTAAATTCTGTTTTGTTTTTTATTTAAATTAAAAATTGTAAAACCAGACGAAGGTAATTGTTGTTATTGCTGATGGTTTTTGTGTATTTGTTTTATCGTTCGTTTCTGTTATTGTATATTAGTTAATAGACTAGATTAGTTTATAGAAAGAAAAGAGAAAAACTTTTGCATATATATCATATTTGTTAAGTAAACTTAATTTCTAGTTTTATTAATAGTAACAAAAGCCGTAAACACATAGAAATCAAGTCTCTTCTTATAAAATGCACACAAAAAATTATTACATTTGAATGGTTTTAATTTGTAGTTTTGTTGATATTATTTTAAAATATAAATATTAATTTAAAATAAATTAATATTTTTTTTACTTATGATTATCTAAAATTTTCATAAGCATATTAACTTATGATATATTGTTCATGTTAAAAAAAAAAAATATAATTTTTGGGTGCAATATCTAAACATAAAACTACTTGAAAGCTAGACATAATTTGAAACTGATTAACTTTTGAATTTAAATAAATAATGCTTGCATAACCTTATTATTCTGAATATAATTAAAAGACATTATTAAAAACGAACATTTAAAAAAGCATTTTATATACATCTAAACATAAACACATTTCATTATACGTTTCCATTTGCTTCCTACTTTCATTAACCTAAAATTAAAATGAAATGAAAAAATTGCAGAAATTAGTTCTATAGTAAAAGAGTAAAAATAAAATAAAATGATGTTCTATATAACGTGTGTAGAGTAAGAGTAGATGGTCTGCTGTATCATTCGTATACAATTTAATCATAGATAAGGAAGTTTTAGATATGTGAATAAACAAACAAACAAAGAATTAAATAAAAAAGCTTGTCGAGACATTCTTATACATACAGCGAAAACACGAAGATGCACTGAATAAGAATGAAAATAACATATAAATAAATGTGACATGAATAATTAAATTTTTCAACATTCAGACAGAAAAGAAACTTAAGAGAACATTTTTACTTAATTCAATAAAAATTTAATTAAAGTAAACTTAATTTTGTGTATTCAACGTCTTATTAGCTGATAATAATTAAAATACGTGTATTATTTATTTAATTACATCTAATTAAGTTTTGTTATTATTTTTTGTTTTTAGTTTAAAATTTTTATTTCTAACTATAATTTAATTTTATTATCAACATCTTTTGTAATTACATATTATTATTTTTTTTTTTGGTTTTAGATAAAAGTTTTTATTATTTTTGTGCATTCTGATAATTTATTTTTTATAGCGGAAATAATTACACTTATTGAACAAAAAATGTATATGATTTCGCTACATTAGTCATTTGAGAGGTTTTATTGATTTTTGTAAAAATATTGAAAATATAAAATAATTTCATGTCAGTTACAGAGATCATATATTTTATTGATTTTGTGTTCTAGGGAAGTTGAGAACGTATGTATATGAAAGAGTTATTAAAATATATGGTCAATCATATTCTTGGTATACAAAAGTAATATCTACTACTTTTCCTCTAAATATGATAATAGTACGCAATTATATTTGTTTTTAAGCAAAAAGTTATTCCCTGCAAAAAGTATTCATAATTCTTTTTTGTACTATTTTCTTTATAACACATAAAAAATAAAGTCAAATATCATAAATTATTTACAATGCAGTATATTACTAATAACCACTCTATAGAATTATATTTTTACATGTTCTTCAAGAATGTATAAATCCCCTTATGGACTTGAATCGACACTTTATGAATCTGCATTAAATTTAGTGTTTATCTTTAATAGGTTAATAATTAATACATAAAAAATTTATATTGTAACATTATTAAACTATATATAACTTCGTTTCAAGTACTATTATATCACTTCTACAGATTATTGGCTACAAATAAACATATATGAGTCATAAGTGTTTTTAGGTAGTAACCTAAATAACATTATAAAATCGAAAACTTATTTAAATAAAACAAATATAATTGTAATTAAAATAAAAAGTATAATGTACCGAATAAGAGAAATAGGAAAATTGCAATACATGAACCATCTGTAAGTGATACTACAATATATTAATAATTTTAAAAATAAATCAGTCAAATGTAGATAAAATTTTATGTTACTTTATGAAACCAGCTAGCTATAATATAATTTAAAGTTAACCTAATTATCGCGAATTATTTTGCTTTAAATTGCTAGTAAATTGCTTTAAAAATATATTTATATAAAGAATGGCACATTTTTAAAAACTAAAAATTGCAACAAATAGTTATGAAAAACATATAGCAATTATAGCATAAAGAAAATTCTCCTATAAATTTTTAACAAATAATTTTCTACCACATTAACTACCATATAATGATTAATGTGTTTGCAATTAATGATAAGCATATACAATTGAATAATATTTAATTTTGTTTCGTAACATTTCCATTTAGTAATTGCGGTTTTAGTATTGATGGATACAAAATAACTACTCGTAAATAAGGAATAGTGCACAGTAAATTTGATAAAGAATATTATTTTATTCCTAATGATCTTTAAGCAACAATTTGTATGTTAAAAAACATTAAAAAGCTTTAATTTTATTATTGAAATAAAATATTTTTATGTTTTATGTATAAAACTCTTTTTATTTTATATATTTCAAAACTTACATAATTTTGATTGTATTAAGGAAATAATTAAATAATATAAATTCAAATTAAAGTTTAATTTGATATTTAATAAATAAGCAAAGTAAACAGTTCAACGAATTAATTATTGAATTGTTTCTAAGAGGATGGCACCAAGCACTTAATTAATTAAATAAATTATTCATTTGTAATACAAGATAAAATAAACGAATGATTTTTTTTTTAGTTTTTATAATAGAAGTTTTAATCAAACAATTGAGATTGGACTGTATCATTTCATAGCATTTATTAAATCGATAATCCATTATTCACCTAAGCAACCACAATAATAAATACGGCATATATAATACAGTAAAAAATTTAATCAATCTACCTTAAATACCGTTCTACCTAGTTAGTAAATTAGAAAACTTATCTTAATTATTTTACCCTTTACCAAATTAAAAATCAATTAATGCAACATTTGTTTAACGTTTTAACTTTACTCATTTTTTAATTTAAATAGTTACAATTCAATTTTATTTCATTGCTTAACCTCACTATATCCGTTTTTTTTTCGGTCACTGTTTGTATTTTATTTGTTTTACTTAATTAAATCGCAATTTAAATTAATTCAAGTATCGTTTTATTTAATTTATTTTGTCTGCATTTTCAGTACGTGTGAAACTTTTTTATTCACATTTATTATTATTGAAATAAAACAAATAATAAAAGCAACCAATTAATTTAAGCAAAATTATATAATATTTACTTAAAAAAAACTATTTTCAATGTCGTAAAATTATGTGTTAAAGATCTCTAAAATTAAAAGAAATACATTATACTGAATAAAATTCAATAATAATATTATAATGTGTAACTATGTTGTGTATTTTGAGATCAAAACAAAACGGAAAAATTGTAGTCGCCTTGGCATAGAATAAAATTAATAATAATAATAATAATAATATTTTGTTGACGAGGCAAACAAGATACAGATGTGATTAATAAAGAAATAAAATGACAACAAAAAAAAAAAAAATAAATTAATAGCAAATAAGCCAGCATCAACAAAAAATAAATATATGGATATGCAAAATGATGACATTGAGAGAATGTAATGTAAGAATACAGGGATTGTATTTTTATTTTTCTGTTTAAATCGTAAACAACATAATATATATATTTTCATATACATATGTATACTTTATTAAATAAATAAAGAAAAATATACAAAACAAAACGAATAATAAAATGATTGACATAAACGAGTAAAAATTCAATAAATGAAAATTTCATGATTTCTTATTTAAGAAATATAAAAGAAAGTTTAATTTAAGATTTACATAAAATCAACATGAGCGAATGATAAAAATCTAACGAATGCTTTAATATATGGTAAATAAATTTGTTTATCTTTGCAGATTCTGTCCCAGCTATTTTAACGAACAAAAAGGGGTGGTGTAATCGTGTTTTCGTCTATATAGATGACTTAACTTTACAGTGGATTCTTTTATAAAATTTGTTTTCTTTTAAACACATTATTTTCACTTAAAAAAATATAATAAATCTTTGAATTACGCATAGCATGATTGAATATTTTTACAGGCGATAACAGTGCTAGGTAATTAATTTTGGTACTTTTTTTCAATTTTGAATTTGTAGAGTTTAAGAAATAAAATTACTAAATTTAAACTAAATGCACTAGAGTGTATTTATGTCTACATTAAATAAAATATAAATAATAAAATAGATTAATGGATAGGATTTTAATTAAAAACAAAGATTAATTATAATTAAAAAGTGAAATTGTTTTAATTATTATTATTTCTTTTAAATTTGGCTACTAACTTAAATTTACAACACATTTCAAAGCAAAAATAAATCAGCTTCATTGTTTAACCCTGTAAAAAATTCACATAGCAAATGTATTTTTTTATGATATTTTTGACTTTTGTATATATTTCTGCTTAAAACAAAAAGTTTTTAAATAAAAAAATGAACAGTGAACATTATACCCAGAAAATAAAAATAAAAACTCATTTTCAATTGTCAGCTTATTGAATTTGGTTATGGGAAAAGTTTTTCATTATTATTTTTCTTTGGATTAATGTTTATATGTATTTTTATTTGTGTTTATTTCAACATTATGATGATTTGTGGTCTTTTTAATTTTCATAATTTATCAATTTGAAAACATTTTTATTTAATTTTTCTAAAAATCATTTTAATGTAGCTTTTATGTTTCATTTTTACAATCAAATTGTTTCGGCATTTTAATTAAACTCTTAGTTTATTCATTTCAATTCGTTTGTGAATTTTTGATTTTCATATTTTGAGCTATAAAAAAAAATATAAATAAATATAGAAAATTGGTGAATGGAATAAAAAAATATTTATTTTTTATTTTGTTTTACTTGGGGGTTTTTTTATATTTTGCTCTTCAACATTACATTAGTCTAGACAAAGTAAATTTGACAGTTTTTTAATTATTTTTTATTGTTATTTTTATGTTTTGAAAATATTGTATTATAAAAATAAGAAAAGCATGACACATTAGAATGAAAATCACATTTTATAAGTACAACATAATAGATAAATAAATAAATATTAAAATAAAAAAATATTAAAATGTTTGGCAATCATATTTATATGATAGAAATAATAAAAAAACTGAAAAATGTTGTTGATTTAACATAGTTGACTAAAAAATGCAATTAGTGGCCCTCGAGATTTATAAATACGCATTTAGTGGTTCGTGAGTTAATAAAGTTTGTCGACCGCTGCTTTAATACATATAGTATAATACGATAAACAAAATTAAATTATTAAATCATCAGAGTTTTTTTTTTTTTTTTTTTCAATTTAAAAAATGTCATATTTTCGGGTACAAATTTGAAAATAAGAAGCTTAATTTAATTTCTTGCTATAATAAAATGAATTCACCCTTATAAAAATGAATTTATGTAATGTTATTGCAATATAAACAAAGAGTTTAACAATAATAATATATAAGTGAAATAAAAAATATTTTTTTTCCTTACTAGATATACAAACTGAAATGATATAATTATTGAAATAAGATATAGTGACAGAGATAAGAAATATCAGACACAAATTCAGCAAAAATAATGATTATAAAAAAATTATTTAATGCAGAGAGAGAAAAATGTTTTTGCTTTGTGTTTTGATAACAATTTTTGTAACATTTATGTCATCATCATGTGGTTGATTTTACTTTATTAAACATTTGTTTTCGTTTTAGTCTCTTGGTCGTGCCTGATAACAGTATATATATATACATATATATTTTTATATGTTACTTTTTATATGTCATTCTATTGATATGACTTATTTACATACATATTTTTTTTTAAGCAATACCTATAAGGAAATTTCTATTTAATTTTAAAACATTTTAGATTTTAGTCAATTTTTATTTTATTAATGTTAAAATATGTTTAAACAGAGCAAAATACTTAATAATTAATAAATTCTCACACTAGTAACATTTCTTATTACAATAATATATGTGAATTTATAAAATATTTTGTTTTCCATTGCAATAGATAAAAAAAAATATCAGAGAACATACGGAAGACGGATATTTAAATATAATATAATTAGTAACCTCGTCGTACATATACAATGCTTATAATTTTTACTTAATAAATAAATTAATTAATTAATAAAATAAATAAATGAGTTATAGCATTGTCGTTGTAACGACAAAAGCAGCATAACTTAATGAATATAAATGCAATAATAATTTGTTTTCAATTCGGCTGAACAAAACATTTTGGCATTGATTATTTCTGTTTACTTACTTCTGATTAAAGGTTTAGCACGATTTTTTTTACAATGAATGCCCCTACAAGGCAGACCTGTCTTATTGTTTTCTATAATTTTTTTTATAGTTAGTTTTCTTTACAAATTAATAATAATAATTATTATTATATGTTTATATTCTTTGTTTTTTTTTGGTATTAAATTTTTCAAACCAAAATTTAAAAAAAAAATCATACAGAAAAAATTATCTACTTTATGATTAAATCAATTAAGTAAACATATCTGTCAGCATAAAATTGAAACTAACAAAAACTGCCAATTATTGTTTAAATATTTGAGAATGAACCCAATTGTATAAATGCATCACGGTTACACTTTTTAAATTTTATTTTCCTAATCAAAACATTATTATTTTATTCTTTGAAAAAAACATTTTATTTCTTTATTAATTACAGAGAGAAGTTACACAATAATTATATCAAAATAATATTTGAACAAATAAATACTGAATATTAAAAATAAGAAAACAAACATTAAAAGAAAAGAAAATTCTGTATAAACTTTTTTGTAATAAAGTAAGTTGTTTGTCTTTTTGACTAAAAAAAGTTATTAAATTAAACAAAAGAATTTTATCTAACTAAATTATATTAAATATTATTTATATTTCGTTTACATGTCGACATATTTACGTTTTATTTCGTTTATATTACAAAAACTAATTAAATATACAAAAACTAAATTGTTGCGTAGATTTTATAATTCTTGTGCAAAAATTATGACTTTTTTCTCGCGATTTAAATTTATTTTTCTTTAATATTTTATTGTTTTAAATACGTCATATAATTTAAATGTACTGAATAAATAAAATCATTTTAAGTTTGTATGGTAAAATTTTTTGAATAATTTATTTATGAAATGAGTTCTTAAATTGCAATATTAAATAAAAAATAATAATTTTTGGAAAAAACTCTTTTTGTATTACTTTGCATTATTCCATTAAAATTTATTTTATAATAGTTTTGACAGTTAAAATTAATAATTAATAATTTATAGAAATTGCAATGTTTATTTGCCTTTAGTTTAGTCATCCAAGGCCAAATATATTATTATAAATTGAGTAATAAAATAAATTGAAGAAAAAAGTTAACAATTTAACCAAATATTATAAAGAGTTTTTAAATACAATCACGGATTAAATAACAATTTAACATGAAAGTACAACTTTCGGTTAAGGTAATATACAGCTAGTAATCATGATTATTGTTAAATTCTAATTCGGAGAAATGTGGTAAAACTATTTAATGTTCATAATTGTATTGTCTTTTGAGACTCTTCGAGAGAACATGAAGTCCATACTAATTTTATACCACTTTCAGTTTATTTTAGAAAAGAATAAAAACAATTTCAAATTTATTCATTATAAGCAACTTATCAATTATCCATTATTTAAAAAAGAAGTAACATAATTTTAAGTTTTAAAGATTTCTAATTACATTTTTAATACAATTTGTTGGTCCTAATATAGATTTATTTTTATTTACCAAATTTATTTTCAACTCCTTTTCTACTACCTACTTATATATATATATATATATATATATATATATATATCAAAATGCATATTTGATAATGTTTCTATTTGCATGAACAATTTTCGAACATTATATTGTTGTTACTTTAATCAAATTTAAATTTTTATTTATTAAATGCCAATATGTATTTAATTTTTCTTGTAATATTTTTTCAATTAAATTTATGTTAAATTTACATCACTATACAACATGTGCTGTGACACAATACAAAATAAAACAACGATTATGAATTATGATTAATTTTCATTTCATTGTTTCAATTTTCTATACAAAAGCTATGCGTTCGATGACATTATAAATTCATACAAAATAATAATCATAAAAATTAAAACTTATGTATGTGTATAATGAAAATAACAATTAAACAACATGTGTCATCATAATTTAGTTAATAAATATTTTTTTTTTTTGTTAAATTTAATTTTTTTTATCATTAAAATTAAATAACAATTATTTAATATTTTGTAAAATTAAAATCAAACATAAATTGATGGAAAATTAACGAAATGTAATTATTTTTAACAACCACGTGTAAATTTTTAAACAATTTAAGTTAATTAAAATTTATTAATAATTATTTATTTATTCAATTAAACTTGACAAACAATTAACGATAAACGGAGACAGCTTCAAGGCAATTGAAATGTTTTTGTGAATTGGCAAGCTTTAATTTAATTTCAATGTTAATCAATTTATTTTGTTATAATATTGAATCGATTATTAATGCAAATTATAGTAATTTAATAAAATAAAAACGGGAAAAAAGAAATGTTTATTTATTTAAATATTTAGTTACAGGTAAATTTAATTATTATCGCTATATTTTAACATTTGTATATACTTCTTCACCACTTCTTGTAGCTTATAAAAATTATTCACTTAATTTATAGTGAAATAAACTATTATTAGAATTTTTTCGTTGCATAATTACGCAATATTAATCTTAACCAGTATAATTCTATTATAAAAATCTAATACATTTAAAGTTTTTAATTAAATGACATTGACTGAGTCAAAATTATAAATATAAATTTAAAAAAAAAAGTAGAAAACTATCTATATTTACAATAAACAATAGTTTCAGGGTAACCCGTCATTATTTTTTAAAATATATACTTTAATTGTTTTGTTACACATTCATATTTAATTTAATATAATCAAATATAAGTATATATGATATTGTCTTAAGTTCCAGTAACCAAGTAAGTTACCTCGGTTTAAAAGTTATAAGATCAAATAATAATAATTACAATAATAATACAAATAAGATGAATATACATCATAATAATTAAATTTTAGTTAAATAATTATAAGTATGTGCAAAAAGTGACTCAAAATAAAACAAATAATGTAAAGAAAATTTTCTCTTGATGGCAAAAGATCAAAAAACTTGTTTAATTATGTCATGGCATAGTTATAAACTAAAACGGTGTTGTTTTTAATTTATTATGTTTTATTTTTTTCGTTACTTTTGTATTGTTGTATTTATAGAGTAATTACAAAATTCTATAACAAAAAAAAAATATAATAACGATAATATAATTACTGACTTTAAAAACAAATTTCGCTTTTCTTAAAGTAGTTTTTTTTTCTTAATTTTAGTAAGCTGTTTTAACAAAACAAAATATATATAATCAGCATGTAAACAAATGATGGAATCATGTTTTATTTATTGTTTCTTTTTTTTTTGTTTAATGAACTAAGAATAGCACGCCTCAAGGCTATTAATTTTTATACGTTCAATTAATGTTTAATCTCATATTAAGAAAATAAACCTTAAAAAAATTATAAATTCATTAAAATATGAAGTTTATGAAACAATAATAAAGCATTTTGAAAGGTTTTTATAGTTTATTCTTGCTTAAAAGATAATTTTTTTATTGAAATTGCCAAACAATGTACATGTTTACTTATCACGCTTTTAATTGTTTTACTTATCATATGTCTATGACTTGCCGTTTTTATTTTTAGTTTTTTTTTTTATGTAATAAATTAATCAAATTAACTTGAAGTCGCAAATTCAACTTAATTTACAAATTATCAGTTAAATACAGGGTCAATTGTTCGACTCAAACTTTGGTCTTAATTTTATACTAATGATAAAAGTTGATTAAAATTCGATTTCGAGTAAGATGTCAATTAGGGATACAAGATTTCGTTCTAAGATGTTAAAATTCTTTATCATTTCATTTAGTCAAACTGTTGACAAATGTGTTTTTTCATATTTTATTTTATTTTAAATTTAACAGTACTCTTTTAATACATATTTCGATTTTAGTACCTTATAGAATTTTCCTACATAATAATCAGTAATTTTGTGCATTTTTAAATGCACTATAATTCATGATTGTATAATGAAAAACAGAAATTTATTTTTTATAATAATATTTGTTAATAATTATGCATAATTATTGCATAAAAACATTTTTAAATTTCTTATATATAATAATTACATCGTTTTATTCCTCGCTTAATTACTTATTATAAAATATAAAGAACAAAAATTAACTACTATAAACATGTGGCATGTCTAAAAGTCTGTAAAAATCAATTATTAATAATAATTGTTTAAATAAAATAAATTATTATTAAATATTCTATTCTCCACTACAATAATAATCATAAATTTTATTTTATTCAGTTTTTATTAATTTATTTCCTTATGTTTATTGTTAGGTTAGGTTATTGTACCATGTGGCTAAGTTTGTTGTTTTGTCTACTTTTTCTTATTATATATTCAAAAAAAAAAAAATCTTCAGCTAGCAATTGTATTTTAGTATCGTCAATAATATTTATTGTTTATGCTTTGAAAACAAATAAGAAAAAAAAAAATCTTAGAACAGGAAATTTGAAGAAAGTTTATACAAATTTTAGAAACATGTTTTTTCTTAAATTTTTTGTAAATATAATCTAATTTTATCAATTAGTTATATATTAAGCATTTAGAAATGTTAATTTATTAATAGCAATTTATATACAGACAAACAAATGTAATTCAAGAATTAAAAATAACAATTTCACGTTGTATGCACAAACAAAAATGTTTTTTTCTTATTTGTTTTTTTTTTAATTTTTTATTATATAAACCATGTTTTTGCGTGACCAAAATAATTTATTTATTACGAAAATGATCAATTTCAATTTTGTTTATCATAAAAAAATGTATAGTAAGAGACAATCAATTTATAATATTAATTTATATATATTTCAGTATGACTAATTTTGAATTAATATTTTTTTCAATCATCTTTATTTTTATTCCGTGATTTAGGTTTTTCATTACTAAAAATTAAGAGATGAATTTATGTGATTTTATTGATTTACAATTGCAAGTGGTATTCCAGTGGTTGCTATAATTAATTTACCTTTTTCAAATGTATGTATTTGGAGAAATTGTATTAACATGATTTTACAATGTTCAGATGTAAAGTAATTAAACTTTAGCTTGAACATGTTCTTAAACCATTATGTTCCTTATGCTAGCTTACACAACTGGTAAAGTGGTAAAGGTTAAGTAAAAGTTTTATGACTTTGAATATTCATTTATTTTTTGTTCATTGTAAAAATAAATAAATAGTTGTAACTTATGTACATTTCAAATTTAAATACCTATGGTTTTCTTGATACCATATCCTACTGAGAAATGTTTTCTTTTATACATACGGTTTTACAATACAAAATAAAGTAACTGAAAATCATATATTTTTGAAGTATCATAAAAAAAAATATTTTAACAAAAATGTATAAAAATTGAAGTTGATTGAAGCATAAAGCATTATAATAACATATTGGGATAATTATTTTTTGAATAATTATATTTAAAATAAGAAAAGAAAAAAGTAAAATTCCATTTCTGTTTTTATTTATTCATTATGCTCATTGATTTAATGTTAAATTTTATTTAAATATAATAAAATATTAACGAGAGGAAATTATTATAACGACATTTAGACAAGTGATTTAAATAATTTGTATCTTTTAATACATTTTTCTTACTTTAATTCTGTCATTATGAATATTAATTAAATATGTATAAATATATATATTTTAATTTATAAATAATTTGTTTTTTTTTTTATTATATTATTTAAAATTAACAACCGTAAGTATAACCTTAAATTTTATTTATTTAAAATGTGCATTCGATTTTTCATATAATTCTAATAGCTATAAATCATTATTTGGAAATCAAATTCAAAATAATTAAACACTAAACAGTTATTCTGCATATAAATAAATAGAAATTATTATTATTTTTAGTTCTTCAATAGCTGCAGGTATTGTTAATTTTCGCATTGTTGACTAAACACATAATTATTTTTGTTCGAATATAATTTTGTTTCTCAAGAATAAAACGATATTCTTCATTAACTGCATAAAAAACAAAGGCCTTAGTTAAAATTAAATAATAGATAATATTGTGAAGAGTATTTGTAGTAGAAATAAGACCCTATTAGTAAAATTATTCTTTATTTAAAATATACTTGTGATATTTTTTGTTTATACTTGTGATAATAAAAAATCATAATCTATTGTCAATGCATTTATTAATTCTTTATTTTAAAACCCATAGACAAACCTTAACCTAGTTCTGTCCTTGCATGTTACATAAATAAAATTAAAATGTTTAAAGAGTATTTTTTGTCTAAATGGTTTACCTAATAAAATTATTTTTTTGCACAGGAGTAAACAATTTTCATCAAAAATCACTCTTAAGTATTTTTTTATAAGATTTTTATGATGAAAAATTATATATTAATAATAAACAAATTATAAATGAAATACAATGAAAACGATTATTATATCAATGAATGTACTGTGTCATGTCATAGTAGCAAGTTCTACACTTGAGGAATCACTTTATAAAAGACAAAGCAAAAAATAGACTATCACTAAATAACATTTATTATTAAATCAAAATTATAAAATACTATATTAAACATCGAAATATCTTCTCTTTATCTTTTATTATTGAAAATGACCTTCTTTAATTAACTATTAATTGTACTCCCCTCACTAAAATCATAAACAATTATTATTTTGATTAACTAATATCTTTTAAATTTTATGGAATATGTACTATTAATTTAAGTTTAAGTTTTATTAAACGTGGGTAAGAATTTATACATTTTTATCTAACGTTAGCCACCCATTACCCATATCGACAAAATTTTTATTTAATATGATTAATTAAAAAAATAAATAATAATACAACAAGGCAATGCTCTTCTAGAGTTCGTTACGAATAAAATTTTTCTGTTCTTATGTTTTTACGTTAAAATTAAATATAAATTGATACGAAAAAATATGACGACTTTATCATTTAATTAGACAATAGGTCAATTGAATGACCAAGACCCCAAAATATATACATATATAATTTTCTTCTCAAAAAATATATATTTTTTATGTTTTAATAACATCGAGAAAAATCTTTAATTCATATCACGTGGCTATATCATTTTGTTATAATTTGTAGTATTCTTGTAATTTATTATTTAATTCACATTTAATTTTATTCTTTATTTATATTTTTTTAGTTAGACTTTCATGTGGTTGTTATTTATTACAAATAGTTGAATTAAATTTACTGTTGTGTTTGTGTTTTATATAAATTCTATGTAAAAAACCAAACAAAAACAAAAATTATTTCTGTGCAAGCGCATATACGATTTAAGCTTCACAAAAATAGATGGCAAAGTTATTTAAGCTTGCATCAAAATAAATGGTTTGTAACTTGAATAAATAGGCAACTCCGAAATAAAGAAAAATTGTTTTTATTTTGTTCATTATTAAACAATATTTCATAATCACATATGTATATATAAATTTAAACGTTAAATTGTACAACTGTGACTTATATAAATACACTTTATGTTAAAAAAGTATTTTATTATTAATTTGTTTGCAACAAGTGCAACAAACTTAATCTAATATAATAGCATATATTTATGGGTTAACTTTAAAAAGCTTCAGCATAAATGAGTTACAAATAAATAACTACATTTAAAATTCAAGAAAAAAAAAACATTAATTTGACATATGTATATGGTATTTATTTTTCTAATTTTGTTTATATTTAAAAGAAACGCATATAAATTAAGGATTGAGTTTTAAATGAATGTACTTAAAAACAGAAAATACAAGAATTTTTAACTAATCATAAAGTATTTAAATTGCTTTTGCTTTAATTAAAAATAAATAAATAAAAAACATTAATATTTTTTATTGAAATCGAATTCATCATCGTAATGATCATCGTGATAGTTAGTATCATCAAATCGTCTGATATGTCGTGGACTAGTGCTTATTGGGCGACATTGGGTTGATGGTGGTATTAAATCATCATAACGCGGGCATGGATGCTCACCAACAGGTGATGCTGACTCATAACGACGTGATAATAATGTAAATTCTTGATGTGCATTACATAATTGTGTTAATCTTTGTAATATATCATGCTCCGGCATATCACGTAAATGTAACAAACGTGCAATACTACTCCGGAATGCTTGTAATGATGATAAACGATGATGAGCGTCAGCCAGATGAGCTTTTACACGAGCCAATTCATCACGGATTGTCTGTAAAACAATTTTAATTCAATATTTAAAATTAAAAATAAGAAAAATATAGAATCATAATTTTACGTTTAAAGCTTGCTCATCACGACACCTTCTATCATTCGATGTTTCAACTGCAGACCTAGCACGAGTTTTATAAGTTGCCAACTGAGTTATAAGACGCCCACGTTCATTCTCTAAATCGATAGTTCTATTTTGAAGTTCATCAATTTTCCGAGCACGTTCAAGGGCAGTTATCTGTTAATTATTTTAAAAGAATTCTATTTATAGTTCAAATTTATATTTATTATTTTATTTTGTTCAATTAAAGAATATAAAGGTAAATAGAAAATTGATTTTGTTATAAATCATAAATTTAAGATCCGTGCCTTGTAATCAGCAGCTTCAGCAAGTTGTGCCTTAACGTCAGCTAATTGTGTTTTTATCTCAATTAATTGCTGTGCTGTACGTTCAGCCTGTTTCGCATTTCGCCGTGCACGATTTAATGCTTCGTCACGTTCAGTCTTAAATAGTGTTTGTTAATTTTTGTTTTTCATTTAATTGAGACTACATAACATAGAAAAAATTAGCGCTTAAATACCTGTAAAGCAGTTTTACACCGATTACCATCCTCTAAAAGTGCAATTTTACGACGTAACAATTCTAAATGCAGATCTCTGCGTTGTACTTGTTCCCGTAGTACGCGCACGCGACGCTGCAATGTATACATAGCGGAACTCTACTCATTTAATTGTTAAAAATAAAAATTATTAAAATAAACTCAATGAAAAATCAATGAAATAAAAAAAGTACTTCTTTCAATGGTAAATCATGACATGATCGTTCTCGACGTAATTTCGGTAAATGATGATGATGGTGATGTGGTAATGAATTTTCCCAGCAGTGCTTTTTATAATTATTATGAACTAAATTTTGTTAATATTCATATTTAACTTTGGTATGCTAAAAAAACAAACTAATAATAAATAAAACTGATTACCTTATCGCATACTGAGTGTGAATGTGGATGATTGTGATGATGGTGGTGCTCGTGATGTAGTGCTAAACGTTCAGCACGTTCTAATAAGGTTTCTCCTAATATCGTGGTGTCGTTACCATGTTGTGGTGGATCAGTGCATTCGCTCCAACTCAATGCACGTGCTAAACGTACCAAATATTCACTTAACTTATAATTAAAATTAATAAAAACAAAAAATGTAAAAATAAAATTATAGTTAATTATAGAAATTATATCACATTATGTTTTACTGTAGTATGCTCTTGTCGCATAAGCTGTACTTCCGCATGTGCTTTTTCTAAACGCTCCTCAATACTGCATCGTTGAATTTCTTCTGTTCTTAGCCTACCTGCTTGCTGTTCGAAACTCTCTCGGTGTCTTGAAGCCTCCATATTTAATTGTTCACGTAAACTAATCGTTTGACTTTGTAATGTTTGATTATCATTAACTAGTTCGCGTATTTTATCTTTTATTAATGTTTCGCATGGTTCATTAATACCAATCATACTAGCAAGTGTTTTCAAATACTGCAATCTATCATTATGAAATCGATCCAAATTTGTTTGTAATCGGCAACTACGAGACTCAAAACCACGTAATTCCTCGCGTAATTTATTACTAGAAATATCACATTCACCCAAACGATCACGTGTTGACTGTAAATCACGCTCGGTGTTCCGACAACGATTTTCTAATTCTTGTGTTACTTGCTGTAAGTGATCAACCTGTGATTGTAAACGTTGCTTATCAACATTGGATGTGCTTCGTATATTTATCAATTCTGATTCGCATGTATTTAATGCTTCACATGTTGTTGTTGTCTATTTAAAATCAAAATTAGTAATTGAAAATCATATATAAATTATAATTACTTTTGTTCTTAATCGTTGCAATTCAGAGACAATTTCAGCTGCTTTCGTTAAAACATTGTCAGGCGTTAAATGTGATGCATCGCATACGTCAATTCCCAAGCATATACATAAGCGCCGTAACAAATCGTGATATTGTGCTCTGGTTTTTTTTATATAAAAAAAATAATTAAATGGTATGAATTTGTTTATTTCTAAATTATTGATCACACGATAATTATCTAAGCGATCAATTCGAACTACAAAAATAAATATACTTAGCCTGTTCCCGATGATTTTCTTCTGTACTTAGATCACATTCTAAACGTCTGATTTTATTAATTAACTCTTTATTTTTCTCTTCAAAGCCACGTTTATCTCTTTGTAATGTTTGCGATATGCTTTCACTATGTACCTAAATCAGTTATAATCAAATATTCAAGTTTTTTAAATTAGCACAAATCAATGTAATTGGACCATACCAAAAATTATTAAATAAAATATATAGAACAAAAATTAGAGGCACAACTTGCTGCTTATGGTAGTGATAAAGTTTTAAACATTAGATACACTAAGAATCAAAATTAAATAAAAATTACTTGTAAATTCCTTTCTCTTGTTTCGGCAGCCTGCAAACGATTTTGTAGAGAACTTATTAAAGCCGATTGCCTTGCTGTTTGAGATCGCAACGATTCACATTCTGTTTCTCTACCACAAAGAGCACTTTTTGATTCTGAAAGCTTTTGATGTTTATGAAAAAACAAATTATATCAATGTTTTTTATTTATTTATTTTTATTATTATAATTATTGAACCTCATGCATCAAACGATCACGTTTATAAGTTGATGCAGCTAATTCACTACGTAATGTCGTTACCAGATCTAATGAATGCGCCAAGTGATCGCCTTCATGACGTAGAGCACAAGCAGGATCAACCTGAAAAAAATTTATTATTACTATATTTATATTTTTTCTTATTTTTATACTTGCTAAAAAGATAACAAAACTTATTTTTAAAAATCGGGGAAAATCAATAAAATTTATATAAATTCTATGTAAGGGAATTTATTTATTTTCTATGTTTTATTGATTTATCAAAAAAAAAAAATAAATAAAATAATTCAAAAAATAATTTCTTTTACGGTTAAAATATAATTGCAATACTCTTTAACACAATATACTTAATTACTCATATATTTACATGAACATGATGACCACCAAGATGGTGGTGATGATGGTGGTGCTTTTTCATTATTACAATGTTCTTAACAAAATAACTTAACCAATTTATTAAAATAAATTATTTAAACATTTTTCGGTTATCCAATAAAAATTTAGAGAAGAAATTTAGAGAAGACCCCCAAATCACATGTAAACAAAAAATAAACGCACCTTACCGATAAAGTATATTATTTTAACTAAATCTGGGTTTTGATTTTTATTATTATTAAATAAGTTTTCTCTTAACAACACAAAGGATACAAAGTTACAACAATATGAAAGAAAATGTGTATAAAAGGAGCATTTCCTTGTTTTCCGTTAAATATCCACTATGTATAAATACTTATTTATAGTTTGCTTATATCCATTTTTTTTTATTTTTTAATATTAATGCAAATCACAAAATTTTGCTACCAAACAAAGCAATACCCATTATTTAGGTCGACAGAAATGGATAAGTCACGTTATATGCTTTATGTTTTCTTTATGTATTTATGTTGTTGATTCATATTCTTTTATCAACCCATCATCAAAACAAAACTTAGTTACTTACCCCTTTATAAAATACAAAAATCAAACTTAACAAGCATGTAATAGTAATAAAAGTTTTAAATGATTTAAAAAATTATGTTTAGAAAAATACAGCATAAATAAAAATCGAAATTTTATTATATCGTCAATAAAAATAAAAAATTTTACATTTATTAACAAAAATCATAAAGAAAAAAAATGTGTTTTAAAAAGGTAAACTTTAATGTACCTTCTCAATATATATCGACGCTTTTTTATGCTTGATTTAACAGAGAAGTTTCTCTACATTTTTTTTTTCTTTAAATTATTAAAAATACAATAATTAAATACTTTAATTAAACATCAAACCAAAATTAAGTATCTATTAAATGATTTACTGATTTTTATTTGACTTTCTATCAGTATACCGTTTATTTTCCTTATGTTTAAAAGAAATACATAAATTGAGAATAAAAAGTGTCTGTACGTTTTTACTATGAAATATTTTTAAGTATTAAAAAAAGTAGAGTAATTAGTTAACAGTAATTGACTAAATATTTTCAACTGAAATCGTTTTATTAAATTTAAAATTGCATAAAGCATATATACATAATATATTTATTTTATTAATTTAGCAATTTGTTATAATAGATAGTTTATTGGAATTTCCCCATTTTTCAGATTTTCTGCATTATTTATTTTATATTGTTACCATTACTGTCTGAATATTGAGAAAAAAAATTATTTAAAGCATATAAACAAAATAACATAAAACTATAGCAACAACCTTAAGTTTATTAATTTTATTTTTTCGTAGCAAAATTTATGCGAATTTTTTTTTTATTTAAAATACAGTTTGTTGATATATGTGGCAAATAAAAAGAATACAAAGAAATAGTAATTTTAACAACAAAAAAAAACAACCTATTTTACAAAAAAAAATATAGCAAACTCACATTTTCTTTACACAGTATATCAAAAATTTCCCAATCTTGTTCACTATTTCCAGATTCATCATCAACAGCACTACTACCGCCAGCGCGACCGCCTCTTATTGACATTTTATTCTTTTATATTCATATAAAACTATCAACTAATATATTACAAACACAAAAAACATCTTATTTACTTATAAATCAATTTTCACAAACAAAAAAACAATTAATTATTTTCTTAAAAACAAACCTTGAAATTCTAATCACAATCATATTTTTAAAAATTTTAAATGGTTTTAGGATTTATCACTTTTATTAATTATAATGAATATGCTCAGTTTGGCAGTTTTATTTAATAACTGTACAAGGTTAGACTGCCACCCATTTATCTGTTTGCTTATTTAACCAAAGTTTTGTAATATATATACATATATACTTATGGAAATATACATATGGAAAAATGTGTTATATTAAAACTGAAAAAAAAAACAAAATATATAAACAAATGAAAAAGGGGGCATGGCACATGGTAATACTACACTCCCCACTTAAAAATAATAATTTTATTTTCTATAACTCGCTACATTAGATACCTGTTCACCAACGTTTTATTTATTTTTTAAATTAATAATAATAATTATTTGAATTATATAATTTTTCATTCATTTTGAATTTGTTTTGCCGCTGTAAAGTTGTATTTTATATTTTAAGCATTAATAAATCAAAAATTCAAAAATTTATAGAAACTATTGATATGCTAGAATTATCAAATTGTAAAACATTATTGTTAAATAAAAAAATAACAATCTTTAGAATTTAGATATCTTAGTAAATTATAGATAAATATAAAAGAATAAAATATAAACTAATTAATTCTCTTATAATGTAAAAAATATATATATTTTTAAACTATTTAATATAAAATTCAATAACAATCGATTAAACAAAATATATTTCCGCTAAACGATTATTATTGATATTTTAATACATTTTCATTTTATTTTATTTCTATATATTAAAATATTATATCAAAAATAAATGTACAAAGAAATAAATTATTATTAAATTAAGTAAATTATAACAAAAAAAGAAAATGGTTCTATTATTTTACTGGTGATGTTAAAATGATTTTCCTTCAATGTTGGTTCGATGAAAATCACTTTTTTTTAACATTTACTCTGAATAATTAAATTCATAATCAATACTACGTTATTCTGATGACTGAATTATTTTTCAACTTTCTTAGACTTCTCAACAGTATTCCAATTTTTCTAATTTAATATATAACTTTGTGCTTTCATTGACGTAATGCATTTCTTCTTTAAAGATAGTATGTAGTTTTACAATGCGAAAAGAATCTATTGTTCCAATAAGCTACAGTGCTTATTTAAAATTTAAATCATAATCAAAATAAACTTGTATTCAAACTGATCCTAGCATATAAAGTAATAATTTAAATTTTAACCATAAGTATGGTTTATTATAGAGAAATTATTTTTTCTTGCGTTTTGTTTTTAATGGTTTTTTTAAATTTTTACGAGCAGGTACTTGTGGTAAAATTGGTAATGGTAAACCATTTAATTCGCACATTAAATAATAATTTACTAAATTTTCATTACCATTATATAAACGATATAATATTTTCACTTTTGTCTTGTGACGCCACAAAGTTAAATATTTTTTAGCTATTTTTTTTCTATATCTTCGAATAATTTCATGATTTAAATTATTTTTCAAAATGTCATATTGATATGATTGTTTCGCATATAAATTTTTCATATTTTCCAGTTGAATTCTCATATTGCCTATATGTAAATCTAAAATTTCACATTCTTGGTCATATTTAATATTAATAGCATCAGCATCTGCAATTAGCTTCTTAAACGAAGTATATGATTTGTTTTTAATAAATTAAAAAAATTTTGGTTATAAAATTTTATCAAAAAATAAAACCATATAATTATAATTACTGTAATTTTAAAATGATAATAATTTGTTATTTCATTGGTTACACACGATTCAACGGACGTATTCTCTACTGAATCACTAATAATTTTCTTACTTTTATTGATTTCTTCATTAAAATGGTGTAATCGTTTATTTTGATGTGTTTTATTCATACTTGTCACATATCTTCTCTCAACGTGGTACTTCACTTAAATAAACAAATACAAAATTTACTTGAAAACATTCTTTAATAATAAAATGACATATTTCTTACATAAAGTATCTGTGAATTCTCCATCAAATAATTGCTTAAGCGTTTGTATTGCATTGAGCTCCTCGTCAAAAGGAAATAAATTATTTATTTGTAGTTTCGAATAAATAATTTGATTGTAACATATTTCTGAATTTGTTATAAAATTTTTTAACTGATTAATTTCCCTACAAAAAAAAAACAAATTTAAGAATTTGTTAATTAATTATTACAAAAGGAAAAAAATACTTATTTTTATCCTCTAAATATCCAAAACTATTATTTTGTATCAATTCATACATTATAGCTGCTAAAGTATTATCAATAGTTTGTAAGTCAATTTTATGTTTAGCTCTTACAGCATTTATCACACCTTCATTCATAAACAATATTAAATCTAAACATGATTTTTTATTAATTCTAAAATGTTAAAAATATATTATTTAAAAACTTTATTTATTATGTAAATTAATTGAATATTTACCTTTTTTGATATGCAACTAATCGCCATTCAAATAATCCTACCGGTGCGCTTATATGATTTTTAATTTTACCTAGTTCTGTTTTAAATATTTGTAAGGTATCTACTAGAACATGACTAACTAATATACAATGAAAATGTGCTAATGTCCCAGACACATAATTGATTTCATCATTTCTTTGTTCCTAAATAAACCAGTACTAATTACATATTTCTATCTTATTATTTATTATTCAAACTAACAAAAGAATATGAACAATGTGATGCAATTGTTGACCTAAAAGCATTTTTATACTGTTGAAAATCGGATTCAGCAATTGATGATCGAATTTTTGCATTTGATAACAAAATATATTCGTTTTGTAGCAAATCAAAGAAATTAGATAAGTTTAATTCATCATCATTATCAACTGTGATTTTATCATCCATCATTGGTTTTATTATTAATATTATTTTATAATTATTATTATTATTTATGTATGTCACTAGAACTCATTTTATGAATTTTGTTTTCATTTGTCAACGGTTGTTATTTTATTTATATGTATAAAATTAGTTTGATTGGTCTAAAATTTTAGTCTGTGTAAGCTTTCTGTTTTTATGTGACATTTAGGGAATCGTATAAACAAAAAATTAAAACATTAAGAGGAATTTAAAAAAAATTAAATCAAAAAACAAGAATTAAAGAATCATAATTATATATATATAAAAATATCTAAATATTTATTTTAGAAAATTTTATTCCATATATTTTGATATTTTTAAATATTTAATTTTATATATATTTTTATTTTATTAAAGCATACATAATGGATAGCATATTAGAAGAAACACAATCGGAAAATAGTTGTGATGCAATAAAAATAGAACATGATGAAAGTGATATACATCTGTTGGAAACAATTTCTACATTGATTAGAGAACAGTTTGACTATATTGAAGAATTGGAAAATGTTAATTTTAATAAAACATTAGTTATGGAAAATTTAAAAAGTGCAATTGAATATAATAAATTATTAAAAGAAACGACAGAAAAGGTGTGTCTTTATTCATATTAAAAATATTAAATACTAGCAAATTCAATTAATAATTTTATTATTATTTTTTTAAAGTTATTACATGAACGCGATGGGAAAATTAATGAAATGTATAAAATAATTAAAGATTTATTACAAGACCAACAAAAGGATATTGAGGATAAAAAAATTTTATGCAATGAAATTTTAGTATTAGAAAATGAGAAAAAGAATATTATCTATCAAAAATTAACACCAAAAGACATGAAAAATTATTTATTAAAACGTGATAATATTGTTAATATTTTAGATGAAAAACTGAAAATTATGGTTAAGGAGAAAAATGAATTAGAACAAGCAAAGAAACAATTATCCATTGAAGCCCGGTAATATTAATATACTCATATAATTAATAAAAAATAAAAATTAAGCCTTTACTAATCTATTATTAAAGAAATGAATTGGATAAAGTGTTACGAAAAATAAATCATGGTATTCGTGTAACAAATTTCTTAAATAGCACCACAATACAAATTGAGAATAATGTAGAAAATATACAAAAGGAATTAAATGAGCTGAAAAAATCAATAAGTGATAAAAAAATATCATCATCAGAATAATTAATTGTTTTTAATAAATATATTATTTTTATAAATTGAATAAAAAAAAATTTTTTTTTTCTCGTGCAATATTTTACTATTTTGCAATAAAAAATAATTACATATATATTTTTGTAAACAAGACAAAGAATGTTTATATTTTTATAAATGCAAAATTTAAGATGCGAAACAACAAATGAAGGTATTTTACAAAAAATATGCAATGCAACGAATAAAGAAAACATAAAAAAGAGAAAAATAAGCAGGACGAATGAACAAGAGAACGTCAAATGCATATGTGTATTATACATGTATACGTATTACAAGCGATGCAGTTTTTTTTATACATATGTTTATGTTTAATAATGCTTTCAGAAAAATACCTTAATGTTGTATAAATTTATGTTATCCTCATGAGAGTTTAAACTTACGGAACGTGCCCTATTCATACATAGGGCTTTAAAAGGGATTCTACACACATAAGCACCCTTCATACTGATGCACTTTCAAGTAAAATATATTTACATGCATTTACAGGCAAAAACAACAAAGGCAACAGCAACGCATACAAAATTGTTGTTTTTTTATTTGCTTGTTGTAAATTTTAAGTAAGCACACAGTACGCGATGTAGGTAGAGTGAAGTGCATTTTATATATTTTTCAAGAAAGAAGAAATTACAAGAAAATGTGCAACAGAAACACGTAAAATCTGTTTATACACAATAAAGCAATAAAAATAAACCGCATTTCATTCGAATACTTTAAGTAAAGCATGTGTAGTGTGCCAACTCAGTTAATATTATTTGAATGTAGATTTATGACTGTATTATGCTTGCCTGGTTTTGTGTATTCCACAAAAATAAATGTTTAAATGATTGGCATTATTGGAATTATCCGAATACCCAAAGCAGACAAACAGCTAGCGCATTTTTGTTGCTTTCTTTTAAAATGAAAAATTGAAGATACTTTGCTGTGTTTGATTTTTGTTTTTTTCAAATGAATTTACACGGTCTTGCTGTTATCGAGTTTTTTCCATTCAACATTTGTGTTCGGGCATTTAACGTATTGTTGCATTGGCTGCGTTATGCACGCCTTGTACAGACGTGGGGCGTGCTGAAAGTAATGAGTACCAAATAAATTTGAATTGTTGTAATTACATTTAATTGTGATTTGTTTATTTTGCCTTGGTATTTAAATAAAAACTATAATGAAAATGCAAAGCTTAGAAGAAGGCATGCTTGTTGCAGTGAACGAGAAATTGAAATAAATATATTTTGCTTGTATTAAAAAACAGAGCAAAATTTTATGTCGTCCTAGTTAAAAAGAGAACAGTTTTTCATTACAAAAATTTTGAATGTCATCGAGGTCAAAGCGATACTTCTTACATCTTATGTATTGTTTGTGAAGAAAACATTTGCTTGGCAGCCTGGTTTGTGTTTCGATCAGTTTGACGTAACATTGGTCTTTAAAATTGCCCTAATTCCTTTTTGTTTATTTTCTTGGTTGCTACGACAACGATATTGGTTTGTTTATTTTACCATTGAAGGCAACTTAAAAACAGAGATCCTGGAATCCTACTAAAAAGGTTACAAAAGATCGAACGGGTTGTATATGCAAGCGGATGGAATTCGTACGCGTAACGAAAGAGTTAAAAAACATTCTTGCATGGCAGGTAAAAAGGAAATTTTATAATTCTTTTATGGGTGGGCTAACAGCAGACTGCATGGTGGAATAAAAATTGATTTTTATTTTACTTTGTGAATCCTGTGCAGCCAACATTGTTGTAATTTTTGTCCTTCGCACAAATGCTGCATGCTGCTGCAATGCGTGTTTGTGAAAGTTTTGTTTTTTACTAAATAAAGATGAGTACATCACGGGAAATCAAAAACATGAAGATGATACGATACGAAATTGATTGAGCAGAACAAATATTAGTCCCTATGAGAAAGAAAACTATGGTTGCCTAATCCAAGATCTGACGTCAGTTAGCTAACGTCGCATCACTTCCGAAACATAAAATCGCAATTCTTGCGTTGCATGTGTCTTGTCGTTACAACTTACGCCATCCGACAGCATACAGGATAAACGGAAAACGTCTTCGTGTTGTTTCAGGCGCCGCAACAAAACAAGCACATGTTTCGCGACCGCATTTAACAGACTCGCATAATTTTCTTGAGTCATGAAAACATTAATATGTGTAAGTAAAAACAACGCGATATGCTAGTTGCTATGAAACGAGAATCATCGGAGCGCAACGATTGGCGACAACGTAGCACAAAGTAATAGCTAGGAACGCTGCAAACACCAGGCTAGCATAATCAAAATCATATAAAAATAAAAATGAAAACGAATCGTATTATTGTGTGTCGTTGCCTTGACAGTAGCTATAGCAACCAACACAAAACATTTTTACTTGCGTCAGAGCTGAAATTGTGTAGAAATTTTTTTATTGAAACAAATACATTTTTAAGAAACAATGAAAAAGGTTTCTCATCAAAATTAAAAGAAAAAAAAAAACAAAACAAAAATAAAACATCACATGGTTAAAACAAATATTAAATATTTAATGAAAAAAAATAAAAATAAAAATAAAAAAAAAAAACAAAAAATTATATAAGAAAATAAAATGATGTTCGCCTAGTAAAAAGGTTTACATGAGGATGCTGTTCATTTTCTTCATTATCTCGTTTTGTTACCGATAACGTGACTCCACAACAAAATAAGGCCGCCCCAACTGCATTTCTTAGCAAAAGCTACACGGTTAATGCAGTCGCGTACGTCAAAGAAACTGCATTGTAGTCACATAGCAGGAGAAAAGAGGAAAAACTTGCAAGCAGCATCTTTACATGCGATGTGATTGCTGCAACGAGAAAATTGAATTCGTATATGACTTTTGTTACATCAATCTCTACTCTACTTGATAATTATATTATCCTAATTAAATATTATTTTTTAAATATCATCCATACGGTCTTTAGACTAATACTTTACTAACTACTTTATAAGTTTTAGACATCAAACAGTATTTTTGTATTTTGTTAGATTACGATTTAAATTTGACGGCCAAACGTGAGAACTGATGACGTCAGTCGCTTTTGTGCGGATATTTTGCACGAGCTGTAATCTACGCGGCGTTCATAACACGAAAGAGTTGTAATATTTATATTTTATAAAAATATGAGAGGGGCAATATATAACAAAAATCCATATATGCGTGCGAGGCATTCACTCATTGCTTTGCTTTGCTTTGCTTTGCTTTGTATATTTCGTTTATTCACTTTTCTCTGTTTGAATGTATTTTTGTTGCATGATTCCACATATGTTCATATATGTATGTATTTCAGTGACTGTGTTGAATATATACATTTTTTTTATGAATTTTTAATTTATGATTATATGATAACGATTATTTCTTCTTACATAATAAAAGATTTTACATTTACGAACAGTTTTCCTTCATTTTTCTTCTAGTCTTTTTAATCAAAACTGGAAAAATATATCTGCTTTAAAGCCAAAATATCCAAACAAATGTTGAAAATATGTTAAAAATTCAGAAAATTCCAAAGGGCTTTTGTTAGAATTGCAAGGCATGTAAGAGTCAACAGGACACCATAAAACTGAACAAGGTTTCGTTACATCCATGAAAAACAGTAAATATGAAAACAAGAAAATTTTCTTCCATTTACAACACGTTTTTTCCTTCTTTTTCCAAACTAGACGAAAATTGTATGTTTTTTACTCACTTGTTTTTTTTTTTTTGACATATAAATCTCGTTAGTTATGTCGCAGGAAAAAAATTCTTTTCTAGGCTAGAGAAAATAATTTTGCCTATTCATTCCGTGGAACAAGCAAACAGAAAACGATGTTCATGGAAAATGTTTCACTTGCCTAGCAATACTACTGTTATAGAAAGTATTTTTATTCATTGCGATTGAATTTTTTTGTATCCTTTTTCAATGTTGTGTTTTTATGTATTTAACAGAAGCAAGCAACGTTTATTAAAACAGAAATGATATACATATTCTTTCCATAGTTTTATTTTCTTGTTTTTGCTTTGATGTACTTTTTTGTCTCTGTGTACTTCGTTGCTGCTGAGTGTGAATCAAATGAACGGCGTTCATATATACGGTACGTGACACAATTTTATTTCGATGCAAACTTCCCCCACGTAGCAGAATGATACTGTTGTTACAGAAATAGTATTTTTCCTTTTGTTTATATACAAAATAATGTAACCATAGACAACAATACGCTAGGCTAGCACATTGTACCATAAGGCAGTCTATTTTTAAAGCAACGTTTTTTTTTACTGTGATTCGTAATCTAAATATAACCACCCCATCCAATTAATTTTTGTAATGTTTATTTTTGGGTTGAAGCATTACGATTTTTAGAGACGTGCAGAGGGGTGATGATACTAGGCGTATGTATTTTAATATTTTATTTTACAAAATACGGAAAATTGTTTAACCTCTTTACTATTATGTTAATTTAGTCAAAAGTAACGAAAAGCTATTGACGTCGTGACGCAAACGAGTTTTCCTGTTTTCATTTTGCCTATTTTTCCAAATGGAAAATTTGCCTTAGTTTTTCAAAACATTTATTTCATTGCTAAGAGTTAAGAGTACAGAGATACAAGTCTTTACAGAAAAAATGAAAATACGGAAAATTTTAAATAGAAAATTGTGGAAAATGTAAAAAAGAAAAACGACGCCGACGTTACTGTACTTCTGGGTGTACTGTTAACTTGGTTAAAACTAACTGCGACGGTGTATACGTACGTCGTCGTCGTCACTTTGTTGGCAGTAAAATTTTATATGTTTCTATTAACACAACTACGCAGGAAAAACTATATAAAAAAGAAAAATCATTTGGAAAATTTGTGAAAAGCGTGCATTTTATGATACTCTGTCACGTTTCTCTTCTAGATAAATTTCCTTTTTATCCAAATGCCTTTCGGTAAGGAACAATAACAGTTAAAAAAAAACTTTCGCATTTCATAACGGTAGGTTTGTTTATAAAGAAAATTGCTTTACCGGAAAGAAAATTTTCATTATTGCTATGAATTTTTTTATCGCTTAGTATGAACGACCTTGTTCTACAAATACACGGACAAACAGATACGGCGCACAGCTACTATGTATAGAGACTTTAACATTATTTTACATTTAAACTTTTACTCTATACATGTGTCATTGACCGAATGACGTTCTATTTCTATCTCATTTACTCTTATAGCACATATCTTGTTCTTTTTTTATTTTTAATAAAATAAATGTATACGCCGCTAGTGTTTTGTAGCAAAACATACTCAATACCTTCTTTGTGATTTTGTGAGCCTCGTTAGCCAGCTAGACAAGTGGGACTGCCTCAACATTTGCCGTTTCGGTTTTGACAAAACGTGGCGCGGTTTGACATTGCCAACGCATTTTCTCTTTGGCCGCTATATGACAGGAGGAGTGTAGTGTTCATATGCCTGCGTTTTCGTTTTTATAGTTTAAACCAAACATTTTATGTTATTTTTTTATTATATTTATGTTCATTTTATGTATATATATTGTTGTTTATGCTTTTGTTGTTTTGAATTTTTTTAACGAAAGTGGTTGCCGCCTGGCTGATATTGTCTTAATTTTCTCACAAATAAAAAAAAAAATAATAATAACAATAATTATAATAAACAAAGCAAAAAAATCTTGGCGTGCCATCGTTGTTGTTCTTTGTTGTGATTAATAATAAAGTAGAGAAAAGAAATATACGTACAATTTGTGGTTTTTGGTTGCGCGAAAGATATTTTATTTTCATCATTTATTTTTTCAATTCTATAGTATTTTATGTATTTTAATGATATCAAAATACCAAAATAAAAAACAGGCAGTAAGCTACGACGCGTAACACCGTATCAAACACGCCCACTTGGGTGCATAATTTTTTTTATAAATTATTACAAAAAATTAATTATATGATTATAAGAAATTAGCCACACAAATTCACCTGCAAAGATTTAAAAGAAAATTAAATAAAAACTCCTTCTTCATATTGCTATTTTCAAGATAAAAATTCAAACAACACTTTTCCAAGAACAAAAACAAATTTTTTTTATGTGTCGCCAGCTATTTAAAAATAGAAAAATTAATCAATAAACAGCTGATTTTTATAAGTAAAATTATTAAAAAATAAATAAATAATAATAATAATAAACAAACAGCTGTTATGGCACATGTGTACAAACACAAAATATGATAAAATGTTAATATTTGGGCATAAGAAAAATAAGGAGAAAAGGTATTTTAAATGACCGCGCTTTTTATTCAGTTGAATACCGATAATGAGTTCATTTATGGATTAAGCAATAAAAAAAAATTAAATCAAATATATATGCAACAAATATGTTCGGCAACAAAAGAAGGCGTTTGTACGGACGTCCTACTTAGTATCACAACCACCCACACAAGGCGTTTTTAAAGGGTGGCAACAATACCATTAATAAATATGGTATTGCCCAAACACAGTTACGATGCAACAGGCGAACATATTTCGTTGTCCTGTTATCCTTAATGTTAAACCATAGTTAGGGAATATAAAAAAAAGTTAAACAAAATAAATATTTCCCAAAGTTCAGCCACCCTATTGCATTTATGTTGAACAAATCAAGCGATGTTGGTTACGTCGTATTGCGATAGAATTTTAAGGTTGGGTAAAAACACACAGGCTGTATAATTATAAAGGACAAACAGATAGTTAATAAAAGCATAGAATGGAATAAACTGAGACCAGCCCATCGTTTATAAATAAAAAGGTGCCTTGGTTGGTTTGGCGTTGCCAAAACCAGTTTTATTTGTATTTAATTTTAAATTTCGACCCAAATTTCCTAGGCAAAGCATAGACAACCCCAAATGTAAAAATACTCTTTGCGTGCCATGTAATATAACTGTCTCCTTTCTTTTACATTACTTCATATTAAAGACAGTATAGCATAGTCGATTGCTGTAAGCAATTTTGCTTCAATTTACACATTTCCCTTTTAATATAGTTAGTAGAAACTTGTTACGACTTTTACAGCAGTGGTTTGCTGAGCTTTTAGCTAAAACCAGATCTAACAACAGCCAACCCTTATTGCCAGCAAACAGGCGATAATATACATTCCTATTCCAAATGTACGAAAACACTTTTACATAGCCAACTGTGCTTGTGCTTACACTACAATACAAATCGTTATAGGTGGTAATTTTCGCCTACTTACCATTTTACATAGCAAAAACGCGTCGTCCTTGCTAAGTGTATCTATAAAGTATGTTGGTTGCCTTTTGTTATTATTATTGTTAGATATTTCTTCTGGTATTATCTGCTGCAAACTATGTTCGCCTATTCCAAAAACACCATGCGTCATTTTGACTGACGTAATTTAGACAGCTGTCAATTTTCTATTGTTCCGTGTTTGTCGTTTATTGATTTAATTTTGTATTTATCTGAGGATGCCGCTTAATGTTTTTCATTTGGTTCAAATGATATTTTTACTTCATTGTATACTAGCATTAAACGATGTCAACAATAATTAAGAGAACAATTAAATAATAATAATCATCATCATCATCATTAATCGTTTCATCTTGTTCTATCACTATTATCAGATTTAATGACACCTTACTTCAATGGTATGTGAAACTGAAAACAGTAAAACGCATACAAACGGGAAACGACGTTTTTAGTGATTCCATGTATACGAAAATTTTAATATTAGGGAATAATGCTTTTTACACAAAAGTAAAACAATTTTATTCTCACGCATACTGTGCGAGTGAGATTTTTGTAACATGCAAGGCCGTAGAACATAAAATGCAGAAGGATGCTGTGTTTTAATGTTTTTAATATGACAATATATTGTATTGGTACTTAACGGTACTTGCTTTGCTTATCGAGAAAGTGTAGGTCATTTTGTGAGAGTTTTAACAGCGAATATAAAATATACACATACACCGCAGCGTGTATAGAAAAGGGCTTTGCTGAAACGGTTATACTGGGCTCTTGTTCTATTATGAATTTATTCAACGCCATTTTATAGATAAACAGCCCCTTTTGTTATTTACACCCATTTTTATTACATTTATAAATTTCCTGTTATTTTATAACTTGCCTCAACTTTGCATTTCACAGGCATTATAGCAGAAGCACTCTTGCGCATGTAAATGCAATGAAAAAAAAAAAATATCGCGGCCGATAATACTTCAATTTATTACGATTCTGTATTCCCATTAACTTCATCAGGTGAGGATTTCCCATGTGTCTGTTTTTCAGATTACATTTATTTTTTATCCTTTTCTTTCCTGTCCTTTTTCTACACTCCATTAAGTGCCATTGAAACATTTTTTTAAGATTCCAACACAAAAAAGAAAGCAAAAAAAAAAAAGAATTTGTTTGTTTCCTAATTGTTTGACAAAATAATAGGAGCTCATGAGACACCACAAATTTGAGCGGTTGCAATTTTTATTTATATTTATTTCTTTATATTATATGTATTTATTTTTACAAACACTCAAAACTTCAAATAATACTAATACATTATAGTTACATTTTATAATTTTTTTTCAAAATGTTTTATGCTTCATTTATTCGGATGGTTTTCGTTCGTTCCACTTTTGTACCTCGGCTGTTCCACAAAATATAAATACTACTGTTGATAAACATAATACAACAAATGTCACCCAGAACACAGATCTCCATTCTTGCATTGAATGCTTAAAAAATTATGAATACAATATTAAATATTATTTGTTAATAATTTTGTACATTTTGTATAAACAACTTAAATCTCATAGGCTTGATTTAATAAAAGAATATAAAAAAAATTTACAAGAAAAACTTACGTTTGGAGTCATACGACCAACGATATACGGTGCTACAACTCCTGCAAATGAACCAATCCCGTTTGATAAAGCCATAAGTGTGGCTGCGTAATTTGGACTTAAATCCATTGGATTTACTTTCAAGGATGGATAAAATGCTCCCATGAATCCCATGGATAAAGTGAAGAAGAAAACTGTTAATGCACGATTACAACCAGCATACGAGGCTGCTACAATAAATATGGCTGGACCAATTGCAGAAAGAGCTGTGAAAAATACTCTAGCACGTGTAATTGTCAATCTATTCTTTTTAATTAAATAGTCACTTATCCATCCAGTTAATATGGACATAATAAACATTAAAATATATGGTAAAGATGAATAAAGCCCATTTTTTAACACCGGAAAACGTAATACATCGGACATATATTTCGGCAAATCTATAATCATTATATAGAATCCAAAATCGTGTCCACCTTGTGCAATTATCAACGCAATAACAGGAACGCTAGTCAAAATGGCCTTCCAAGGAGGGTGGGGTACATTTTCAGAATTTTTTGTGTCACCCATTTCTTCTGCTAAGAAAGCTTTCTCTTTTTCAGTTATAAAAGGATGCGATTTTGGGTCACTGTAGCACAGAAATGTCTAAAAATTGTATAATAAATTATATATCTTTAAATATTATAATGTATGTAATAACAAATAATTTACAAAAAGAATACACCAGATTATACCAAATACTCCCCAGAAATAGAATACAAATGGCCAATTAAAATAATGAAGTAAAAGTCCTGAGACAAGCGTGTTAATTATTGTTCCAAACTGTTATATTAATATTATCGAACATATTATTGATTATTTGTTATTATAAATTATATACATGCCTGACATCCGCCAAATACAACTGCACCAAGTATACCGCGTTCCGTTTTTGGAAACCACGATGCCATTAATCCATTAATTGCTGGAAACGTGGTTCCTTCTCCTAGGCCCATTATAAACCTTAAACAAACCAAAGCTGTAGGACCTCCAGCTTTTACTCCTACTGGTGTTAAAATTGATACAATTGAAGCCAAAAGTATACCAGCACTCAAAACATATTTGCCACCAAATATATCAGCTAATACACCACCAGGTATATGGGTTATTACATATCCCCAAAAAAATGATGAAAGAATAATACCCTGCAGTTCTTCTGACCAATTATATTCGCCAGTATTCTTAAAATAAACAATGTTTTTAAATAAACTGTGTAAATTTTCAAACAACAAGTTCTACTTCTTTTGGTTCGCTTTGAAAATCATCTTCTGGACATACGCCCGAGTCGGATGAATTATTATCACTTGTTGTTTTATTAACCATTTCTGTTATTGCTACAGATAATACCAAACGTAGTGTATACGCATTTGTAATTGCTAAAAATCCCATTATAGCTAATAGAATTCGCTGCGGTATGTATGGAACTTTTCGTTCAAAAAATAAAAATTTTATAATTTTTTTTTATCAATGCACCATAACATAATATTTTAAAACTTACTAACACACGGCATAATAATTTTTATTTACTTTTATAATTTATCAAAATTCAGGACAAATAAAAATAATAGATTAAAAAAAAGTACAAATTATAAAACAAAAACACTAAACAAAATGTCAAAAGTATTTTAAATTTTCAAATAATAAATATGATAATTTTTAGATTTTATTAACAAAAATAAAAATAGAATAACATATAGCATGCTGATAAATATGCAAATTTTATATTTTTTAACATTGTTCAAAACTAATTAAATAGGTTGTACATTTTACAAGGCTTCCCCAAAACCGTTATGGTTTTATATAATACATCTCTATTGTTGCAATAAACACATTTTTATAAAAAACAATCATATTTAGCTTAATTTTCAATGTTAAATATAAATAAGTATGAATATATTAATTAATCTCTTTGTTATCTTAAATAAATAAAATTTGTTGTTATAATTATTTATCTACTATATATTAGATAAAATGTTATGATTCCTTGCACAAATGATATTTATTAATAAAGACAGCACTTATAAAGTATTTATAATAAATACGTTGACAATTAAACACATATATGGATCACAAAAGAAGTTATTTTGTTAAAACCAATACAGCAAAGGGCATTATATTAGCGTTCATATTATTTTTATTTGAAAACATGCTTCCAAAATTATTTAATAATTTCAATTGAGTTTATTTTTGCAGAATTTTTCAATAGATTACAATATTTTACTCTCTACTTTGTCTGTAAACTAATTTACAAGAAAAGTAGTAAATGTTAAACAAATGTCACAAATAACATGACATTTACAAAATTATATTTTTAATTTATTATAAATTTAATTCTTTTAGTTTATTATCACTGGCTGATTATGTATATTCATTTTTTATTAATTGTACTCAGTTTATTCCGTGGCTGAGTTTCACCTAAAGCTCATAAAACACATCCGAAATTCGTTACCATAAATATAATAAATGCTATCCAGAATACTAGACGCCATTCCATTAATGAATGCTTAAATAATAAATAATTAAAAATATAACATATTATCAATTTTTATGTTATACAAATATTTTACTCTCATTTCGTGTCATGATGCCAACTACATACGGTCCAATTATTCCAGTTGTGGCACCAATACCATTTGTTATAGCCATAAGTGTAGCTCCATAATTAGGACTTATTAGGAATTAGGATTACTTTTATTCCAGGATAGAAAGTACCCATCGCAATAGTAAATAGGAAAACGACTAGTAAACGATTGCAACTGGTATATGAAGCAGCTATAAACTATTTTCTTTGATTGAAAATCGTAAAACGTCACTCATGCAAATTAATGCCATCATGGGTACACTGGTAAATATATGAGCCATGGAGTAGTTGGTAATGTATCATCTCTGTGTAATTGAACAAGTTCTCTTTTTAAATAATTTTTCTCTTTTTCTGAAATAAAAGGCTGCGAATCTGAATCACTGTAGCATAATATAGTCTAAAAATTTTTATTAATGCTTAACAGAATTTAAAATAATTTTTTGTAATATTATATAAAAAAATTTTTCTTACAAATAAAATGAACCATATTACGCCTAGAACACCAAAGAAATTGAACACGATTGGCCAATCAATAGTAATACAGTAAAAGTTCCCAAAATGGTGTTTTCCTATAAATTAATTATTTTATTTTAAACTGATAAACAAAATTTCTAGCACATAGCACAATAAAACAGTAGCATTCGTGTTTTCGTTTCCTAAATGCATTAATCAATATAAATTATAATTCGATTATTTGTGCAAGCTTTTCTAATATAATGGAATTCCTTTAACTTATAATGAATGCACGGACTCTCGAAATCAAAGATGAGTAACTTTATAAACCTATTTTTTAAGTTTTAATTGTGCAGTTTGAAATCATACTATGCGAAAAGTTATTTTCGGAATTAAAAAACTGCATTCTAATATTTTTCACTATAAATTCAACCTTATAGTTCGAAGAATATCAGTAAAGCTTTCGGTAGTGGATTCCTTTTTTTTATTCATATCATATATATTTTTTTCTAAATTTAAAATACGCAACCAATTTACCAACAAGAGTTATTAAGATTATATGATTTTTATTTCAATTTGTTGAACAAATCTAAATTATAGCATGCTAGATGACGCGTATCTAAATGGTAGGCGCTTACTTATGGCCTCTAGTTTCTAGGGAGGTCCGAAATAAAATAAATTTATATAATTTAATTTATTTTCTATTATTATTGCTAAGAAAATTGAAAAAAAAAATAATTTCAATTAATTACGATCATTCAATTAATTGCAATCAGAGCTTCTGTTCCACCTCATTTTATTGCAACTGGGGTCAATAATATAAATATTGCCGTCGATAAAATACCCAAATTTAATATGTATTTTCCACAGAAATCCCCAGAAAATTGATGATAAAATAATACCCTGAAGTTTTTCGGACCAAAAATATTCACCTCCACCCTATAAAAAAGTGTTTCAACTTTAAACTACACTTATTAAATAAAAAATAGAACCATTTGCGAAGAATCCCGGCTGTCTGGAATGGGACGCTCATCTTCATTATGTGTGCCATTACCTGTACTTGAAGTTTTATTAACCATTTCTGTTATAGCTACTAATAATATAATTCGCATTGTGTTTGCATTAATAATTGCTAAGAAACCCATTGTTGATAATAAAATTAGTTGGCGTATGAAATGAACTTAAGATACAAAATTAAAAGTATTCATTATTTTTTTTTGTTTCATATTTAATGTTTTAAGACTTTATTTGAATAAGGCATTTCTTTGTAATTTTTTTTATGTTCACTTTTATCGGAATCTAAAAAAATTAAAATTTAGTTATAAAAATGAACTCACAGAATAAAATAAAAACGTTAAACATTAAATTTTTTAATTTATGGGCCAAAATAATATGCCATGTAATTAAACATAACTAACAAATATTGTATAGTGAAGATAGATATATCGATAGAATCAAGTAATAATTTGGTATGCATACAATCCACATTAATGCTAATGGCATAGCTGCATAGAAAAAAGAATCTCCAAAAATTTTCATTGATAGAGTCAATATAATGCTAGTTTATATTTTCGGTACATTGCAATTCCAATGCATAGTAAATGATACGGCATGCTTTTATTTATTGTTTAACTTACATAACATCAAAGATGCTTGTCAAGTACTGCATAATTACCAGACATAATAGATATTAAAATTTATTTTCTATCAAACCGGCTAAAAAATAACAGTCAACAGTACTTACTACTTTTCTCATATTTGTCACCTGAATGATATTGATATATGTGAAATCCTATTAAATATTGAGAATTCTGAATCCATGAATTATTTAATCTGTTACAAAAATAAAAACAAATATTGTTTATTTCGTAATTTTGCTCAATAATTCTATTTTATTTTCATTTATTTTATTAATACTAAAAATTTATTTTAAAAAATAAATAATTATAAGTCTATAAATAATTAAACGAATTGAGACAAATTTTGTCATTATGAAAAATAATTGTATATGTTAAACAAATGTCACAAATAACATGACATTTACAAAATTATATTTTAAATTTATTATAAATTTAATTCTTTTAGTTTATTATCACTGGCTGATTCTGTATCTTCCTTTTTATCAATTGTATTCAGGTTATTCCATGGCTGTGTTTCTCCTGAAGCCCATAAAACATATACCAAATTCGTTACCATAAATATAATAAATGCTATCCAGAATACTAGACGCCATTCCATTAATGAATGCTTAAATAATAAATAATTAAAAATATAACATATCAATTTTTATGCTATCAAAATATTTAACTTACATTTGGTGTCATGATGCCAACTACATACGGTCCAATTATTCCAGTTATGGCACCAATACCATTTGTTATAGCCATAAGTGTCGCTGCATAATTAGGACTCAAGTCAAGTGGATTTACTTTCATTCCAGGATAAAACGTACCCATAATACCCATCGCAATAGTAAATAGGAAAACGACAAGTAAACGATTGCAACCGGCATATGAAGCAGCTACTATGAATATAGCTGGGCCCACAGATGCTATTGTCGTAAATAATTTTCGTGCGTTTGTAATACTAATACGACCTGTTGTCACTAACCAATCACTAAGAACACCACTTGAAATCGACACAATCCACATTAATGCGTATGGCATAGACGAGTATAAACCATTTTCTTTGATTGAAAATCGCAAAACGTCACTCATGTATTTGGGTAAATCAGTAACCATAATAAAGAAACCCCAATCATGACCAATTTGTGCACAAACTAATGCCATCATTGGTACACTGGTAAATATATGACGCCATGGTGTAGGTGGTAATGTATCATCTCTTCGTAACTGCCCAAGTTCTCTTTTTAAATAATTTTTCTCTTTTTCTGAAATAAAAGGATGCGAATCTGGGTCACTGTAGCATAACAGAGTCTGAAATTTTAAATTAATGCTTAACAGAATTTAAAATAAATTTTTATAATATTATATAAAAGAATTTTTCTTACAAATAAAATGAACCATATTACGCCTAGAACTCCAAAGAAATAGAACACGATTGGCCAATCATAGTAATAAAGTAAAAGTCCTGATATTGATGTACCCAAAATGGTGCCTACCTATAAATTAATTATTTTATTTTAAGCTGATAACAATGATTGTTTACTTATAATGCTGATAAATAGGTTTATTTATCCATGTTATCATTTTAAGTGTTTTTAAGTAAATGAGTAGATAAATAAATGCGCAAGATGCATTATAATTGCATTAGAAAAAATGAAAATATTTATAGAAAATATTTACAAAGCAATTGAGAAATATAAATAAAACAATATTTACCTGACCACCGCCAAAGACTAATGAACCAAGTTTACTTCGTTCTTTCAAGGGAATCCATGATGCTAGCAGAGCACTTAATGCAGGAAACGTTGTTCCTTCTCCTAAGCCTTCTAGAAATCGTAATGCAATTAGAGCTTCTGGTCCACCCCATTTTATTGCAGCTGGTGTCAATAATGTAAATATTGCCGTAGATAAAATACCCAAACTTAATGTGTATTTTCCACCAAATTTATCAGCTAACAGTCCACCGGGCAAATGTGTAATTACATATCCCCAGAAAAATGATGATAAAATAATACCCTGGAGTTCTTCGGACCAAAAATATTCACCTCCACCCTATAAAATAATGTTTCAACTTTAAACTATACATATTAAATAAAAAATAGTACCATTTGCGAAGGATCCTGGCTGTCTGGAATGGGACACACATCTTCATTATGTGTGCCATTACCTGTACTTGAAGTTTTATTAACCATCTCTGTTATAGCTACTGATAATACAATCCGCATTGTATATGCATTAGTAATTGCTAAAAATCCCATTATGGATAAAATTACTCGTTGCGGCAGGAGGCAACCTAGGAATAGACATTATCAGAAAATAGTTATTATCGAATTCTGCTTATTTTTTTAGAATACATTTAATATATAAATATATGTTTATAAACTTGATTTTTACACAAAGTAAATGAAAATGGAATTATATTCTTGCCTCATATAATATCACAATAAATAAAAACATTGTGCTACATTTCTTATTTATTTAATATGTCAATAAAAAAAAACGTGTAAAAATAAGCGTGTTTTAAGTAACTTGAATCCCCAATTTTTGTATCTCAGCAAATAATAATTACAATAATTCATTAAGATTGCACATTTATTGTTACTTATTCTTATCATTTTATGATGATTTTGCACTCTAAAAGCCGTACAAAGATATATAAAGGAATTTTTTTTTATTATTAAAAATTATATAAATAATGATTTTAAACGTCTCGCCAGAAAAGTAAACAAAAACTGCATTATTGTAATAAAAATCATTAAATTTTTTTAAATAATAAATTATAATATATCCATTATATTACTTTATTTTAGCTTGATTTCAAATGTCAAATTAAATAATAAAGAAATAGATTTAAAATATTTTAATACTTTACAATCAAAAGATATAAAAAAAAATTATAAAAACAAAATGATTTATAGTTTAATAATTTTTTTATAATACAATTGTTATTATAACAAATTATTTGTAATTAATCATAATAGTATGTCATATTGTTTTGGCAATAAATAAATAAATGACAAAACATAAAATTTAATCATGAAAAATTTGTATTCGATTATCTTTTTCATAATCTTGAAATTAATTTCATTTTTAGTTATTTAATATTTGATTAGGTTAGCTATTTAAATCATTTATTTTTAACAACTAATTAGTAATAATAAATCTGTCTATTATTAAAATAAGATTTATTCTATTGTCTTTTACTGATAATACGTTTATTTTTTTCCCATTATGATTAAAAAATTCTATGATTTAGGAAAAAAAAAATTCAGAATAATTATTAAAATATAAAAAAAAAGAAAATATTTAATTGCATATAGGAACATAGTTCTTAATGCGATTTTATTTAATTTAATAATTTTTACTGAAAATAATTAAGTAAATTTTTTTTTCTTATATAATTAAAAATATGTTCATCTTTATAATTATAATTAAACTGTTAACTAAAACATTCTGTAGTAATAAAAATAAAATTATACATAATAATATTGATTAAAAAATACATATAACCTTCACACTAAATCTAATTAACATCATCACGAAACCGTTAAGCGAAAATTATGCTTTTACTTAAAAAAAAAAACAAAACAAATATTTAAATTAAAATAAAAAATTACTTCATTGATATTATAGCAATATAACTCGTATTTATTTATAAAATGATTATGTAATTTATGTATTCGTAATTGACATAATTAAATTTGTTACACTTTTTTAACGTTTACTTTTAAAGTACAAAAAAAAAATAGAGAATACAATACGATTTGTATTCACTGTATTTAGATTAAAATTTTATTTATTAAACAATAATAAAAATGTCACTTAATAAATTAAATGCTTTTATTTTTCATTATCAATTTATGTTAAATAAAAAAAAAAAATGAATTAAAATAAATAAATAAATAAATAAAAGTCACATTCAATCACATATATGATATATAATTTATAATATATTTGACAAAATAATAATAATAAAAATCATAAAATTTATTGTGAATGCTACATAATATGCAAATCATAAAAAAAAATAAATATTATTTTCAAGTTCAGAAGTTTGTATGTTTTTTTTTTTTTTTTTCATGGAAATTTATTCATTTATAATTTTCAATGTCGTGAGTAGTATTAATAAAAAAAAACTTTATCATCTTTATTAAGCACTGATAATTCCGTTTTTATTAAAACTAACGAATTAAACATAGTGAAAAATCATTTGTCTGTAATCGCGGTTTAAATTATTAAATTGCACATTTACAAATACAGTTAATTATTCACTAATTTCAATAAAGTGCAATAGCGTTTTATTGCAATAAAATTGTACAATAACGCATAATAAATACTTATTATTGATAAAATTTAGTTTAAATAATGAAATTATATAACAAATATTATAACAAAATTTAACTTGACTTGACTTATTATACGTCCTAACAAAACAAGCATACTATTTTGCATTTTAAAATTGCAATAAATTTTACGAAATATTTTAATCTATTTTTGGATAGTAAAATCCTTTAAATAACATAAATAAGTAAACATTAATTTTCAATTAAAGGCCACTGTCAAGTTTAATATAATTAAAAAATGTTTAGCCTTTACCTACTTGCTATAATAATTGGATATTTAACCATTTACCTTTTTTGAAAATCGCATTACTTGCATATTCTGAATGCATTTCATGAAATCTACGGTAAATCAACTTAATTCAGATTAGTTGTTTTTTTTTTTTGTTTAAGATTTAAAATTTATTGTTTATGAATTTAAGAAATTTTTATTTTATTTAATGCGCTTTCGAAATTTTTTAAATAAACTACTGCAATAATATATTAATGGTGTGTCCGTAAAATTATTAATTTTTTTGTTAATAAAAATTAAAAGGAAAAAAAAATTATATTTTTATGTAAAAATTATAAAAAAGGTTAAAAACGAAAAAAATACGTATCTTTTGGTCATCTTAATTATCGTCATTAGTTCAATCAGGTTTATTATTTTTCTTATTAAATTATAATAATGTTGAATATTTGTTGCAATAAAGTGAAATTAAATGAATTAATGAAAAAAATATAAATAAATAAATAAAACAAATTATAAAAAAAAAATAAAATAAAATAAAATAAAAAAAAAAAAACATTTAAATGGTCACTCTTGAAAAAAATAAAAAATTTTGTCGTCAAAACTTTTAAAGCACCTGCAGCACCTTTCACGTTTTATTTTAATTAACAATGTTGACATTTTAGTGAAATTTTTTTTTTTTTTTTTAATTTTTACTGACGCAAAATCAAAATATACGTTTGTTTAATTTATTGTATTTTTTAATTTTCTGAATAAAGACATAATAGTAATAATAAAAAGAAAAATAAAAATATTGCGTGTTTTGTATTGCTTTTTTAACATTTAATTAATAATAAAATTAAAACAAACAATGAAAAAAAAACATTTGATTTAATTATTATTATATAGGCACAGCAAGGTATTATTGAATAAAAGTTTATAAATTATAAAAATCAAATTATACCAATTAGAAAGAAATTATATAAACTGGAAGTAACCAAATGCCCAATAATTGATCTGGAAAAATTTAACGTGTTAACATATTTGCTTTGTTTGAAATAAGCGGTTGATTATAAAAATTTGCGCGTGCCTTGATATTCGTAACATCTAATATATACTTAACTGTAAAACAGTTTCTAAGATAGTGACTTATTTTTTATTATTGGTTTGTTTTTTCATTTATTTCATTTTGTTATTATTATTATTTGTTTAGATTAAACCATTTTTTATTACCAAATTTTATTAACAAAAAATTTTAATAAGCTGATTGCAAAATATTTTAGCATCTAAAAAAACCAGTGTTATTAAAAAATTATGCAATTATACTAAACCGTTGATAAAAACAATTGATTAAAAAAGTTTAAAGTCAGTTAAACTGTTTACATTAAATAACTACAAAAGGTTAGTAAAAAAGCTACGCTAAAGTTAAAAATTAACCTTGACTTAATATGTAGAGGAAGTCAACAAATATCAAAATTATTAATTAATTAGAATTAATATAATTGTATAAAAATTAAATAATTTTTTTTAAGGTTTTCATATACAAAACAATTTATTATGACTTATGAAAGTGTTATAAAATTTAAATAAACAAAAAATAAAAGGCTTGTTTTAGGTTTGTGGAATTATCTCCATTGACTATTTTTAATATGATTAACATTTTTTTTAAAAACTATATGATAATAAATGTATATAATTGAAAAACAATATCACATTATTAAACTACTTAGATGTTTAACTTTATGACTTAAGATAAATGGCAATAAATCACTTTAATAACTTTTTACAACTTTATTATTATTTATTTAACAATATTATTGTATTTTGTGTTGTACACTCAACCCCGATTTACACGGTACTTTTTATACGCGGTTTCATTTAAGCGTGGTCAAGAAAATTTACAAAAATTGAGCTTATTTTGTAATTTGCTTCATTAGTGGTTTATCCATTTCATCCATGCACATAGAAATAATGATGATTACGCGGGTTCAATTTACCCAAGTTTCTGCGGAACATATCTACCGCGTAAATCGTGGGATGAGTCTATTTACAATTTTATTATTTAGTAGATTAGCCGTATTAATTTTATTCCGAACTTTAAAATTGGCATAACTAGTTTTATCAATAATTTGTAAGTTTGATTTTTTTTTAATATCAAACAATAACTAAAATATTTTATTGAAGATTAAAATCAGTTGATTGAAACATAGGTTTTACGCGGAAAACAAAAACGATTTATATAAATGTGGCATATTTAAACTTAAATAATATACCAAAAGAAGAATAATAAACATAAAGTTAAAAAATTAACTTAAAAAATGGGTTTAAATTAAAACCAAATCTTTTTTTTTAGTATGAAATATCACTTTTTATATCACTTGTAAATATATATTTAATTTTACTTACATCTCATCAACGTTTTACGCCAATCGGTAAACATTTTTAATTATTTTTTTTCAACACAAGTAACGTATTAATTTTAATAATTATTTTATTTAAAAAAATAAATAATTAAATAACATTCATTTGATTTTATTAATATATCTTTACTTAAGTGGCATAACTTAATTTTCTTTCTTTTTTATTAATAACTCCGAATTGGATATTAACAACACACTTTAATTCACAAAAAATTATTTTATTTTAATTATTATTAAAAAAAAAAAAAAATTTAATTATATCATTAAAAAATTTATATCAAAAATTATTACAACTAAACACTGAATACTTTAACAAGTAATTTTATTAAATGAGGTATGATAAATTTTTGAAAACGTTTTTATATTAAAAAAATAAAATAAAACACAGGTGCTGCTGCTTATTCAAAGTCTTGTGTAGAAATAACGAATAATAAAATTTGCTTTGCTGTTTTGTTTTTGTTTATATTACGCTGTAACTTAGCATAAGCTTTAAATATTTATAAAAGCTTCTTTTTTTATTCATTAATTACTAAAAAAAAAATTGTTTCGCTTGAACACTCTAGCGATAAGAATTTATATTATTTAATATTTACATAAGTGTGCACTAAGATTTAAAATAATTTCTTTATAATTTATATTTTGTTTTATTATTTACTATATAAAAGAACAATTTAAAATAATTAAATAATAACAAAACTACTACCACCCAGTAGCAATTAAACAAAGAATTATAAAATAAAAATTTATAAAATGTAATAAAGTATTTATATATATTTATATAAGAGATTAAATCTAATAAATAAATACAATTTAATAAAGAAGCAAATTCATAGAAGTATTAATGTGTTTCAAATTGTAATAAATGATTAAGGCGTTAATATCGTTAATTAAGAAGAAGAAACAAATATCAATTGATTAATCAGTGAAGGTGCTCAAATGACTTAGGCCAATTTGTCATTTTTAATCAAAATTATAATTAAGTGACTTAACTGAATTGCGGATTTTGAGACAATTAATTTTTTTAAATTAATTTTGTTTGATTTTTGTTTCTTTATTAGATAAGAAAAAAATTAAGGAAAATGATTATATCAGTAAAAGTACGACTAAAAAGATTAAAAATAATCATATTGCTTCTAGAAGATAATTAGACTTTTGTTATTATAGTTAATTAATTTTTATTAAAATTATAATGAATGCATTGCATTGTATTTGTGCAATAATAATAGATCAATATATGTAATTAACTTTTTATACAACTATTGTCCAGACAAATAAAGTTAAGTAAATAAACTAAAACATTAAATGCAGATTAGCAAGCCAAATAAATGTTAGCTTTAGGTAAAACAAAATAAATGTAAACATTGGTTGCATAATTATTTTATGCTTAGTCAACCGATAAAAAAAAAAAAAACAAGTATAAAATCAAATTAAATAACAAATTTTGGGTTTTGCCTTAAAATTTATAAAAAAAAAAAAAAATAAATAAAATAAAATAAAAATATTCGAGACATTATTCGCATTAATTAATAAAAACAATTTTTTTCTATTTTGATTTGTTTGAAATAAAGTTTGACACAATTTACTTTTTTCTTTTATATTAATTTTATTACTTTTGTTTATTTTTTATTAATTTTATTTACATTTTCAACTTTCTAATTATAATTTTAACAAATTCAAGCATGTGTTTTTATGTAATTTTTTTTTTCAGTCAAGTCTTAATTATTATTTCTTTAAAGTTTGTTTAGAAGAAAAAAAAACTATTTAAAATAAAATGTGCTTAAATATAATGTTCATTTTGTCAATTTTTACTATATACATTTTAATTTGTGATTAAACTAGTACAGTACATATTATAATTACGCCACATAAAGTAAGTTATTTATTTTATTTTTTCTTTTAATTTTTTATATGATTGATTCTGTTATCATTTGGATTACTAAACGAAAAAAAAAAAAAAAACATTTTCTTATAATTTTGATTATTACTTTAATTATTACTTATTGTTAATTCACGTGCATTTTTATATGATTAACAAATTATTTTTGATTAGATTAGGCTAAGTAGCATTTAATCTCAAATTTAATAATTATTAATTTGTTTTATTATCTTGGCAAATATAGATTAATATATTTCAAGGATAAGCAAAAAAAAAAAAAAATAAAAGAAAAAAAGAAATACCTTAATATATTTTAACTAGTCAAACATTATTAATAACAAATAATAGATTATTATGGAATTTGTGCTTTTCCGTTTAATCAGCAAGATTAAAGAAATAAATAAATGGCAAAAACAAGTTTAACAAATATAATAACAACATAGCCCATATTATTTTACAAAAAAAAAAAAAATACTATTTGCTTTCCATAATATTATCAATCATATTTATTAAAAAAAAGATGAAAAACAATATAATAGAATATGTATGTTAAAGTTTGAATTTAAAATTATTATAATATAACATGTATACAAATTTTGCGTGATAAATCACCACAATAGAAACTCTTTATCACATAATTAGTTATTAAAAACAAACTTTTTGTTTTTTTTTTTTTTTAAGATGTTTTTAATTTATTTATTTACTTTTTTTTTTGCAATGTCATTTGCCCTTCTTTTATATTAATTTTATATGTAAAATATAATAAATATAAATCTATATTTTGACATAAATTATGCAAAAACGAAACCTGTTTAAAAATTATTTTTGAATTTAACAATGTAAAATTTATGAAAATAGTTTAAATGGTTTTTCAGATAACGTCAGATAATAAAAAAACGTGTAAATAAAAAAGTATATTTCAGTAAATCAATTAAATTGGTAAAGAAAAAAAAACTTGTGACGCAGTTTGTTAATTTTTCTTTAATATTTATGTGTATATAAAAAATAAATTGTATAATTTTGAGTTTACATCTTAAATTACTTACTTTACTAATTAAATAAATGTTTATGTTAATTATTTTAATAAGAAATAATAATTAAATACACAAATAGGTTTCTATCAGTGTCGACTTAAGCCAGTAATTAGTTCAGTCTGCAAATAAAGTATAATCGAATTCTGTTAAATACCTATTAAAAATAAATTTATAATACAATATATTTAGATAATATAAAACATGAAATTTGATTATTTTAAAAATAAATAATAAAAAAAATAATTCAAAATAACAGAATAGTTAAATTGCAACAGGTTAATCGTCTCTTACACCTATAAATAATATTAGGTGTATACATACAATATATATAATACATAAGCCTTATTGTTTTACAAATTATTTAATTAGAAAAGTAAATGTTAGGTAAAGAAAAAAAAAAAAACAAAGCAAAATTTAATACCTAAACAAATATTAGCAAATTTAATGTTTATCTTTCAGTTAAAAATAAGAGTCAAAATGTAAAAAGTTTTATCTTTTTTTATGCTTAAATTTTAACTACAATAAGGTACTTTAGCACAATTTATAATTGATATCAATAAATTGTATTTACTTAATTATTAAATCTAGTTCTAAAAATTATTCTCACTAATGTAGATTTATTTGTATGAAATAATATTAATAACAGTAGTTACTACACAAAAAATGGTTAAAATTTTGGAATGCGTTTAAGTCTTAAAGCTTGCCAAAGGCGTGTATAAATATTTGCATACATATAATCCGAAAACAAAATAAAATCAGTTATCTTACCTGAAATATTTCATTTAAATTAAATTGAGTAAATTTTATTTTAATTTCGTATCTGCATTGACAAGTATTTTTCTTTGCTGTAAATTTTACTTTTTAAATGTTTTGTTTACTTTTTTTTACTACTTCGTTGTTTTGATAGCATACAGTCTTTTGTGTGTCTAAGCTTAGCTCTGAGGTGAATAAAGCAAAAAATAAATATTTATGACTCACTGTATATGCTCTATATTTATAAATTCATTTGTGTTTATTATTTTTAGATTTTGTTATGTTATATCTTCGTAGTTTTTTGAAAGCATTTTTATATGAACTATTTTTTTTTACGATAAATGTACCTGTTAAAAATTAATTAAACGTATGAAAACATCATTACGCATTTAAGTCATTTACCTTTTCTTACCTTGGTTAAATATTTGTTTATTTGTATTTATTGTAAATAAAATCATTCACGTCTGTATATTTCTTTCATAAATAATTAATTCAATAATTTTTATATTGTTTATTATATTAGTAACGTCACTTGTTTTGCTGGAGTATTGTACTTTGATAAGAATAATAAAAAAAAACACATTTTTTTTTTGCTAAAAATTTACCGAACTTGAATGTTACTGAATTTTTCAAGAAAAAAAAATATATAAATTAAAAGCCCTTGGCTTAATTTTGTTTTGATATAAATTTTTCTACTAAATCGTAATAAAAATAAATGAGGACGTGTTTTGATTTTTTTTTTGTATATTACCATCAAACATTAATTTTTTAGTGTTGTTGTTGGTGCTTTTTTTCATTTAATTAAACATTAAACGTTAAATATTTGTGCTTTGAATTTATAATTTATTTAATACTCGTATATACATATATAAATATTTTTTATTATTAATTATTTTCATTTCAATTATTCAATTTTTTGACGTAATTATATTTATTTACTTGACATTTATTATGTTTTCTTCCTTATTCAAATGTAGTTTTAGTCAACTTAATTATAATATGTTTATTTAAATAATTCATAGAACACTGAGAAGTTGATGACTTGTAATTAGTTTTTTGGTGATTCTGTATTAAATAATATTGTTTTTAGTTTGCTAAAGTAAATATGAAATAATTTGAAGAATGCAAGAAATTATTTTTCATTTCATTAAGGATTATTTAACTTAGTGAATTGTTTTTTGTGATTTAAATTAAAGTATTGTTCTATTTTCTAATTTAATTGTAGTTGATATTTGAAATTGTTTCATAATTTTAAAATAGTTAAAAATGCTATATCTTGTAAATTAAAACAGAAATAATAATTTTTTTAAGAATAAAAATAAAGAATAACGTTTATAATGAATTTAATTTCAAATAAAATTTATTTTCGATTTTCAATCAACCATTTGATTAAGAAACCAAAACAAAAAAAAAAAACAAATCAAAAAACGAGTTTAGTTTTTTATTTAGTATTTCTAGACTTAAAATTCTTTTGAAAATTTAAAATATTTAAAAAAAAAAAATCACAAGAAACATAATAAATTTTTTTTTTTCATTCGAAAGCAATTTGAATTCAAGATTTCCTTTTTATCATAAAAATAATAAACTCAACATTATGTTTATAATAAAGTGACAACCAGCAGAAATAATTCTCAATATTTTGGCAAAAATTTTTTTTTTAATTTTTCAGGTTTCGATGCCGTATTATTATCATTAATATTTAAATTTAGTATATGAATACGATAAACTTGTTTGTTTTTTTTTTTTTATTTTGTTTATTTTTTTTTTGCTGTTAATATTATAAAATGTTATAATAAATTACTAGAAAATCTTTATTTCAAAAAATTTAATGACAAAAAAAAAATATTTAGTTATTTTCATCACATGATACTATTCGTAATTAATTTCATAGATTTTTCAAGTAAATTTCTTAAGCAGTTATTTCCTAGAATAATATGTCTTGAAATTATACGATAGAACATATTAATGTATCATATAATTAAGAAATAAAAATGAAAACTTTAAAAACTAAATTGCCTTTTTACGCTTTAAACTAGAGAATTATCAAAAATCATTTTAACAAATTTTATAAGATAACAAAATATTTTTAGTAAGTAAATTATGGAAAAGTTAAAAAAGAAACATTTCCTATTAAGAAATTAGTACCTTATTTTTGCTTTAAGTGTAGGATTTCTTAAGCAAATATGTAACAACTAAGTAAACATTGTGAACTATGCGTCCTAATATTTTTTTTATGGCCCATTTCTTACAAACTTTGCGACCACTTCAAGCAAACTCTAATGAAATTTGAAATATAAAAACTGTTATATGGCATTTTGTAACATAAGAATTATATATGTCTGTAGTTTTCAGAAGTATAATATATATAAAAATGTATGCTTTTATGACGTATAAAAATGTTTGCCTGATTTGTAATATAATTATTTACAAATAATTTTTTAAATCAATTACAGCGCAACCCCATTTTTAAATAGCCGGATTGCCCATTAACCATTCACGAGCTAAATTGTACTAGTGAACAGGGCATCGGACTGAGAAGTAGTCTTTGCAAGCATTATTTGACGAAATCGTATACAGAAAGAAATAAGAATGAAGCAAAGATCCGAAATAACACAAACAAAAGCTATATTTTTAACATTTCATTCCAATCAATTTATAACATCGATAAACTTTTTTAAACGCGCGATCTACGTTTTCCAGCAAATTTCATTTTCTTTCTCAATCCCTTAATAAACGCTTAAACGGTGTTTAACTGTAATTTATTTTTTAGTAATTCCATTTTAGTATATAAAATACCACCAGCAATCACATTTTTCATGTTTAATTAACTTACATTTAATTAATAAACGGGTTTTACACTTTTCTGGATTGAGTAGTAAAATAGTTTCGTCATTATTTTCACTATTTGTTAACATTATTATTATTATTTAAATTCATTTTTACTAAAAGTTTATCGTAATTTATTATTTTATTAAATGAAATGTATGATGAGACTGTTTAAAATACATAATAAATAAATGATAAGAAAATATATTTATATTTTGTTTATATACATACGAAAAAGTCAATAATTTTATTACAGAATTATCATACTAATAATTTTTATTTTGTATTTTAATTAGTTATTATTAAAAATTACAAAATGTGTAAGAAATAATGCTGGCAACTACACATTTTTTATTGCAATAAAATGTATTTTAAAATGCATTAGGTAAGTTTTATAAAAAACCATAGGTGATATTTATTATTATTATTTTTTTTTTTTTTGATACAGATAAATGATAAACATATACATACCACTAAATTATAAAATTAATTCATAAATTTTAACAACAATAAAATGAATTTTCTAAAATGGAATAAATGTTTTTTAAACTTTTCATAGACTCTCTGAATCGACAATCATCTTATAGAACTAACTAGTTATTGTAATCAAAAAGTAAAATCGAAAATATGTTATTAAACAATAAAATTTGTATAAGAAACCAAAGCTAATCATTTTGTTGTTTTAAATCTTGCGGAACTCTAAATGAAACAAGTATTATTTTGGTATTTCAGATTTTATTGAATTAAACAAAACTGAAAAAAAAAACAATTCGTCATAGAAATAAACAATAAATAATAAAAATACTAAACATAAACTAAAATAAATGAAAAAACTTTAATGTGAAGAATGCATCTGCTATGTTGATTCCACGATTCTCTTAAAATTGGGCGTTATGTTTGGTAACTGAACTCATATATCTGGTGCGGCATCAAGTTTGTTACGATATTTGGTTTTTGTCACAACATATTTTGAAAATTCAGCAAACGGCAATAGAATTTAATTTGATAATCTGGCCAGTTAATGAATCTGTTGTGAATTTGGCTTCTTATTGTGTATCCGAAATCAATTCAATCAAATTTTTATAAACCATGAATTGACAGTCACCAGTATATTGCACAAAAAAATTACATAAATTTGAATTGCTAAAGTTCGAATTGCTACCGATGCTTGTGTTTTTAGACCCCTTATTTAAAAAATTTAAATTTAATTTGGTGGTCGATTGTAAACTTTCCCGAAGAAAATGTGAAAATATTAAACACCGTTCTTATTTTATTTTAATGAAATAAAATTTTTCAAGCGGTCTTGAATTTGTTCGTGGTACCCCATTGTTCCAAAATAAATGGTCTAAGGTTTTTTTAGCTATTATTGTACAGATGTCACTTCACCAAAACGCTGAATGTTTTTTTCTAGTGCTGTATTTTTATTATATTATTATTTGTCTGTCAATAATCACCGAAGTTTTCATATACAGCAACACGATAGAAACGTCAAAAAAAATTTTTTCTTTATTTTGTGTTTTTTTTTGCTACTGTCATTAATTAAAAAATTTTCATGTTCTTTTTCTCACAGAGTAATTGTTATCTCTTAATAATTATGTATAATATTTTAAATTTATTGATTGATAAATAAAAATCAAAACAGAAATCGGTCAATGACTTATTTTATGTAGTTTCTTTTGTGTGTGTGTGTTAATTTCACGTGTGATTTATATATAACAAAGCAAACACGAATTTCTAAATTGTATTGTGCAAAGTTTTAATAAAGTGTATTAAAATAATGGAGGTGTTAAATCACGAAATAGGTATTCCAAGAAAACACATAAAAGAAACTGGAACAAAAAATCGCTTCATTGTTATTGTCAATAAAAATTGGTTAAAGATATTGGCGCAGGATGACAAAGTAACAAATTTCATTATACATTCTGGTTTTGATGATTGGCCTTCCTATGACTACCCATTGGAACGTTCATGGTCAAAAGTTTATTTTAATATATATAAAAAATTTAATCACAAAGTAGTTCCTTTACGTCATCGTCCGCCTCCAAATATTAATCTGACAAGTAATAATAATACAAATAATGACAATGAACAGCCACTGTCATTTTCTCAACTATTGCATTATATATCACAGAATAATCATAAAAATTTATGGAAAACGGCATATAAAAAATATTCAGCATCTAGACAAAAACCTGTGATAACGCAGCAATCAACAAATCTATGCGATTCACCAAAACTACAAAAAAATAATGAACATAGCAGTATAAATCTTGTACCCCATGATGTTGTATTACGCGATGTTATACAAAAAGTATATGGTTGTAACATAATACAATATAATTCTGAAAAAAAAATTGATATTAATTATGAGAATATAAATAGAAAAAATGTAAATGAGAATGGTATGGCAGCAAATGAATGTCACGTAAATTTATATCCGACAATAGCAGCAATTGAAACAAATTCTCATATCATTGTTGTGCATGATTTATTTATAGAACACACAATGTATGATTGTATAACGTACAGTCCATCTATATTAGATAAATCAAATAATAAAACTTTATTTATAATTTATCAATTGTTAAATTTAATGAAAGTTCTTCATGACCGTGGTATTATGTTAGGCAATATTGAATTAACAGATATTTACATAAATGAAAATTTGTGGCTGTATGTTATGCCTAAGTTAGAATCGAATATAACACGTTTAGAAGGTTGTTCGGAAATACAGAATGAAGAACTAGACGCAATGAGTTCTTCAAACATAAAAACAATAGCAAATGATAATTATAATATTAAATATATAAATAATAGTTTGCACAATGATTTAAATTTGAATGTGATAACATTAAAAGACTACTGTGATATGTGGTGTTATGGCTCTATATCAAATTTCGAATATTTGACAATATTGAATAATTTTGCTGGACGCAAAATTAATTGTCCTGATTATAATCATATAATGCCATGGGTTACCAATTTCTTATCTCGCAATGGCTCTAATTGGCGCGATTTAACAAAATCTAAATATCGTTTAAATAAAGGCGATCCACAACTAGATCTAACGTTTACTTCAACAAATGGTAGTGCAACTGCACATCATGTGTCTGATGTTTTATCAGAAATAACCTATTATGTTTATATGGCCAGAAGAACCCCAAAAAATGTATTAAGAAAGCATGTAAGACGAATATGGGTACCAGCAGAATATCCAGCCTCAATACAACGATTGCAGGAATGGTCGCCAGATGAATGCATTCCAGAGTTTTTTAATGATCCACTCGTTTTTAAAAGCATTCATGAAGATTTGCCAGACTTAGAGGTACCTTTATGGTCTAGTTGCCCTGAAGATTTTATAACAAAACACAGAGAAGCATTAGAAAGCCAATATGTTTCTGAAAGACTTCATCATTGGATTGATCTAACTTTTGGGTATTTCTTATTTTATATCAATTTGTTATACGTATTTTAATTATAAAATTTTTTAGTTATAAATTATCCGGTAAAGCAGCAGTTAAAGCGAAAAACGTTTGTTTATCATTAGTTGATGCTCATAAGAATTTGTGTCAAAGAGGTGTTGTACAATTATTTTTAAATCCCCATCCGCCTCGTTTACAACATAATATTTGGGCTGGAAAAATACCACCAAGGATTTATTCACAAAATGAAATAAAGAGACGTTTAACAAGAAGTTCTGAAGATTTGAGCTTAAATAGTGCTAGTGCTGGAGCGAGTGCGAGTGCTAGTGAATCAGTAGAAATTTTTGACTATGAAAGTAATTGCGGTGCTGGCGCTTCAAAGAAATATCCATCTAGTCCGAAAAGCAATAATAAAATAAATTCATCATCTGAAGCAGTACTGCCTACCGCATCTAGCCCATTCAAAGGTGAAAATATTGAACGATCTACTAGCTATCATCAAAATGTACAAAAATCTTCAAATTTAATTATTTTGCCTAAGGAATACAATCCCACCTATAAATTAAATGCAATAGAAAATATGGAAATATTTAAATCAAAAACATTTCATCCGTCCAAAATAAGTAAAGTTGATAAAAAGGATAATGTTCTACAAACAATTGATAATTATGATATCAATAAGAATAGCAATGGTAATTATATTAAATACGAAGAATATGGAAATGCGTTTACAAATCGTATATTTGCGGAAACCTATGAAGCAGCTATTAAAAAAGATAATAAATTGTTGCAAAATATGCAAAACCGTAATTATATAGCGAAACAATCGAGAAACATAAAGCAAATAATATCAGAAAATCGCATACGAGAATTACAAATAATAGGTTGCATTATAGTTGAAATATTTTTATCAGATCGAATACGTCCATTAGGTATATATGATAATAATATAAATTTTGATAAGCGATTACAATCATGCTTAACAATATTAAAAAATGATTTTCATTCGTTGCCAAAATGTGTACAATATTCAGTGAAATTATTATTACATTTTGATATAATTAATGATAACATTTGTATAACTGAAAGTAATAATTTACATAATAGTCGGAATAGTGTAACTGATAAAGGTTTACCAAATCCATCGGCTCATCAATTTTTACAGCCATTATTAAGCAATACATTATTTCCGTTTCCATTGAATTATTTAAAAATATATTCACTAATTAAAACATTAAAACAATTTGAGTCGTCTTGTCGCTTGTTGGACTTGCTTACCTATTATGATTGCGATGGTAAACACTGTTTAAAATATGAATCGATTGATAAAACAAAAATTATATTCAATCGAAAAATTGCTGAATGTAAAGTGAAAGCATGTGTGATACAAATAGAAGAATTACTTGAGCCAGTAGGATACGAGCAATTTAATGTTGTTGAATTATTATTGCCACATATAATTGATTTAATAAAAAGTGATGATACATCAATATTAACTGCATGGTATTTATTTGATTCATTGGCAATGGCTTTAGGACCAAAAGATACACAAGCATATTTATTAGAACCAATATTGCAATTATATGATGCTGATAATAAAGAGAGAACAACATTTTTAAATAGTAACTATGATGCATCGATGAAATTCACAACCAGTTCATCATTTAAAAGTAAAAAATCGGTAAAATTATATCATCATAGTTTTCTACTTAAAATTATTGTGCGTTTTGGCCTGCGTTGTTTTTTAGAAAACTTTATATCACCTTTAATCGAAGCGGTTGGTGGTTATAAAGATCCTGATACAAACTTACCGTATCATTATCACAATAATAATAAAAGTAATGAATTAAAAAGATCGAGATCAACAAAAAGTTTTAATTATACTACAGACACAGAAACTATAAGTATGTCTGAATCAAGCAGAACTGTGATATCTCCAGATCAATCAGATAAAACACTATCACCGTCAATGGAAAATAATTTAAATAGTCCAAATATCAATAAAACTGATTTACCTTTGGATAATGATGAACTTTTTGAATTTGAAGTTGAAAATTGTGATAATCTTTCAAATGATATAGATAATAACATAAATAATATTGATAGTAAAAATGTTATAATGAAAATTATTGATCAATTTGATATAAAATCAGATTGCAGTATGCTTGATTTACGATTAAATCATTCTCAAGCTGAGGAAGTGACAGAAGAAACTCAAATAATTGATGAACAAATATTACAAGAGAAAATTAATTATAAAAATTTTATAACAAATGATATCACACTATGCTCCGAATTAAGTTATTCTGATGCATGTTTAATAAATAGTTGTAATCTAAATCTAAGCTTCGATGATGATCATTTATCACAAAAGAGTTCTGACAGTCCACAAAAAACACCAACCCTAAATGTTCCAAATACACTAAAATCACCAACAATACCAATTCCTGCAATGATCAGACGTAGTCATGAGGTTAATTCAATTGGTTGTGATATTGGAAGCAAGAAAAGTTTTGATTCGAATGATTTTCTCAATCAAACTCCAAATGAGAAAGATAAAGATATAATAAATACTGCAAACAATCAAAATAAATCAGACACTGCAAAGCAATCATGCCAACAACCAGAAAAATATAATGATAAATCAAATAGACTATCAGAAATGAGTGCTGAAAGTTTAATATGGTTATCACATCGTTTAGGTCCCGTACTCAGTGCACGTTTTTTAACTAGAAACTTATTAAAAATGTTAACATTATGTTATGTAGGACAAGAGAATTTATTACCAGATTGTGAAGTAAACGAAAATTTAAATTTAAATCATCTTTCAATAGCTGATGGGCGCGTTATAGGTGATCAAAATGCGTTTAAAGTTCTTGAATGTTTAACATCTATATCAATGTTATTTGGAGAGCAGTTTATATTATTACAATATTTACCGCATGTTAGCGAATTAATTGCATTGTGTAAGAAACGAATCACTTCCAGTTTAGAAGGTGGTTTAATAAGTACTTTGCAATTATTAAAATTTCTTGTTCCGCATTTAAGTGATACAACAATTATGGATCAGTTACATGTATGCAATAATATTTTTTTTTTTTTTACTTATTTAATTATTGTAAATTTGTAGGATACCATTTTAGGTACAATAATACATCCAATTATTCGTTTACTTGGCTCCAGTCGCTGTACAATGCCAGGTGGTTTTTTAGCGCGTAGTGTACTTGCGAGAAAATTAGTTGATTCTATTTATGTATTAGCTATCCGTATTGGTCCCGAAATGACACGAGAACACTTATGTGTTCCAGCATTACAAAGATACTTTTTAATTTTTGATAAAGCATACGGTATTTTGGATCGTTTAAAAGATAATCGCGATGATATTAAAGTAAATTTAAAAAAAAAAAATGGAATTAAGAAAAATATGTATAAAAACTTAATAATTTTAGCATGAATGTAGTCCTAATGAATCAAGTGATGACACCAAATATATTGAGATAAAAAGGGACGGTGGTTTTCGTGAGTGGCGTATTAAAGGACGACAAATAACACAGGCTCGCATTCGTGGACAAGGGTCGTTAGAAAATTCATCACCACACACATCATCAACAAGTTGTGATATTAATATTGTACGTGAACAACGTGAAAAGGTATAAATATAATTATATTTAAATGAATCTATATTAAAGACAGAAATTTAAAAAACGTTTTTTAATTATTTTAGGCACTAGAAGAAATACGTGACGTATTTACGCCAAATTTAGCGCACACATGTTATTTACCTTTTTTAAAATATCTCGGCGAAATTATTATGCTGCAAACCATTAAAAATATTCATTTGATATTAAATTTATGCCATGAACATGAACAACCAGAATATATAGATGAAAATCAAAAATTAAAAACTTCATTAAGTTTATATAATGATATTAATAATAGAAATGACGATGATAATATTGATTTATCAATAACTGGTACAAATTCAAATAGTTTTGGTACAAATGTTGCTGTTATTGGTAATCGTATTGATGTACAACAACTACAACAGCAACAACAACAACAGCAGCAGCAGCAACAACCATTACAACAGCCACAGCAATCTTATTTTTCAAATACAGAGGCAATTAATTTAACTGAAAAAGATAAATTATTAGAGAATGATAATTTATTAAATTTATTGACATATAAAATTGAACAATTAAATATATCACGCCATTTACGTGGTAATTGGTTAGCATATTGGGAACATGAAATTGGTCGTTCTGATAAGGATATAAATTTTAATTTAAAACAAATTAAGCTACAATCATTTCATAGTCATACAAATGCCGTACGTTCAATATTATCATTAGATAATGAAAATAGTTTTATGTCAGCTTCAAAAGATAAAACTGTTAAATTATGGTCATTACGAAGTGAAGGAGATGGTAATAAAATGTCGTCATGTCAATTTACTTATACAAATCATAAAAAATCTGTACATTCGTTAGCATTTTTGGAATCATCTAGGTATTGTTTTTTTAAATCAAAAAAAATTTTAATAATATTTATAATTTTCTATAGATTGACTGTATCCTGCGATTCAAGTGTACATATATGGGATCCGTTTGTTGGTGCACAAGTTACACAGTTAGATAGTACACGTTATAGCCCTGTAACTATTGTTAAATCATATCCGGCACCTAGTAGTCTCATATTAGCTGGTACAAATGAATCATCGATAAAAATAATTGATTCACGTACATTTGGATATGTCAATGAATGGAAAATAACATCTCAGTTAATAAATCCTGTTCGTTGTATGACAATATCATCTAATGGTTCATGGATAGCAGTAGGATTAGGTGCTGGTCAAATTGTTTTAATTGATGGACGAAATGGATTAATTATAAATAATTGGCGCGCAAATGACGGTGAATTGTTGCAATTGGCAACCGGTAATGATCATCAATTAATTAGTTCAAGTTTAGATCATACAATAAGTGTTTGGAGTACTTTGGACGGATCTTTATTATATAATGTCAAGTCAGTTATTTTTAATATTTTACAAAATACATTCATTTTAAAAATAAGTTTGTGTTTACAGAAATTTACAAGAACCAGCACATTGTATAGCTGTTAGCGGTAATGAACTTATAGCGGGAACACCAGCTAATAAAATCAGTGTACATTCACTCAATCAATCTATGGATCATTTGCATAATATGAATACAACAAATTCTCATTACCATATGCATCATCATCAACATTTACCAATTATAAATCATTTAAATACAATAAATAATTATTCAATAACGAAATTGCGCTCTGATACATTTAAAGGCGTTTTAACAAGTTTCTCTATTTTACCACTTAATCGCATGTTATTAGTTGGGGGTGATAATGGCAATATTAGTTTATTATGTTAGTTTTAAGTTTATTTTCCTTGTTTATTAATGGATCTCAATTATATTATTTATATAAATTCTATTATTGGCTTATAAAGCTAAGTGATTCAATTTTTTGTGGTGTTATTTTGATTTTCCTACGTTAGCTATTATTGTAATGTGATTTATTCTCGAAATAATTATTAAATTGGCTTGGTTTGCTTTAATTTTGAAACCTATTTTGTAGAATCTATAAGTAATATAATTATTACGTAAAAAACGTTTTAAAATTAAATTAAATGATAATTTATGCAAGAAGTTAGATAAACATTTTTGTTTTTAATATAGTGATAGATGTATTATACATTCTTATGAATAAATAAAATTTATATAATTAATAAGTCACCAAAAAAATTTTAAACCAAAAAATGAATTTACATTCCTTTGAAACAAAAAAACCTAATTAAATTGGTCAAATAGCCAATAGTGAAAGCAATAGAAAAACATAAACAAATAAATGATATTTTCCAATAATTTAAAGCATATTGTAAATAATGTAAGAATTAAATAATATATATATACAAAAGTGTATAATATGGTAAATACTTAAATAAATTGAATATATTAGAAATCCTTATATGAATTTTATTTTAAATTTATTTACTAATTAACTACAAACTAGAAAGTACCCATAAACTAAAAAAAATACTTAAATATTAAAGGAAATTAAATTAATGATTGAATAGATTGATTGATAAATCTAATTAATTATTAAGTATTAATTTCTTTTAGTATTTAATTCTGGTTCAGCAAAACCTTGAAAATTAAATATTTTCCTCATAAATTGATTAGAATTTTACGTTTATTTAATTTCATTTAAGTATTTTTTATCGATTAAAACCGCACAATGGTTTCGGCCGTGTGTACATTAAAAATTGAATTTTCTTTATAAAAAATTATCAATTCACATTTAATGAACATATTTACATTTAATTAAGTCTATATAACAAATTTCCCACAAAATGAATAAATATTAAACAAATACACAAGTAAATAGTATATTTTTTACACTTGAATGAAATAGTATATTTATATAATTTATTTCGACTTGTTGTTTAAGTTTCGTTATTTTTTTTTTACGTTATTCAATTTTGTAAAATAAAATTTTATATAGTATAGTTAACCGACTTCATTAAACCACGACTGTGCTTTATAAATAATTTAATTTTTATTAATTTAAATCAGTTGTTATAAGTATATAAAGTGCACTAGTGTTATGTTTACTGTGTTGTTATATTAAAAATAAAAATATAATATTAAATATGAAAAAAATAATACCCTTATTACATATAATTGCAGTTTTGCATTTTACATATGGTATTTATTATGATTTGAATTATGTAAAACCTACAATTGAAGTGAAAAATTTTTTTAACAAAATTAATGCACCTTTAAAAAGTCGTACAGTATTTTTAACATTTCTAAACATGGTAAGTGGTGAATACAGACTTATATTAATAATTATGTATATAAAAAAAATTAAAACTTTATTTTGTTAATGTACTATCTAATTTTATGAAAAATCTGCATATACAATCTAACTCCATGTTCCATAAATTATAAAAAAAAAATATTCGTATTAAAGATTTGCAAAATTTCTATAACTTTGATTTAGTATAGCTGTTATAGAGTTATTTATTAAACAAATAATAACTTTTAATTTTTATAATTAAAATTAATTAATGAGAAGTATTTCGAAACCTTGGAAGCAATATCTTGCAATTAATTGTTATAATAAAAAAGCATTTCTGTAACAATTAAATAAGCAACCCTGAAGAGTTAGCATCTCTAGTACAAAGTATCTAAATACATTTTTTATTATTAAATAATTTAATCAGTGGTTTATTTAAGTTAAAAAAAGTAAAACAATTTAAACCTTGAAAGCTAATTATACTTAAAATAAACACTTTATTTATTTAAAAAAATTAACTTAATTAAATTAATTTTGCTGTCGATTAAAAATTATAAAGAAAAATTAAGCTATATTTTTTTGCTTTTGCTAAAGTTTAAAGTTATCTTAACGTACTGGAATTTTATACTGATAATAATTATTATAATTAATCCAAGATATGGTTTCTATATTATACTTATAGTTATATACAAACAAACAGGCAGACGTGATTACATGATGTAAATCAACAAAAGTAATACATTAAACATGCTAACTTATTTATTTACAATTCTTATCTTATTTATTGTTTTTCACGTCATAATAAACTTGGAACTTTGCACATTCAAACAATAATAATAAAATTTTATTACAATTTTTTTTAATTTTTTCAAATAAAGGCAACGAATTCTAAGTAACGTATTTTTACGAATTTATTAAGAATTACACTGCATTACCACAATACAGTATTCGGTTTGTTGTCATGCTATTATTTAAATTTCTATACCTAAAAAGGATATGAGCTTTTACTAAAAATTGCCATCGAATTATATGGAACTTGGTTTGGAGAGTAAAACTGTATGTTTAACAGCGCAGGTGCCAATACAGTTTCCTTAATATAACATATTTTTGGTAAAATTATTCCCTATTTGTATATTTTCTTTGTTTATTTTAGTAATTACATTAAAAGTGGGTACATTTAACATACAATATCGTGTCGTACCATCAGATACTTAACCAACACATATAAATAAGTTTATTAAACCAAAACCACCCATTGTCGCATAATATCGCTTTACAAATTCAGTAGAACAGATATTAGAGAAAATATTTATTTTAGTTTTCTGCAAAAGTTTAAGTGATATTGCATCCAAAAGTTATTAAAAATAAAAGAAATAATTCGTAAAATAATGTAAATTAAATAAAAAAGAAAATTTATATTTTTGTGTTATTATCTTGCGGAAAATAATTTGAATTTTGATTTAACACAATTGATAAAATATTAAAATAAAATATTAGCCAGCAACAAATTATTCCACAAGTTGTTTGATTTAAATATTTTTTTGTTGACAAAATTAATCAATTTTTGTCTCTTAAATAAGAAAAAAATATGTGTAATTTTTAATTAAATAGTTTTAAAAAAAAACGTTAATTATTAAATTAATAAAATAATTTTCATTTTTAATAATTTGTGTTTCTACCTTCCACTAGATTATTCGTACATATAACAAGAATATTTATTTATTAATTATTTATTGACATAACAGCATATATTTTTTTTATTAATGAAATTTAAACAAATTTAGTTTGTATAAACTAAAGTTTATTAAATAATTGAATTTATTTATTTTTTAATTTTGGGTTTCAATTTGGATCGTATATTACAGTAGAGAAATAGATTTGTTTAAAGTAATAAGCACAGTGAATCATTGCAAGGTTATAAAAATAAAATAAGATACAGAGATAAAGTGCAATTTATTACATAATCATTTAATATAAAGTGTCGTGTTGTGCAAACTATAAATTAATTGATATAATTAATAATTAATAAAATGACAAATGTACAACTGTATAAATCACGAGTGTTTGTACTAACATGGCATTTAATTGCATTATGCCAATATTTATATGCAATTCATTATGACTGGCATTATTTGATTATTCCCACAAATAATGTTAATATACCAAAGATGATACGACCTGGTTTAGGTGGTCGCACACGCTTTTTAACATATTGGTGCTTGGTTAGTAATTAACAATTATTACAATAATAAATTAATATTTTATAGTAAAAATTTAAAAAAATATTAAATTATGTAATAATACTCTCTGTTACAATTTATTAAAATGATATTTTAATTAATTTTAACCATATTTGTCTTGCATGTACTTATGTCTCTCATAAACATTTTTATTTTTTATTTTACTTATTATTAATTATTTTTTATTCTAACAGAAAAGCGGAGTCTCGAAATAAAATCAAAAATTTATAATGAAAGTGAAATATAATTTTATAAAGTTCAAGCTCTATTTACTTAAAAGTTCAAAGTATCATTTATTATATTGATATTCTTTTATTGATTATTTAATGAAATTTCTCATTCTTTATTAAGTCTGTATATCTTTGTTCTTTTTATTTTTTAAAAATAATATAGCATAACTTTTCAAATATAAATCCTACAATGAAAAAGTATTTATTTATATTATTTATAAATATGTTTTAACTTTAACTTCAATAGATATGTTAATTTTCAATAACATTTAACAATTTTATGAAAATTAAGACTTTCACCATTGAAAATATGCATATAATAAATACGATAACAGGATTACAAATAGCCGATAAAATATTAATTTTAAATTACATAAAGAAAAATTAAAGAATTTAAATTTTAACAATTGTTCGTAAAAAACATGTTTAGGCAACCATCAACACCGCCATGTGAAAATAATTTATACTTTTTTAAATAATAATAATAATAATTAATATGAATTAAATGAATAAAAAATAAATTTAAAAAATTAATAACAAATTTTACTTATTTTTTAAATTCTAATATTCGAATTGAGTAAAAAATTCATTTTATTGATATAAATTAACATAAAATGGAATTTGAACTATTGACGTAATTCAAATATTAATTTAACCATTTAATTCTTTTTTTATTTATATTTTTAATAGTATTTTTTTTTTCATAATAATAACCTTGGTAATGGAATATAATAATCAAACAATTATGTAATATTTACCTTAAAACAAATTTTATTTATTATAACAAATCTATCAAATTAATATTATATCATGTTTTATTGATAAGTTTAATAAATTTAAAATCATCATTATCATAAAATGTAAAGGAATATATGTCCTCGAACTTGATTTGGTGGTTTCTTACACACATTTTAATTTTGTGGAGACTTTTTATATTTACAAAATCATACATAACTATATTATCCCACTCTTGCGTATAGTTTTTGTAGTTAAAACAGTTATAAGTAGTTGTCTCAGTCATATATATATAGTCTCTTCAAATGACATTTACATATTTTATTTCAACATTATTTTTATTTATAATTGCACTATCATAAAAACATACAATCATTTTGTAGTAATTTAAATAGTATTATTGTATTGTAAACAATAAATTATATTTTTTTTTCTTTTAAATAAAAATAAAAGAATATATCTTATCTTAAAATTCAACTTCACCTTTTTATAAGTTTATATTTTTTTCTATTGATAAAAAGTATTCGAGAGCATTTATAAAACGTTTACAAAATTTAGTTGTGTTTATTTTGTGCTGATGTTTAGTTATTTGAATAATTAATTTAATTAAAATAATAATTTAAATTAAAAAATGAGTAAACAAAGTAATGATAATGTTTGGAATCATGGTGTATTTCGTGCAATTGTGACTTTAATGCATTTAATAGCCGCTATCATTTTTTGGTACGCCGTCTATTTTGATGTAATGCATGTTACCATCCCAGAAACCCAACACAGAATGGGAAATAAATTTGGTGGAAAATTTAAATATTTAACATTTATTGATGCGGTAATAGCAAATCAATTTACTTTTTTAAATAGTCAATCGAGAATTGTAAAACGCTGTATAATTTTGGCCAAAGTTCAATATTTGGCATTTTGTTATCTTACTTTTTTGCATTTGCTGTTTTTTTTTTTTAAACAATATATTTTTTATACTTTTCTTTTTTAATTTTTAGATAATACAAGCAATTTATTTCTCAATATGTTTAATTAATGATTTCATTGGCACGAACGAAGTGCAACCAAAGATAATGCCGAAAATAAGAAAAATTAAAGATTACATGCTAGCAGCATTTGCATTCCCATTAGCTATGAGTGTTGGTATTACCTTTTGGGCGCTAATGGCTATTGATAGAGAGTTAGTGTTTCCAAAAGCATTTGATGCCTTCTTCCCTAGGTAAATATAATAAATTTTATTTTTTATTGACAAAATAATTTAACTAAACTTTTTTCTACTTAAATTTCTACATAAATTATTTATTTTTTATCAATAATAAAAATTATTTCAATGCGGAAGTAACCCACAAGTAGTTTTTTTATCTATAATAATTTTTTTGACAAATTTTTTATATTTATTTGTTGTTTTATGTATGATATTAAATTTTGCGTTAAAATTTGGACTTTTCTTAATTTATTTTCAGCTGGCTAAATCACGTTATGCACACAAATATAATGGTGTTCATAATTTTAGAAATGTGTACATCGTTCCGTCGTTACCCATCCCGTTCAAAGGGCCTTACTGGCCTCGGTATATTTATGGCCGCGTACTTAGCATGGGTACATATAATTAAGCATTATTCTGGTATATGGGTATATCCTGTATTAGATGTATTACAATTTCCCCAAAGAATTGTGTTCTTTGTTGCAATGTTAAGTTTCTCTGTTGGTCTGTATTTAACCGGTGAATTTATCAATAACAAAATATGGACTAAAGAAATGCGACAGGGGAAAACAAAAAAAAATAAATAAATTTTAATTTAATTTTTAAATAATTCAATTTTTATTCATAAATGATATTTAGATGATTTTCCGTTCGTTCAAAAATGGCAACAAATTTTACATATATGAATATGTTTTAGATAAATCGAAAAGAAATTTTTATGAGATTATAATACATACAGAAGCAACATATTTCGATACACTTAATTCTTATTAGTAGTTTAAGAAAATGTCCTTTTTGTATTAAATTTAAAAATTAAATAAATAAATCTTTGAAAAATAATTAATATTATAAATAGAAAAAAAATCATTTTTTATTCGAAACATTTAAAAAAATCAATTTTTTGTCGAAATCGTTGACGTTATTTAAAATATTTAAATTAGCTTCTTAATTTATCCTTTTTTTTTCAAGTTTTTAATTATACATAGATTTTTTTCATTTGTTAAAATATTTATGTTTTTTTTGTAATGTCTTGGGTGTTTTTTTTTTATTATTAAAAATAAAGAAAATAGATTTGAAAAAAAATAATAATTGGTGTTTTATTTCAATTCTTTTAATAATTAATTTTCATTACTAATAATAAATTAAAAAAAAATAGCACATAATTAATGTATAAAAAATTATTACATTTAAACAATTATGTTCGCAAATATAAAACAGTTAATCAAATAAAAGTAATATATATTTGCTTCAAATATTTTATTTAAAAATAATACAAAAAAAAATTTAAGTAAATATATAAATCAAAAATGAAATACAATACAATCTTTATTAAAAAGATTCTTTTTTTCTCATTGTTATTAATTAATAAAATTTTATTTCAGTCTTTATTAATTATAAATAATCATTATTCAGTTTTTGTATATTTAATAAATACAAATATTATATTATGAAAAAGTCAATAAGCAAAACTGCTTTTTATGTTAATAATAAAAAAGAATTAATTAAATCTTAAAACTATTTTGTACATGAAAATATAATATTAATTGAGTATTAATATAAAGTTTATTCATTAATTTTATTTTAAGTTTTAGGCACTTGAAAAGTCTTTATACATTTTAATTTTTTTAAATTATTATTCGATTTACTTAACTTTTATGTACTTATTCATAAGAGCATTAATGAAGACATTTATTACATTATTTTGGTTTCTTTATTATCAAAATAATTATTCGCTTTTAATGTTTTTTAATCAAAATATAAACAAAAATAAGATTAATAATAAATTTTTTATTTCATAAATATTTAAATTTCTTTATGAAATATTACCAAATCAATTTTTTTTTTTAAAAATAAAATAAATGCATTTAAGTATTTAAAAAAAGAAGAAAATTAATAAGATAATAGTAAAAAAATTCGTTGTAAATCTTTTATGCTAAAATTCACAATTTGATTAAATATAATACAAATAAATTTTTATTCTCGTAAAATATAAAAATACATAAATTTACCTGGTGTTCTTGTATAAACTAACAGTGTGACAAAAATCTTTTTTTAGCATATACATAAACTCGTAACAATATTTTTTCATTTAGATGGTAATAGTAATAATTTTAATTTTTCCGTTTCACTCAGATACTGTACACTATTACCAATTCTAGTCATTGTATCTTTCCGTTTATTATTACATTTTTCACTATTATCATTATTGATGTTTTTATCATATTCATTATTCCTCTTAATCTTGTCAATATCAATTAATTTTAAACCATCTTCATATGATGATAATGTTTGCGTTGCGATTTCATGTGCATTGGTTTGTATTCCAACATCGCAACTACGTTTACTGCTACGCGAATGTGTTTTAGCAATCGAAATACCCGAATATGAACTCTGAATATTCCCAGTATTATTAACGCCTAATGGTGACAGTTCAGAGCAAAATGAAGTGAATGAAGAATCGTCCAATTCTTCTGTTAAACGATCAACAACCAATTCCTTTTCTTTATCCTTGTTTTTTGTTATTTCTTGCTGCCTCATACGATCACGATTTATTGATTTTTTTCTACTGCGTCTCAAGGTGCCTTGCCTCGATGATTTTTTACTCCTTAAGCTCTTTGAGCTATTTTTACTATTACGTCCGTTGCCATCCTTGCTACTGCGATATGATAAATTTTCATCGTTCAAATTGTTATCAATTATGTCCTTAATATTAGGATATCCCTTTTTTTTATTATTATTCATCTTGACTTTATTATTGTCATCATCCGAGGTGTGATATTCTTCAATATTTATTCGATGATTATTCTCATGATTATGTTTTTTTATAAAACTTACGTGTTCTTCGTCATATTCATCATCATCCTCACTTTCATTGTACAATGCTTGTTTTAATATTACATTTAAGCGAGAATCTTTTACTTTAAATGATGTAATGGAAGCATTTTCTTCATCGTCTGATGTTGTCATACCTTGGTTTTGTAAAAATGGTAATATTAATTTTCCTTTAGTTAATAAATTATTCATTTGTTCTGAGTCAAGGCCAGCGTTTCCTGAACGCCGTTTCATATTTTTATTCGTTGGTATGTAAAACGAGCCCTTTTTATCTGAGTATCGAGCCTTTTGTAAAGCTGTAATAATTTGGCTCTCCATTGATGTACTACTCTCGCGACGACTAAAACGGCGCCCGTGAGATGAAAAATCTCTTCTTCTATGGCGTTTACTACTACCATGATTACTTTTTCCACTTGTCCTACTTGTTCTGCTAGCTACCTTTGTTTTCATTTCAGCTATTTTTACAGAAACCTGCGAATCAATTGAATTTCGTCTAGATTCAACCGATACATGGCGTACACTGAAGCTTATCTCCGAATCTACAGAATTTCGCCGTGGGCCATGACTTGATGATGTTGCTGCTCCAGTTAATGCATATCGTCTATTGACGAAACGTGGCAAGTTATTTGCCCACGTTGAACTAAAGTCGTGGCTGGCGATCGAGTTTAAATCAAATTTTAAACCAACGGGATCTGTATGTGAATTATGAAAACTTATTGATAAACGTCCTTGATTTTGAAATTCTTTTCTTTTTGCAAACGCTTGTGCAATTAATTTATGTTTCTGTAATTTAACTGGCTCCTCGATTTCAGCGCCCAATTTCCTACGTAAATAACGTCCCCAAGCTTCCATTGTTGAGTGCGTCCACACCCATGAGGACATAACAATACCTGAGGCAAATAAACATAATAAATGTAATTGCAATATAGCTACACTAGGTCTTGTTTTCATTTTGCATATTATATGTGAATCCGAATATGTTGAAGATATTTTACATAAAATATATTCTTTTAAGCTTTGTGCCCAGTCTGATGCATTTCTGAATTCATGTATATGACACACAATTGTTGCTAATATAAATATCAATGTGAACAATGTACACAAACCCATGCGTACGATTGTTTCACGTATTTTATTACTAGCACGTGCCGATATAAATTCTTTGCTTGATATTTTTAGCTTTACTAATGTTAGCATGCCACGGCTCAAAAAATAACCTCCAACTAATAATACTCCAATAACTGGGCCTAGTAAAAAACTAGCACGTATTGGATGATTTAAATAACCAACAAAGCAAATACCAACTACACCGCTACCATCAATTTCACTAAGAGCCATGATTGTTATTGTTAAAACTAACGGCAATGACCAAGCCGCTAAATGAAAATATGATGCTTTTTTGTCAATGCGATCTTGTATTTTTCCTATAAAGAGATAAAAAAATAAGTTTAAATAGTAGTAATGTAGTATTATGCTTGTTAAAAAATTTACCAATAGCTTTGAAACTCATATGCCAAGCATATGTAAATATAACGAACCAAACCATAGCTGCTATTAGAAAATAATACACGAGTACAAAAACAATAATGCAGGATAAATTTTCACCAGCACTTGGTTCAGAATGCCTTAGTGTTCCATCTTTACGACAAACAATATCTTCACGTCCGCCGGGCGTAAATTGTGCCAGCCAGCCCAAACAAGACATCATAAAACAAAAATTTATATAAAATATAACCAAGGCTGGATATTTATTTGCATTTTTCCAATCTATTAAAAATGTTGCTATTGTAAATAAATTAAATGCCAGGCAAATGCTGGCACCCCATGCTATTAACTTTTGTATTTGTCTATGCTCATCTTCTGTGTATAATGGATCGTTACACTGTACACCGCAGCCGTCGATGTCTTTATAATAATTCGCAGATGAATCTGCAGCAACTAGCGGTTTTAAGCATTGCCCAGTTGCATTGAATTTCATTTCCCTTACATCATTATTGCACTTTGACGGAAATAATGTGTCATTACATTTCAGAAAGCTGGGAAAATAACTTGTATTATACAGTATACGACAGGGTTCTAATGTAATACGGCACATCTCTAATGACGGCAGAAACACCATTTCACGCTTATTGATTACTTCACATTTTGGTATATAAACAGCACATAAGAATGGCTGAATAACTGCCCAACATTTAGGGACATGTTTTAATGCTTGGTACGAATTAAGTTTTTCCAATGTTTGTTGCTGACTGTACGAATCAGTTAAATCCAAACTTGTACTTGTGTATGGTATTGTAGTTCCTAAACATTGTGGATGAATAATTTTTTCACATTTTGCAGGTCGAATGCAATAAATATATTTCATTTCGCGTCCTTCGAACCATGCTTTATCTTCTTTACCTCTTTTACCTAAAAAAAATATTTTTAAAATTTAAACTGAACCGTTAATTTTATGTTATATACCATGCATCCGATAATTTGCAGTGCCATTAATTTCTTCCAAAAGTGGTTGATATTCATCTAATAAGGGAGATTTTAATAATCCACTTGGAGGACTTAAGTCAGATAATGAACCATTACTTATAATAAATAAATTGATAAATATTATCAAAGTAAATAATACGAAACTATTTAATCTGCAATAAAATAAAGAAAAAAAATGTAAATTTTTTAATTAATTAAAAACTAATAAACATAAAATTAATTAAGAAGACATAAGCGGATGTATAGTAAATTTAATTGTATGTAAAAATGAGATAACATATTTTTGGTTTAAATTCATCGAAGCGAGACAGTTGTATTTATATCATAACGCACACTTATATATGTATATGTACAAAAACCATTTTCTTTGAATCACTTTTATTATCAATTTTCACCACGTTTTTCTTAAACATACAAATAAATAGATAATTTACATACCTGTACATTGCACTTGACTCTACAATTTGACTCTTATTTAATTTAAAAAAATAACAATAAACTAAAATTATATATGTTAAACTCTAATTTTCCGCCTCACAATTTTCACGCAAAACATGATTTCTGTAATTTTTTGTTTATAATTTTTCAATTTGTTTTTGATGTTGTGTTATATGTGTGCTGCTAGTGTTAGTGTATCTTTTCTCTGTTTATCATCATACGCCGAGAAGAGAAATAAAATTAAAATAAAAACAAAAAATCACTTTTGTAATGTGCCGAAAATATCCAGCGACAGGAAAGCAACAGATTAAATTGAATTTTATAATTTATAAATAAAAAACAAAAAAAAAACGAATGAACAAAATGCCACACACGAATAATATTGTTAAGAATTTATTTCAATATAAAAATTAAATAATTCACCATTGTTTTATATTTTAATTTTACTTATATGGGCAAATTTAATTTACACAGATTATTTAATTAAATATACAATAGAATTTGTTAAATTTTTTCTGGATAGTAGCAATAGATATTTTATTATAAAAATAACAATATTTTCATGCACTTATTAATTAAAACTAAAAGCACATAAATTATAGCGTAAACAAATTAAATTCACTTTATTTAACTTAAAATTTCACTCAACCACGATGAAGATTAATTGTAAGAATGAAGAAAAAAACTAAAAATAAGCATAAGAGCTCGCACTGATGAAAAAAAAAACTTGATGATGAGTAAAAAAGGGAAGCAACATAAACATTTTTTTGTTCACATTAAATTTTTATATTTCTTTTTTATTTGTGGAGGAAGAATTGTACGATGTTAGACCACCCATGATGAGATGTTATAAAAAAACTGTTTCTTCTTATTCCTTTTTTGACATTTCACATTAATTTTGTTGTTGTTCTTTATGTAGACATTCCATAGCATTAGTGTTTTACAGATTTTGTAGACTACAAACAATTTTGCTAGATGGCACTAACTCGTTATACACAAAGTCTTGGATAAATATAAAAATTTAGTTTTTTTATGTTTTAATTTATTACTTTTAAATACAAATATTTTAAGATATATTTATAATTATAATTAATTTATTTATATTCATTTAATATATTTTCTATCCAATCAATAAATGCGGATACACGTACATATATAGAGGGTGCACCATTTCCGCACGGCACAAAACCCCATGATACAATTCCAATTATTTCAGTCTAAAAACGTAAGAAATTATTGAAGCTTAAAAATAACACAATAAAAATTAATTATTATTAGTTATATACTTTATTATTAGAATTAATTTGTACAAGTGGCCCTCCAGAATCTCCATTGCATGCTGATAATGTGCCATTTAATGGGCCTGTGCACAAATTTGTTTCATGAAATAATTCAATATCTTCCTCTAAAACAGTTTTGCATTCATCATTTTCAACAATTGGAATTTTTGTAAATTGTAGTATATTTGGCATTTCATAAGCATTTGGTGATATATTACCCCAACCGTATAGTTCAGCAATACCTGTTGGTATTGTGTTTGCCAATGGTAATTGAATAACATTGACTTTATTTGTCATAATAAACGCTGTACGAAGCAAGATTAAAGATATATCGTATGGTCCAACTAGCCCATTATAATTCTCATGAATAAATATACGCTCTACATTTCGTTTTTGCACATTTACATTATTAACATCAAATGATGTTAAATTATATTTACCACCCAGGACAATGATATTTTCATATACTCTAAATTGTGTAAAGCAATGTCCAGCTGATATTACCCATTTTCTACTAATTATTGCACCACCACAAAAATGACGCGACGGTAAAACGCCTGGGAAAACACTATGTTGAATTGTAACGATGTATGGTGCTGAATTAACTAATGCATTCGAACCACCCACTATTTTATCATTAAAATCTATTGGAACTTAAAAACAAAAAAAAAAATAAAAACAAAAAATTAACCAAAATTATATTAAGCTTTACTTGAATTAATTGATGTAAATAAAATAGAAAAACTCGCAATAATTTGCAGAAACATTATTGAAAACACACGTTAATAAGTAAATTCGTATGATTTAATAACTAATGATATAATTAATAAAAATAAAGTATTTTATATTTACAAATAATAATAAAATCATACTTTTATCTATCTTTATTTTGATTATACTTTTTAAACATACATTATCAATTTATTTGATTACAAATTCAATTGATAAAAATTTTTAAATAGTAATTGAATAATGTTGTTTTTTTTTTAGATATTTAGGCAATTATTAAATGCAGATATGAGTACAAAAACAAATGTTACAACAAGTCTAAGTAGTTTTATTAGTTTAAATTACTTGGATGACCTCCAGTATAAAATATAGAATAACATTTCCATTGCCTTTTTTACCTTACCTTCCTTATATTATCTATTTAAATCATTTATGTTGCTTATCAAGATTATTAACTGTCATAAATGTTACAAAATTGATTTAATAAAAAAACTCGCAATAGTTTCTAAGGATAAATCATCATACGTAATGTAAATTACAAAACAAGAACAAAAAAACCCAAGTATGTAGTAATTACATTAAGAGATAAAATTGATTTAAATCAGATTTAATTCTTGACTAGCAATTTTTTGATTTTGCATTTTATTGCATTAACTTACTAAAAGCATCCATAACAACAAAATTGGTTTGATCAAGTATGAAAAATTCGCTATTTTTTATATTGAAATTGACATGTTTAGGAATTACGACGTGAAGTCGACCTGTGAATAGTTTGTAGCTACCATGTCAATTATGGGATAGGATATAAGATATTTGTGGACATTAGTATTAAAGGATTGGATATTGAATTGATTTGGGAACGCACACACTGGTAAGACGTGCTATTTCTTTGCTGTACGAGTAAAGAAATCATTTTGGAACTTCGATGTTCGTTCTATACTTAAAGTTACTGCTTGGCTGTGGGCGGTAGTTCCAGCCCTTGTTTTTCATACACGTTTTTCGAGCGAAGGCATTATTTCGCCGACCTCTTTCGAATAATGTTCATAACTATATTTGAAAAAAATCGTGAGGATTTTGATGATATTTCAAACAATTTGAGGATTTTTTGGTTTATTTCTTTTCTATATTTTTTAAACTAAAAATCCTTTAAACATTTTGTTTTGATTTCGACTAAAAAAACTTAAAACTTTTAAAAGGAAAATGTACTGCTCGTGGAAAAGTTTTATACTAGCATATCACTAGCATTCGACACGAACATACCAAATTCGACGTGCACAGATGGAATGGGCCGTCGAACAACACGGAATGCTCGACGGAAAAGTGCTCGACCCAATTTGCATCAAACAGTGTGTCGTCAAGATCGACGAAAATTTTGTGATTGTGTGATAGATATTCTACACAACGAACAGCGTAGGCTCGCAATATATTTCATTATTTTTTGTTGTCAATAGTGATATCAATTTTTTTCGTGAATTTTAATTGTTTTCATTGATTTTGAATTATTTTTTACTAATTGATTTTTGATTGCGTATAAAGTCATGGCTTACGTGAAGCATACATCACAAAATGTTCGTCTAACTATTCATACGTCAAACAAATGGAATGGGCCATCGAACGAGTTCGTTGAACACTTGACATCGAAACTGTTCGCCGAATATTTTATGACGAATGCTCGAATGATGTAATGTCAGAATATTGCGTTTGACAAAACTGTTTGTTCGACGGCGAAAATCGTCCAACATGCTCGTGTTGAATGCTCGCCTAGTGGTATGCTTCCTTTAGTTGCTATACATCAATTTTCATATCTTTAGTCTTTTTTGTTTGTATCAATTTAATTTATTTTTCTAATTATTCTTCAAAAGTAAAAACAGTGTGGTTATATGAAACAGCCTACAATGACGCTTCACTTCAACGCGCGTCCGCAAAAATTCGAGTAGATCTATACTTTCTCCTTTTATAACACTTTGATTTTTTAAAAATGTTTTCTTTAGTTCTTCTTTTGTTTGAAAAATAAATCTGATAAAGCTGATCTTATAAAGTTATGAATTTCGAGGAGAAATTGATTAAAAAATTAAAGAAAATGGTTTTATTTTTAATACAAAATCTAAATTGTATAAAAATTCTATCAATAGAAAGTTGGTATGCTCCAAAATTGTGGATGAACTGAGAACAAAAAAAAATGTTTAGGATCACAATGCTTCATGCGTTCGAAATTTTTGAAAAAAAAACCCGTCAACATCTCTATTTATGTTTAGTTCCCACACCCAACAGCAATGAGCATTGAACTCTTTTATTGCAGAATACACTTTACAGGTAGCTGCAGCAACAATAGCAATTAATTCTGTCTCTTAAATCCATCTTATTTTTAAATAATTTTTATCAAATTACTCAAATTGTACAATAAAATTCGAATTATGACAAATAAATTTTCGAAGCACGCGACAACTAAAGCTTTATTATAAATAAACCTGAACGCTTCAAAGTTAGCGTTTCTCAAAGTGAAGCAAAGTCAATAAAAGTAGCAAAGCGAAGCACGGATATTTTTGTGCTTCATATAATGGAGATAATAAAATAATAAATATATAAATAAAATATTTATAAGTTGGAAGCATTTCGTTTTATTTATTTAATTAAAACAGTACATCATATGTGTTAATCAATAATTTTAATAATATAAAAAAGAAGAAAAATAAAAGGAAAATCAATAACATTTTATACTGAACAATAAAAAATTAATAAAAACATATTTTGTTAGTAATAATAGTAATAATAATAATAATAAAACAACAGTCATAGTTTTTGATGAATTTTCAAAAATTGATTTTTTTTCAGCATGATTTAAGTTCTGTAAAATCGCCCAAATATTGTGAATGTTTTATGCCAAAGCTATAGGATGGTATATGCCCTAAATTTATCTGTAAATATAATTGTAGTTTTTGCAATTTTATTATTACATAAAAATGATTTTATTCTTTTCTATCTATTGGATTTATCAACATGGTTTACAAGTAAGAAGGACATATAGGTTTTTCAACAATTTTCATTGACCGAGAGCCAAGAAACCGGGAATGCAATATTGCGAATGTTGGAGCACGAGGTGTTGTATAATGAATTGCAACCTTTAAATTAATGAACGTTTAAGGATAAGGGAGTATGTACAGTTTTATTATATCATATATTAAAAACAAAAATAAAATACCTTTTCTGGCGAATGGGCGCCTGGACCTGGTTTCATATTATCAACTGGTATATCGAAACGTGCAGCCATAGAATATTGTGGTGGTTTTTTAATCATTCCTTCTAGTTTAGCATCGTACGCACCAGGACCAGGGAAATTCACTGATAATGATATTGATTTTTTATTTCTTCCTGTTATTGTATATGCTGGTGCTGATTGTATTTGACCTTCTTTACTTGTTCCTAGTACTGTTGGTATTTTGTATACGTTTGGAGCTGCATTGTTAAATTTATAAAATACATATTGAAATATTTTTTTTTATAAAATAAAAACCAAATGTGATTAGTGAAAAATGAAATAATCGAAGAATGATAAGTATGAATATATATGTATATGTATGTATATATCAAATTAGCTAGCGTTTTTTACATAGATTTTATATATGAGATATTTCGAGTAAAATAGTAATTAATAATATTAAAATAATTCATAGTAATTTAAAAGAGGGACATAGAAACAGTCATGCAACACAGAATTATTTTTATTATGATATTTATTAAATATCAAACATAAATGATAACTGATGAGAACTAGATGATGCTGATTATTGATTTAAATTTTTTAATTAGTTACTAGTAAATATAAAGACAGATTTTACCTGTTATGGTTGTGCTCCAATAAAATGACTTTTTTATTATTATTATTATTTTTGTAAATGAGATTTTAAAATTTAACTCGTCCAGTGCTTTAATAATATGTACATTGTTTACAATATTTACAAGATTTATTTTAAATAATAAAGAATAACAAAATTACCTAACAAGACGTTGTTGTACATTGTTACTACGTATACCAAAACTATATGATGGTGTATGATCTAAATTTACTTTTTCTGGCATATAAGCTCCAGGTGCTAAGTAATACAATTAAAAACGTTATGTAAATTAAGAAATACTACAAATAAACTATTAATATATATGAAAACTACCTGGTGTATCACATATTTTATCAGTTTTATTTTTTACACCAAAACTAAAAGCTGGTGTATGGTCTAAATAAATTTTTTCAGTTTGATAGGAACCTGGTGCTAAAATATTTATAATACATTTTTATTATTACTTTAACTACGACAAAGCGCCAATAAATACATTTAAATACAATTAATTAAATAAATAAAGACAATATAATTTTAACTAAAAATTATTAAAAACTACCTGGAGTATCATTATAATTTTTTTCGATAACTTTCACTCCAAAGCTGTAAGACGGTGCTGATTGATCTACTTTTACTTTTTCGGGCATATATGAGCCAGGCGCTAAATAAAATAATACATTATATTAATATATACGAGATAGTTTAAGATAAAAAATATCTTTACCTGGAACATCATTTGGTTTTTCTTGATGATATTTACCACCAAAACTAAATGACGGGGTATTGTATATACTTATTTTCTCTGTTTGGTATGCACATGGTCCTGGACTTTCACTTGTTTTCTCAATATTGGGTTTCACACCAAAGGTAAATGCTGGTTTATGATCTAAATTCACTTTCTCTAGATCGTATGCGCATGGAGCAGGTGTATCACTTGGCTTTTCATGTTGGTATTTTCCACCAAAACTAAATGCTGGTGTGTGGTCCATATTCATGGCATTTTCTGGCATATAGTCACAAGGGGCTGGAGTATCACTAAGTTTTTCAGTAGGTAATTTATGTCCAAAACTGAATGCTGGAGTCTGGTGTAAGTTAACTTTTTCTGGTTGATAAGCACAAGGAGCTGGTGTATTATCTAGTTTTTCTACATGGCCTTTAGTTCCGAAACTATAAGCAGGAGTATGTTCCATATTCATAGCATTTTCAGGCATATAAGCGCATGGTGCTGGAGTGTCACTAGGTTTTTCATCGTGATACTTATGTCCAAAACTGAATGCTGGAGTGTGGTGTAAGTTCACTTTCTCTGGTTGGTAAGCACAAGGGCCAGGTGTATTATCTGGCTTTTCTTCGTGAGATTTAACCCCAAAGCTATAAGAAGGAGTATGTTCCATATTCATAGCTTTCTCTGGCATATAAGCACATGGAGATGGATTATCGTTTGATTTTTCGTCATGATATTTATGTCCAAAACTGTATGCTGGAGTGTGAAAGTAAACTTTTTCTGGTTGATAAGTACATGGGCCAGGTGTATTTTCTGGCTTTATTTCATGAGCTTTAGTTCCAAAGCTATAAGAAGGATTATGCTCCATATTCATAGACTTTTCTGGCATATAAGCACATGGAGATGGATTATCATTTGGTTTTTCATCATGATATTTATGTCCAAAACTGTACGATGGTGTATGATCTAAGTTCACTTTTTCTGGTTGATAAGCACATGGACCTGGTGAATTATCTGGCTTCACTACATGACCTTTAATTCCAAAGCTATAAGAAGGTGTATGCTCCATATTTAATCCATTTTCAGGCATATAAGCACAAGGTGCCGGGGTATCACTAGGTTTATCATCGTGATACTTATGACCAAAACTAAATGATGGTGTATGATTTAAATTAACTCTCTCAGTTTGATACGCACATGGAGCTGGTGTTTCATTTATAGCATCTACGTGACTTTTCGTGCCAAAGCTGTATGCTGGTGTATGCTCCATATTCATTGCTTTTTCTGGTGTATATGCGCAAGGTGCTGGAGTATCACTTGGCTTCTCTGATTGATATTTATGACCAAAGCTAAAAGCTGGTGTGTGAACTAAGTTTACTTTTTCATTTTGATAAGCGCCAGGAGCCGGATTATCATTTGGTTTCTCCTGATTAGCTTTTAAACCAAAACTATAGGACGGAGTTTGTTCGAAATTTGTTTTTTCTGGTTGGTAGGCACTTGGACCAGGAGTTTCACTGATTCTCTCTTGATAATGTTTACCGCCAAAGCTAAAAGCTGGTTTATGGCTAAGATTTACTTTTTCTGGTTGATAGGCGCCTGGTGCGGGTGTATTATTTGGTTTATCGTGGTGATATTTACCACCAAAACTAAAGGAAGGTGTTTGATTTAATCTAAACTTTTCGGTATTATAAGCGCCTGGTGCTAAAATCATTACCAAAATAGTACGTAAATATTATCATTTATAATCTATAAAATAACGAAACAATACCTGGAGTATCACTTGGTTTCTCATGTATTGTTTTCAATCCAAAACTAAACTTTGGTTTATAATGTAAAACTACTTTTTCTGGACTATATGCACATGGTGCTAAAATAATATTCATATATATTTTTTTTTCATTATAAATTAAAAGTTAAAAAGCAAATATTTCTTAAAATAAATAAGCTAATTTACCTGGTGTATTTTCTATAACTTTACAAATTATTGTTATACCAAATGAATATTTTTGAAAACTATATAATACTATTTTATCTGGTTTTTAAGTACCAGGGCGCTAAAATTTATTATTTTTTTGGAGTTGTATGTATTTAATTAATACAAAAAAAAAAAACTAACTAATTAAAAATCAAAATTAATTAACCAAAACTAAAAGCAACATAAAATAAATAAATCATCTACACATAGTGTGCCACAATTATACATATTTAATTAGGTTTAATTATCTCATAAAAAAAATTATTGCCAATTAAATTTCTTTAATAAATAACAAAAAATAAATAAATAAAACAAACTCGCTCACCATTCAACTATATATCTAGTTCTCACTAGTTCATCTCTATTTTTTCTTATTACTAAATAATTTGAATTTATATATAATTATTTTTAATTGATTTTCAAAAAATTGATAGTAAATTATCATATAATATTAATCTCTGTAATTATTTTACTTATTTATGTTAGTTTTGTGTATTTAATAATAAATTTGATTAATAGACTTATGTAAATAATAACCTGGTGTAATGCTGGGTTTATCTATTCCACTCTTTAATCCAAATGTATATTTTGGAGCTCTTTCAATACACGCTTTTTCTGAACGGTCTACATTATATTCACCAGGTGCAGGTGTTATCATTTTTTGTTTATCTTTCGGTCGACTTTGTAATGATATTGCTGGAGGTGTGTCTTTTCCTTTTGCACCTAAACCACTAACATTATATTGTGCTGGACCAGGACCATATGTGTCCATTTTGGATTTATGACGCATACCAAAACTGTATGCTGGTGCTGCGTTACGCTTTGAATCTGGAACTTTTACACCTAATTTTGGATAAAAATTTATTAATAATCAATTAAAACCCCCACAATATAATTAAATTTTTTATTTTATTTTGAAAATTATTCATATGGTGTGGATAGTAGGAGGTTCAGTGTTTATAATTTGTAGTAATAAAAATAAGATTGTTCATAAAACAATTGTTCATTACATTAATTTAAATTAATTAGTTTCCGTAAGAAAATGAAATTAAGAAAAAGTTAATAAGAAACAAACTACCTACTCGCTAAATGAGAAACAATAAAACTGAATTTTTATATTACCTAGTAATGTAGGAAGTTGTACACAAGCTGGCCCTGGACTAGACATTTCGGCAGCAATTGGGCCTCGTCGTTTAGTCGGTGTCCATGGCCTTTGTTCAAATCCTCCCATTTTGATTAATAATTTCTTATTTTTCCTTAAATTATTAATTAATTTCACCTTCTTCTTCTTTGCGAAACCAAAATCAAATTTAACACCCTGAAAGTTAAATAAATACAAATTTATAGAAAAAACCAATAAACTTTATGCAAAAAGGTAAAGAGATCTAATTGTTACATAATGATAAGAAAATAATTTAATCAAAACCAAAATAAATTAATAAGAAATTATATATTTTGGCGGCCAAATATATTTTAGGTCGTAAATTATGAAAATTATATTTATTTAAGTGAATAAACGATGCCACGAAGTAAAATCATTTTAGTTGGATTTCTAAAAATAATTTTAATATTAAAAAAATTACCATGTTGATTGTTTGCTTTTATTCCTTTTATTTTTCTTAATTATTTTTGCTTCAAAGTTCTTTCTTTTTAAATATTAACTTACGTCAAATGAGGATTACAAGTATAACTAGATTTAAAGTTTTATTTAAAAAAAACACTTTTTGTTGAAAATGTAAAGTAAATCTGATATAAATTGGTGCGTGTCATTATGCTTTATTTAATTATAATTTTAATTATGTAATTCATTCTAATTCATTTTATTTTACATTAGGATTTATTTGTATATATTTATCTGTGTACTGTGCTCTTATTTGCCTATTTATATTTATTACATCACTAACCTTTATCACCCTAACAATTAAAAAGATCATTTTAAACATTTTTATTTCCGTTTCCGTAATATAAATTTATTCTACTAATTTTATCACAAGTTTAAAATAACATTTATATAAAATGATTAGTAATTTTTTATTTTTATAAATTTTATGTTTTTTTTTTTTTGTATATTTTTTAACATGTTATAAATTCAGGATGTAATGTTTATTATAAATAATATGTATTTGATGAAACTTATAGCATAGTCTTGTATGCATTTGCACTGTATGTCAAGAAAACGGAAAAGGATAAATTATACCCTGAAGAAACAAAAATATTTTCGAAGGTTTATTTAATTAATTATGTTTAACAAATTGTAACTTAGAATTATTCAAAATTGGGTCAAATTGAATGGCATTGGATGTTCTTCAAAGAATTAATTAATAAAATGCGTGATATGACAGCATTTAAGTAATTATAGTAAGAAAAAAGATTTTATATGTTTTCAATTAATAATACTTATTTCACTTCATTTTTTTCAAACAAATTTATTTAAAATAAAAGTTAAATGAACGCAAATAAACTTTAAAAATAAAAACAACAATAAAAAATAACTAAATAAATAAAATTAAAAAAAAAAAGTTAACTTTTTATTACGATTATAAATGTTGATTGTATTTTAAAGAATGTATTTATGCACATGTACTGTTATTTAAAGTTATGTTATGTTTTTGCCCGGTTCAATAAAAAATTTTACAATAATTAACAAAAAAATATTTAAATTGACCTGAAGTGGTGATAAATATTTTTTTTATCTCAATTCAATTTTAATTGATTGCGAAATTCATATTTCTGTTATTTTTGATAAAATTGAAAAAAAAAATTATGCGGTATATATATGAATTAATCTACTTTGCTAAACATTTAAAAAACATTTAATTCATATTTGACCTATATTTTCTACAATTAAGATATCGTTGATTGTGTTTTATTTGATCGTCTGTTTACCTGTTAAACTTTTAATAAATAAATTCATTAATGAGTATAATGATTTTTATAAAAATATACTTAAAGAAAAAACGTTATTGATTGTGTTTTTAATAAACAAAAATAAAATAAACATAAATTTGAATAAAAAAAAGAAATAGGATAGATGTTGTATTTGCTGCATGTTTATACATTTTTTTTCTACATGTTATTCGTATATAAAAAATAAACAAAAACAATTTCGTACCATGGCGTGTCATCACTTCTAGCCCAAAATAGTAATAATAATCTACAACTAAAAAAACATTCTTGCTGATGTCAATTACGGAATATTTAAAAAAAAACAGAAGGTTACATAAAAAAATCATTTGTAAAGCTAATTTGTTGAGAAACAGAGTCTTAATTTCTTTTATTAGGTAACGTAAATTAGTTGCACAAATTAATTTTCTTATAACCTTGACCATTAAAAATTAGTCATTAGATATATTTGCATTTTATAACTTAATTTAAGGTTTGTAATTTTATAAAATAGAAGAAAAACCATAGAAGGACAAATTATTTGTTGACGTAATAATTTGCTATATTTTTTACAAAAAACGATTAATATAATCCTCATATAAATAATAATTGCTTGTAGCCACTGCTGCTGATATTGATACTCCATATATAGTTATACAGCTTTCTTCCCACACATTACTGTTTTTCTTATTATTATATATATTTCGTTGTTTGTCTCTATATTGTTCAACACAGATCACATAAAATTAAATTAATTTAAAATAAAAAAAGAAACTTAATCGAGGTAAATATAAAAAAAAGTTGTAAGCAACGTCACAAGTCAAAGATTTTCAGCAAAAATAAACCAAACACGATTTCGAGGTTGATATACTTAATATTTGTTATTTTCAATGCTGAACTAAGTTTTTAGTTTAATTATATACACAAATGGCATAAAAAAATAAATATAATGTCCCAGATCATCAGATGTTGTTTTTTTTTTTTTAAATTAAGGTTTGGCTTTTAGAATATAAAGGAACTTTTTGAATCAAAACATTCTTTTCAAATTAAATAATATATAAATACCGAAAAAATAAAAAAAACGACAGTAGTTTAAAGTAAAGTGTTGAGCAAGTTAACAATGCACTGCACAAAAATATGAATTTAAAATTACACATCACGTTCAGTAATTTTTTTTTCTTTTTATGTAATTGCATATTGATAGTATAAATATGTTTTGTTAATATTTCAGCATTACTAATACACAATAAGGTTGACGATCTCATGAAATATATAAATTTATTAAAAATTATGATTTAATATAGAAAAATTAAGTAAACTGGACTGGAACCATAAAACTATCCTTATAAGGTAGTAAACTGCTTAAAAATTCACATTCATATTTCATAAAAAAATAGATTGAATACAACAAGTTGTGATTTTATTTGAATGGACCGGTTTATTTGCTATTTTAGCTTTTATTTTATAAAATAAAATTTAAATTTTATGAGTTGAGCTTTTGTTGATATTTGTTTTGCCTATATTTTTGTTATAAAGACTTTATTTTGTTTATAATTTTAATTTTCTTACATTTAAAAAATTTAATTAAAAAAACCAACATCCAGTTATATAACGAACAAAATCATTTTTTATTTCAAAAACAAAAACTAATTCTATTCCAATAAAAAGCTCTAATTTGACATAGAACGTAGTGATAAAAATTCCACTTCCCACAGAAGAATCAAAGTATGTAAATTTAAAAGTAATTAAAATAAATAAAACAATTAAAATCACTTAAGCACACACTTTGTATTCAGAAAATCTCAAACGTAAACAATATAATAAACATTTATAGAAGAATAGTACATTTAATTAATTTAATCAAAACAATGAAGCTTATATTCATAATATAAACACTTTACATTTTATTTGTCTATAATTTTATTCATATAATTGAAATTATAATAATAACACATTAATTATGTTTTAAAGTTTATTTTCAATGTTGTTAAAAAGTCTGAAAACATTTCGTTTAGTTGCATATTGCATGCAAATATTTTTTCTCACAAAATAAAATAATTATAATAGTTTTAGTTTATGTTTAAAAGCAACAAAAACATGTCGTTTTTATAATTAAAGAAGAAAAATATTTAATAATAATATTAATTTTTTTTTTTGATTTGCATAAATTGAAGGACGTTTTAACTGCATTAAATATGTTTTATGATTTGCTTTTTTCTTACTCTTTGTAAATTTAAAATCGATTTCTTAAAATTTAAATAAATAATACAATTGTTAATAAAACAACAAAACATTAAAATGAGTAATTTTTTGGTAACATTATTTTATTTGGTGAAAAAGTTTGTTTTCTCTAATTAAAAAACAATTTAATTTCTAACGATTTTCTCTTTGCGAAAGATAATTAAATTAATTTAAAATACTTATTTAAAAAAAACATATTTAATTAAATATCACACATGCACACATACAAGTGTAAACTTGTAGAATTTTTAATTGTTTTTCATTAGAAATCAGTTTATTAGTTAAACAAAACGAGTTTTACCTTTGAATTCACATAATTTAACGACTTTAAAAGGTTATAAAAGAAAATAAAATTAAATAAATGAAAACACACACATACACCCAAAAGAAGAATAACGCCGAAAGAATATAATAAAATTAATTAAATAATAAACAAAATTATAAAATTACGGACTCACCTTCAAATTAGATTAACACAAATTCTTTTATCCACAAAAAGTATTTTTTTCGCTTTATGTTTGCCAAAATTTTAAAAGAAAACAAAAACACAACACAGATTATTATGTTTTTTTTTATTTATTTATTATTATTATTATTATTTTGTTGATTAGATAAATTGCAATAATTTAGCCAGTTCGTAATTATTAATGAAACACTTTAATTATGTTGTTATGATATTTAATTAAATTTTAATAAACAATATAAAACTTTGATAATTAATAACAAGTCACTTTAATTAACGTATTAAACAATATTTATAAATATTACTAAACAAAACAATATAAATCAATAACAAAAATTTCGATTAATTAATTGGATTAGTCTTTTTGATTACATTGGTGAAAAAAAAAATGGGTGATGAGATGATGATGGAATTTTACTGTTTTAATATTTTTAGTATTTTACTTTACTATTTGTTTATGAAATGGTTATAAGATATGAATCGGTTGACTGTTCGTCACGTAATGAAAATATTTTTGCAAATTTAACGTATTTTATAAAAAGTACTAAAGCGAAAAGCAAAATTGATACTCGTAATAATAAAAATGATGTGTATTTGTGTTGTGAAATTAAAATTTAATATGAATAAAATAATTTTGTTTTTTGTATACAATTTTTTTCTCGAATGACTTTATGATTTTTGTCAGTCGCGACACGCGGGTCGCGATTTGTTATAACTTTTGTTTTTCAAACAAAATTTTATTCAATTTATTTGATATTTGATTTATTATTTTGACTATTAGTAAACCTTCTGTAAGCGTACTGTATATTTTAATTAATTTTACTTGTATATATAATTAACTAATTGATACTGTAAAATTAGTATAATAATATCTTCTAAATAAATCCATTTGATGTATGATTGCTGTAAAATTTTAAATTAAATATCACATGCATTTTAAATATAAAATAAAAATTTTATTTAAAAAATGCTCGTTAAAAACACCTGCAGAATATTTGATTTAAAATATTTTGAAATCGTATTGAATACCTTTTGAGCGCGCATCAAAATAAGTTCGTCCGTAATGTAGGTTATAATTTTGGATTGTTTTACTTATTTTTGCTTAGAGCTTTAGCTAAGGTTAACCAATCGTATGCATGTAGGCGAGAAAGTTTTTTTTTTTTCATTTATAATTATTTTAAATAATTTTTTATATGTTATATTGAATTTATAAATGTAATGAGATAAACTTAATTAATTATTATAACATTTTTTTGACCTTTTTTATCATTACACATTTAATTGAATTATATAACACGTTTCTATTAATTGAAATTAATAAATACGAAACATAGACAACGGCTACTTAATCAACTTTAACGAAAAAGCATAGCCAACTTAAACAACTTTGGTATTTAATTTTTTTCTTCTATTTATTGATATAATTAGATTAAATAGATATATTAATCGTTGTTATTTAATTAATATAATTGTTAAATGATTTTTAGAGTTAATTGTCAATCAAACTATATGCAATGAAAGTATAAATAAATTTAGATTTTTTATTTTGCAAAAATTTAAAATATTTGTATTCAATTTAAAATATATATAAATTAGCATCAAAATGAAAGTAAATTAACAGACAATATGAAATTTAAACTGATTCTAGTAAAGGTAAAACAAGAAAAGATTGTTTTGAAAAAATAATATAAAAACAATAATAATAATTATTAAAGAAAAAAAATTATTATTATTATTATTATTATTATTATTATTATTATAAAGGAATAATGACATCATTCTTATGTAGCCAACGAAGCAAAATAATGTAGTTTTGCGATTTTGAGTTAAAAAATAAGTAAAAGCAGATGAAACTGATGCTTATATTAGAATTGGTGAATCAAATTATAATAGTATGAAATATAATGATTTAATAATAAACTTAAACAATATTATTTAACAGTTTTATTAATAAAAACTTAAGTAACAGCATAAAATAGTAATTGCAATTTAATAAATCACATAAATTTTCGAATTCTTAAATTCGAAATTCATAAATAAAGTAAAACAAAAGTGATTTAATTACATAACTTTAATAAGAACAACAATTACCTGCTTATTGCCATTAAACGTAAAAACAAAAAAAAAATGTTTTTTTACGGTTTTTAAAATTCAATGAGAACCTCAACGACATAAAGACAATGCAATTTTATTTATAAAAATATTGAATAAAATATAATATAGGCGTCTTCTGTACTTTACTTTATCTAAATTTGGTCACATTTCAAGGTAATTCATGTTTAATAATGTGTGTAAGTACATTCAATTTTGGTTAAACATTACAAAAAGTACGATTGATGAGGGCAATACAAATAAATTACATAAAAAATCCTAATATAGACATAGAAAAATAACAATAAAAACAAGAATATTTATTATAAAATTAAATAAATACGATCAAAGGGTTTTCTTTTTTGTCATATATTTATTATTTTCGTTTTTTATTTCATTACTGTAGTTGCGCTTTTTTATTTTGCAGTAAAACATAAATTTCATTAAGTAGAATAAATGGTAAATTATTATATAAAACAAGTTGTATGGCCTAATTTTGTAACATGGCTATGTAATAATATTTTGCAGAACACATGCAAAGAGTATTTACTATATATATAAATTATAATTTAATGTTGATGGAACATATTTTTATTTAATAGACAACAAAGTATAAACATTTTTTTTGTAATTAATGTTTTTCTTAATGCAAAATATAGAGTACAGTAAAAATTTGGACATTTATTGACTTTCTCTTATATTTTATAAAAAATAAAAAATGCATCAAAGTATTAATAAATGTCCAGATAAGGTAATAATAACATGGTGAATCAAAACATATATTATTATTTAATGAATTTAAATGGTAAAAATAAATATAATCCACCTCTGCGTAATATGTTTTTTTTCGCAATAGTACATTAAAGAACAAATTTTTTAGCAAAGACAATAGCTATTACACCTACACTTTTATATATAATTTTTTTATTATTATTATTATTTTTATTATTATTATTATTATTATTATTATTATTATTATTATTATTATTATTATTATTTAAATCATGTTATTTTTTTTACTTGAATTAAATTATAATAAATAAAAATAAACAGTTTAATTAGATAAATTAAAAAATATATAAATAAATTCAAAGAAAGTGTAAAAGATTGTACACATTTTCTTCATTTGATAACTAAACTAATAGGATTTAACTTTTATATGCATTTTGTAAATTTACTAAACCGGTTATTGTTGATTTTGTGAGAAGATTAATTTTATAATAGAAAATATAATAAAAAGTATTTTTTTTTCCAAACAGACATTAACGCATTAATCAGCATAAATGATGTCACCGTTTTCAGCAATAAATATAAAAAAAATTGAATTAAAGAAAAAATGAAACTAAAATTTTTGTTTTGTATAAAATATGTTATTCTGTATTCATAGAAATTTAAAAATAATCAGTCGTAAAACTGTACGAAAACAAAATAAGTCTAACTAACCACCAATAACAATATTATTTATTTCGATTTTTATCAAAAAATATAATTCTATTTAAAATTATCAGCGGGTGCATCAATAAAATGAGATAATTTTATAAAAATTAAATATGAGAGTTGAATCATGAAATATTATTCTTAATATCTAACTGAAGAATCACCCAGTCGAAAATAAATTAATAAATAATAAGACAATTTATTTAACATCATCGATTTATTATTTTTTATATTTATAATAATAATTTCACAATTTTATTAATTATAAATTATGTAATGTCGTATAATGATATTTGTACTTAATTGAACATTTTATATGTTTCAAAAAAAAACAATGTATAAGAAGAAAATAAATAAAACAAACACATTTTAAATAGTTTTTAATTAATAAATTAATACTTTTATAATTAATAATATATATTTTTTATAAAATTAATAACAGTATGAGAGAAATTTAATAAGCGATTTGAACAACTTGTCCGAATTTGGTTTCATCTGAAAATATTTATTACACGGCGTTTATTGAAACCGCACAATATAGTCAATGAATTGTTACATTTTTGTTAAAAAAAAATACTAATTATTAGTCATCAATGTGATTTAAAAAAAAATTATAAATTATTGTTTACAAATAATAATTAAATAACCTGCATTCAAGAATTATAGCTTTTTATTTCAAAAAAAAAATTAAAACAACTTTTCAGTGCATTTTAATAAAATTTATTTTTATTTTAACAAACTTTATTATTATAACAGATTATAGTTCAATAAAGCAAAAAAATAAAACATATTCACTAGTTTATTTTTTATTAAATTGATAAATAAGGTCAAACATTTAGTTTTTTATATTAAGTTGAATTTATAACAAGAAGTTTTGCTTGCTGTTTCTTTATTGAAAAATTAGTTGATTGCAATAAAAATGTCACATACAAATATTTAGTATCACTTTAATATTAGTACTATGCTACTACTAAACAGGTTGTGATTAGGAAGAGATATTAAAAATACTAAACGGTTTAATTCTAATTCGTATAAAATTTATTTACAGTAATGTTTTTACATAAAATCATTTAAAGATAATTAAATTTGGTGTAATTTAATTTTTGTTTAATAAATAAGATTTTTTTTTTGTTTAATAAATAAGATGCTTTTTGTTTTATAAATAAGATTAGTCGGCAAAATTAGCACTAATTTATGCAAAAATAATTTAAACTCAATTTGACTCAATTCAATATGTTATACAAATAAAACAAGTAAAAGTAAATAACTATCATTAAATCATTAAATTTGTATATGTATAATTCATAATAAATAAAACCTTAAATTTGTATGCAAATATAACTTATTTCTTTGTCATAATTTTTAAATATTCTAAAGCATTTCGGGCAACATTAGCTTGTGCACTTTCGGATGTTTTTCCTGTACCTTGACAAACAGCTACTGGCAATGTAGATAACTGGACAAGGCATTGCGCACGACCAGATTTACTCTTCTCATCTATATCAACATATGTTACTTCAAATTGATGTTCGCTTGCAATTTCTTGTAAAAATTTCACATAATCTATGCTCTCATCATTTAAACATATTTTCTATAAAACAAAAAATAAATAAATGTATTTATTAATTTTATTACTATTTCTCATTTATTAAAAAATTCATTCATTCGGATATTTTATTTAAAATCAAAAATTTTATTAATTAGATGTTATATGACAATCAACAATTATTTTCAAAATACTACACCACCAAAATTTTTGTATATAAAATTTGTAAAACTTTTGTACTTTTGTAAAAACTAAATATTTCTCTTTTCATTATTTTTCAAAAATTGAATGATTATTTTTTCAAAATCATATTTTTTTAAAATGATATAGAAAATAAATTAATTCTATAACAAAAAAGAAATAAAAACTATATTTAATCTAATATTACTCACACAAATTAATCTAATAATTACCTGTAATTTCTGTAATGATTTCCCAAATTTACATTTTAATGATTTATGAAATTGCGATACTTTATAACTATGCTGATTGGTTATTGTTGCAATATGTGCATCTTTTAAATCAGCATAACGACTCAATATATTTGTAACACGACGACTCATCTACAATGCATTTTTTATTTTTTTTATTTTTCAAATAAATATTATTATTAAATAAACATAAAAACAATTTAATTAAACTTCATAATCTTTCCGTTAAATGTTATAAGAATAAAAAGTGCGAAACAATTCAATATAATTTAATTAAAAAAAAAATAATCGTGTACTTTGTATATTGTATTATTTTACTTAAGCAACCAAAAATTAAATTAAATGTTAATTAAGTATTATTGGAACAATAATAATAAATAAACATGTGTCCGACACACAGAAAGATTTCAAAATTTTATGTTCAATAAATTTATTTACTTACTAGTGTAAATTTATATTTTTCTTTTCATTTGTTATTGATAAATTTTATCAATTTTTATGTATTACCTCATCACTGATATAAGTTCCGTCATTCACTTCATTTGCATCATCGTCATAAATTGGTTTAATATTACTTTGTTCTATTGGATTCTCCTGCAGTTTTAACCACATCTTATGTGCAGCAATACGTTTGGCAATTTTTTTACTTTTACCCTTTCCTATTTCACGATATTGTAATACGGTACACGATATTGTAAACTGTCTTTCATGTGGTAATCCGATTTCATTTTCCGTATCATAATTTGGTGGAGGCCATCTTCGTGCCATGCACATTTCTTGTAACCAGCCAATAGGATTACCAACGACTTTTTCATCAAAATTGTTATTTTGATTTGACGATCTGGAAATATTTTATTAAAAAAATGAGATTTTTGTTAAACAAAAATTAAGTTCTTACTCTTTTATAACTGGTGTTATTATATTTTGACTAGCAACACAATTATTATTTTCATAAATTGAGTTCATGCTAATATTATTACAACTAGAATTGCTTATTATATGAGGTATAATCGGACCATTTAAGTTTCTAAAAGTATCTCCCAAGTTGGAACCAGTTAGTTTATCTATAAGTGACTTAGCCGCAGCATGTTTTGCTTCTTTTTTAGATCGACCAGCTCCCATTGCTGTCAACGGTCCTACATAATACATTTTATTTTATTAAGTTTATTTAAACAAAATGCATTTTTTTCAAATAACTACCATCTTTATCTTTATCATTAAATGCAACTCTATATCGAAATGTAGGTTCATGTATAGCACCTTCAATTTGTACAAGTTCATATGTTGGTGTTATACCTCTTCGACTAAGTAATTCTTGCAGTACAGACACAGGAGTTTTCATAGGCATATATGCAATTTCCTATATAAGGATAAATTATCATTATTTTATTATATAGCTTATAAACCAACAAAATTACATGACATACATTTTGTAAAACTTCATTAAATGAAATATTGTCCATTACTACTGTATTGGATTTTCTACGCGAGCGGCTTAATTTTTTCCTTGGCGCAAATCCACCAACCTGCTCTCCAAAAATTATTTCTTTATTGTTAACCACAATAGTTGGTTCTGTATCTTCAGCTAAAATCATTATTAGTATTTATTGAGTTTTATATCAATTTATTAAAGTGTCACAATTTAATATTATTTAATAATAATTATAATTACAACGAAACATACTCATTTTTGGTTATTTTATATTTTTATATTTTTTTGTTATAATTTATAAATTCGGAATTTTTTTTAAATGTAAAATTTAATCTTGAATCTATAATTAAAATTTTAATAAATTAATAAAAAAAATTGACAAAAATACGATAATATAAATAAATATTATATATTAATTTATATTTGAAAAATAATTTATAAATTGTACGGCATTTTATTGTATGGAAACTTTAATACTTTAAAGTAGATAGCACATTTAATAAAATTTATAAATATTGTTATATTGTAAACACATTTTATATTGTAATAGTTTTAAATAAAAACAAACCTATCTACCATTTTTAACAATCTACCAATTTGTTGCACATCAGAGAAAATATATTAAATTTTATATAAATTATGTTTAAATTATAAATTATTATTATATATCATATTTTTTTTTTCAATTTACCTTTCAGTTGCGAAAAATTTTGATGTTTAAAACAAATATGAGTTTGCCTTCTAATGTTTAAAGCATTTGACATTTGTAGTTTGAATGATCATTCATAGGGTGACTATAGTTGGCAAAGAGTACAACATGGTAAATAGAATTAATAAATAAATAATTTTTTTTAATAAATATATATTTGCATTAAAAAATAAGTATAAGTATAAATAATAATAATAATAATAATGTTTATTGAAATAAAATTATGCTGGTATGAAATGTTCATAGTATGATTTAGTAAAATCATTCATTAGATCTTGCATTGCTGGTGGTACATAATCGGGACTGCCCTGACCACCCTCAATTCCACCTGATTTAGTATATCTCATAAAACTTGCTACTATAGTTTCTGGTGGTAGTATTGCACCATCTTCAATTATACAACAATCCTTTAGGACACATCGTCTACCCTAAAAGCATTATTATAATAATACAATTAAAAATAGTTGTGTAAATATGGCGATATTTAAAAAAAACTATTACTATCACAGCATTTTTCCCAATATACACATAAGATCCAATTGACGCAGCTGATACAACTGCATTTTCCCCAATAAATACATGATCGCCAATTTGAAGAGGAAAAAATGCGACGCTATATTTAATGATAATTTTAAATAAGTTTTTAAGTGAGTAACTTTTTACTTAGAAATATTTACCCTTTGCTAAATTGTTTAAATGGTGGACGAATAACAGCACCTTTACTAATAACACAATATCTTCCTGTTCTTACATTTGCTAAATCACCCCGAATTATAGCATTTGTTTGCACAATTACTTTCCCATGTAATACTATATTTTGTGATCCACATAAAACTGTTTGTCTACTTACACGATTCCCAGATGCCTAGTTTTTATTGAACATAAACATTTTAAAAGTTTTTTATTAGAAGTATAATGTTTTATTATTTTCTTACAGTTTCAACATATTCATCTTTATTATAAAAGGTATCGGCTATTTCCATTATTAATATTTGTATAATCAAATGCAATAATCAAATGTAATAGGTAAAATCACACACTATTTGAAAGAAGGCGAATAATATCATAATAATGAACTGTCAATGTGTCGAAATCAAATGACAACTTAATTTCGTAATAAATAAAAATAAGGCTGCAATACATCTTTCTTCATTTCGAAAATCGTAGCCTACTTTAACGAAATTAATGTAGATGGAGGCGATGCTTAAGCAATATCGCCTAAATGATGGCATTATCACAACTATTATGAAAACGTTAAAAACATAAAAAGTTTTATTAGGTAATTTATAAATTTATGATTATATTAAAAAAACAAAAATTTTATATTTAGAATTTATTTAATTTATTGAATATTTTTCACATTAATTTCTCCTCAATTTTCAATTTAACATTTCTTTTAAAGCACACAGCATTTTAATTAATTTAACAACAAATAAAAAATTTAATTATAATAATAAAATCACTATTAATTATATAACAATAATACATAGCACAGATACAGTATAAGTCATATACAAATACAATAATATAAATAAATACTTATTAAAAATCTATCTAAAATCAAAAATGTTTTGTATGTTTTAAAGGAAAATTAATTAAAAATACAATTATAATTCTGTCGTTTACAATTACATATATCAAAAAGAACAAATCAATGAATAGATTGTTTATAGCACAAACAGGAACAAACATACATAATTCATAAAAGAAATTAAGAATAAAGGTAAATTTATATTTAAAAATCATACGTATAGCTTAAAATTGCAAGTCTTACATCTATTAATTTGTTTTTCCTATTTTTTGTCTTATTTATTCCTAATTTACATATATAATTACTTTAATTTTTAATGTTTATAATCGTGATGACACCCGATTGTAAGAAATTAACAAATTCAAATATCACATTTTCATTACTCAGGTCTACGAGCTAACACATTGTTTTTTTTTTCTTATTATTTTTACCAGCTGGTTAAGTCTCTTCTATCTAATGGCGGTTTTCTGTATAAAGTAAAAGAATATAAACATGTCAAATCAAAAAACCAGTTATCACCACCAATGGATAAATAAAACTTACGATGGTAGCATTCTAGATAATGCAACTTTATGCATCGTAGGGGGAACTGCAGCCGCTGAAGCTATACTAGAACCCGAATCCTGCGAGACAGTTCGCTGTAAACCAATTGAATGGTTGTGCATTTGCTGTGTCCTTCTAAACGGATAGCGCCAAGGTGATTTAGGAACGTCATTTTGAAAACCCTTATTATCAACGCCACCTCTATCATGAAAAGCTTGATCTCGTGTCTTTGAAGACAATCTTCGCAAAATACGAGAACCTAAACCTGGCGGTTCCTCCAATCCCTTACTATTACGTTTACGGTATCGCACATCATGAGATTCTTCTAATATCACATGTCGATCGTAAGGAGTATCATAATAAACCTTAAAACAATTGTATTGTTAAAAAAATAAAGCAAAACTTTCATTTGAAGTATTTTAGTTTACCTCTAATATCGTTGAAAATGTATGTGGCCAAACTAAATCAATGGCCGATATAATTAATCCTATAAATAAACATAATATGCCTGCAACTAATACGAGCCAATAACACCATCCTAATTTGAATTCTAATCGACCACCTTCAATTATAATGGCTAATGGCCGCTTTGGTAGCATCATATAATATCCAATATTTGCACAAACTAATAACAAACCAGTTAGTGTCATCATATAAGCACCATATCTTGGTACAGCAATTAGCAATAAATTCATAAGGAGCCACGAAGCCAATGATGCCCTAAAAATACATGTTTAAAATTAAATTATTTTGTCATAATTTTAAGTTTTAATTAAATTACCATAATAAAATACTAGCATAGTAACCAGCTGCTCTGTATTGTCCACCCCAAGCGAAACCCTCTTGTCCTAAACTAAAATATTCAGCTACAGTTAAAATTGGATATGGAAGTCCTCGTTGCAGAGCACATTTGTACGAATTTCCCATATCATTAGCTGCATCCCAGCTAAAACGTTCATTAAAATCTATGTCAGGTGGTGTCCAATTACCAATTGGTAAAGCTTAAAAAATATTAAATAATAATTTAATAAATGGTTTTTACATGATTATAGAATGTTACGTTATGTTTTTTATTAATTATTTAAAAAATTTAATTAAAAACAATGACACAAGTTAGATCTTAGATTTTCTGTTATCCAAGGTTGAAAATTTCATTTCTTAAGCTACTTGTAATTTATTGCATTGTAATGCAATTTTGTCTATACTTATATAGATGACTTTTGCATGGTATTAATACTTTGTTAGTTATAAAAGTTCATTTATTTAACACTTAAATAAATAGCACGTAAGTAAAATAGAGGTAACAGACATCTATATTTATGAGTTGTTAGCTAACTGCTAAAAAAATGTAATTGTTATTTTATATCTTTTTTGTTTAGCTCTAGGAAACTATTGAGTAAAGCCAGCATTTTACTTGCAATTTAAAGAGAAAGTAAATATTGTTTGTCTTTTTTTTACAACTTTTATATACAAAAATGTCCATTTTAATATTTTTTATTATAACCGAACAGATAATGTCCTTAAGAGTCTAATATTATAAAATAATATGATATGAATGAAAAAACAAAGAACTATTATTATATAGCCTTGATACATCTTTGCATGCATTGAAAATGATCAACCCCGACACAAAAATTACAAATCTATAAAACTAATTCAAATAGTTATAAAAACAACAATAATAACAGTATTTAGAAATGAATATTTTTATACCATACTAAACATAATCAAATAACACTTTAATAAAATGATTAAATCATAAATCTTTTATTATTTTAATTAAACAAAAACTATTTTAATTGATTATATTCTCATTATTAAAATAAATAAAATAACTTTACGGTTGGGTAAATTTTATTCTTTAAAAATATAAAACTATTTCTGTTTTTCTCTTTCATTCTCTTTTTTGTTTATATAATATTATGAAATTAAATTTATTACTTTTAAGATTTAAAAATGAAAAATTGAATTAGTCATAGTTGCTATAAAATTGTTAATAAAAATAATTCACTAATAAAAAAGTGTAAAATTTTTAACACTATAAGTAACTAACCAGTCAGTGTAATATTAACATGCATAAGTCCAATATGTGCTCCAATTTTGGCTGGTAATTTCTCCCTTGAAAATGCTTTATATGGTGCGACTATTGTTGAATGGGCAACATGCCATGATGAACCCAAACGTGTTACTATTTAATAATAGAAAATTAAAATCAATTTTAATTTAATAAAATATTTGATGAGCTTAAAACTTATTTAATATTAACTATATTAAAAACTGTTGCTCATTATCAGCAGTGTAGTAAGTAACTTAATCATTGATAATATAATTTAAAAAAAAAAAATCAGATAGAAATATTCATTTAAGAATTATCTACATTCGGCTTTGTTTCAATAAAATTTATAATTTTTAATTAATTGTAAATATATAAATAATTAAGTTTCTTCAATATACATGTATATTATAGTAAATAATACATTTAAGTATGTTTACATAAACATACCTAATATGACTAGTCCAACAAAAAGACTCAATGTCACTGTTGTGAATGTTGCAAATTTCTGAAATAATAAATAATTACAAAATTAATTAATTAAATAATATTATGTGAACAATTATTTATTATACATATGCAGAAACATGTTTTTTTTATTATACAATTATAAACTAAATATATTAAAAATTGTTTCCTTTTAAAGTATATTTTTTTTGTTTGTTATTAAAATTATGAATAAAAATAAAAATATTAATTTATAGTAAAGAAAATAATTCACGAATGAATCTTTGACAGCAATAATTTAATGAGAAAATATTGTTTTTAATTAAATTTTTATATTTAAAATCGAAATAATAATATTGTAATAATAAAATTTACATATCTGTAATTGAACCGCGTTGAAATGTAGCTAAACATAAATTTAATTTATTTGAATAAAAATTATATGCAAATTAATTAAATAAAAAAAAAAAATGATTAAGATGCCAATAGTTGAATAAAATAAAACTTTTATAATACATTTTAATCAAAATAAAAAATGATATCAAAGCATTTATTTATTTATTTATTACAAACAAACTCATTTGTTATATGCTTACGTAGGTGCTTGCAGTTTCATTTTAATAACTTAATGAAATAAAGAAGTTTTTAAGTAAAATGAAAACACAAGTTTATTGTATTGAAATAATAAATAAAAAATGGATTGTTTGCATTTGTACATATATGCTCTTGGCTATTTCTTTTATACATCAATTCAATAAAATATGATTCAAATAATTTGTTCTAAAATAAAATACAAAATACGGATAGCTTGAAGCAAAGTAGTTTTTAATTATAAAATATTGTTTCTAAACGTGATTATGAATTTATTTTTAAATAAATAAAATATTTTAATAAATTGTGTAAATCAGGAAGTTAAAAAATATTTTATTCTCCAAATATTAAATTTAGGAATATTTAAATTTAAATAATTAAAAACAAAAAAATCATTCTTCATAATTTATTTCTCTTTTTTTTTTATTGAAAAATCAAAATAAAGATTGACTTAAAGTCGTGCTTTTTGCCTTGTAATTAAATTAAATTAAAAAAATAGTCGTGATTATAATCAACGTATTGTTTTCAATGTAAAACCGAATAACAAATTCATTATTACATGTAAAAGAATTAAGAAAAAAAAAACTATTAAGGCTCGTCATTGTATTTGAAGTTTATCGATTTTTAATTTAAGGCAGGTGTTATGCTTATATTAAAATAAGTGCATACACCTTCTCAGCAGTTATTATAATAATTAACTTAAGTATTAAAGGTACTTGTTAAAAGTAAAGTATTAAAAACATATTATGTGATTAAATTTAATCATTAAGATTGAAATAATTTGTAACCTTATTATAAATCGTTAGTTGTTTTTGTAAAGTTATATATCTTAAATTAAAATCAATTTTAGTAAATAAGTTTTTCAACCATGATGAAACTGACAAATTCAAAATGTTTTATTGCTATAATTATCATTATTTCTCTTCTAAGTTAAGTGTTTTAAATAAGTAAAAAGAATGAAAAATATATAAATATATATAATGGAAATTTTGTAATTTGGAAAAATAATTACAATCTATGTAACATTCTTGATTGTTAAATAAAAATTAAAATTAATCACGTATAGATCAACATATATAATTACTTATCTTAAATGCCGAAGGTTATCTTATTTATTGTATACAAACATATATAAATTTTTCACAATAATGAATCTACATTAAATTTTTCTATGCTTAATTTTAATGATTAATAATTAAAAGAGACTTACTTGTTTTCTTACACCGGGAAATATGACTAAAAATGCAGCATAAAGTGTACCAAATAATACACAAACAGCGACTATTGACACATCACCAGTGACTGGTGTTCTATTTGAAAATGAATATAATGTTGGTCCACCATCATCTCGGAAAGCATCGAACCAACCCTTCATATTTGGGCAGTAGAACTCTATTATAAATTAAAATAAATTTATTTTTATGATATTATTAGAATAATAACTATTATTTAAATTTATTTTTTCATTAAATACTAAATTTGAAAACAAATTATCATTTTTAACAAAAACAATATATATTTACAAGTTTAAATAAATAAAACTAGACATTGCGACATCGTCATTTAGATATTTATTTTAATATTAATAAATTTTTTTTTGTGTTTTCTGCAAATAAGATTAAATATTCCAATCTTATTATTTGAGTCGTGATAACTATTTATGAGTAAACATAACACTTTTATAATTTTTATTATTACAAAATTACTCATAAAATACTTCAATCAACTTGTAGACAAAGTCCGTAATGAAATCTATTCATATATAAATATATCATTAAACACTCTGTAAGCACGTGTATTGATTTTAAATGTTTTATTTTATTTTTGCTTTTAGTTAACTATTCAAAATCATAAACACTGGTATTTTATAAAAATATAAAATAAATGAAGCGTGTTAAATGCGGTTTAACTCTAACCATTCTTGTCAGAATTACACTGAAAAAAATATTATTTAGATATATTAAAAAAAAAGACACTACATTGGCCAAATAAATTATCATAAATATGTGGGTGGTTGGCAAAAAAAATAATGCACTTTTTAAGAAGGAAAATTTTGCAATGTCTGTTTCTGAATATTTAATTAACAAAATTTAATTAAATTATTGAATATAATAATGCTTATTTTTATACTTTTTTAATCTCGTATAATAATACAATAGATTGATATCTGTTATTTAACAGAGCGAAACCAGTTGTGGTATAATCAAGAAAATTATTTAATTAAATTTAATGTAACTTATTATTAATTCAATTTGCACATTTAAATTAAGTTAATTACTAAACTTAATTTTTACCAACGAAATTAAGTAAATCTTATTAAATCTGATTACATTTTATTCTTTTTTTAAAAAAAAGAAAACAATTAATGATATATTAATTTTGAAAATGCAAAAATAAAACCCAAAGAGTCAGACTTAAAAAAAAGCATTTTATATATTCGTTTAAATGTTCCTTCATACTTGATTTAGTGTGTTTAATTATAAATTTTTATTGATTTATATTTGAAGGATATAATGCTATATACATATGTATATTTACCCATTTTCAAAAATAATAATAATATTAAAACGTAAGCTTAATGCTATGACCATTTGTATGTGTAGTCATGTAATTATAGAAAATAAACTTGAAATCATCAATTATTTTATGTTTTTTTTTGTTATTAGTATTGTCTTACATGATTTGCATTTATAACAAAATTCAATTTATAAATCAAAGAATAAGAAAAAAATATTTATTTTTATGAAAAATTTGACATAATTGTTTGTTTTAAAATTTTTTTTTCAAACAAATAAATAACATTTTTAGCAATGAAATGAATTAATTTTTTTGAAAACTCATTATGACTGTTTTAAATGGAAAACATTAAAAATAAAATCATATTTTTATTTTATGGTCGGCAATTTGTTAAATAATTTTTCATTGAAATTTTGCATGTCTTAATTAAAAAAAAAAATAATGAAAAATGAAGAATAATTTAACGGAAGAAGGAAAAATATATGAAAATAATTTTCTATAGGTAACAGTAATTAAAACAGGAAAAATAAGATAATTATTACATCAAAAGATTAATTTCCGCAAAAAAAAAAAATAAATAAAATAAATATATTTGTAACCATGTTAATGTGACAAGGTAATTCTGCTATTATATTATTATTATTATTTAATTATTTTTTTCGTTAACTAATTAGAAAATTAAAACTAAAAGGAAATGAAATTGAAAAAAAAAATATTTTTTTTATAAAAAAATTAACACAGTAATAAAGCGAATGATTTGCATTAAAAAAAAATGAATTATAAAAATAAAATAAAATTATTGAAGAAGAAAAATTAAATAAAAAAAAAAAAACAACAAACGACGACCTTCTCATTATTATTTTTATTTTATTTTTTAAATTAAACCTTGAAATTATATTTAAAGAATAAAAATAAAAATAAAAAATATATATTAAACTGAAACAAACAAAAACAAACTATGATGATCATTTCTTATAATAAATTGTTTTTTTTTTTGCATACAAAAGAAATCAAATAAATAAAAAGAAACAACTTGCATTACATTTCAAATATTGTAATTATGGAAATATTTTTTAATAAACATTCAAAAATCAAAAATAATTTATATTAGTAGAAAAATTTTGTAATAAAAATGTTCTCATTGTAAATATACAAATAAAAATAAAGAAATAAAATTATAATGAAAAAAGGAAAAAATAAATTTATGTAATAATTTTATAATTTAAATTTTAATGTAGATTTGGTGCAGAGAAACATCATTTTCAGTTGCTTTTTGTATTGATTTTATTTATTTATATTTTTTTTCTACTTAGCAAATGGTGGTGGTGGTTATGAAATTTTTCATTTTTTAATTAAAAGAAAAAAAATTCTTTTTTTCTTTGAATTTTATTAATGAAATGAAAATTATGAATTATGTAATTTTCTATTTAAAATGCTTATTGCTTACAATTATTATTATAATTATTATAAATTTTAAGTTAATGTTAACAAGGCGTCGATTATATATTGTGTTACAGTTTTCGTTAATTCAATGTCTAATGTATTTAACACGTCTTAATATTTTAATGAATTACCAAATTGCTAGATATAATTATTATTTAAAATTTTCAATTTGATTTAATTTCAATGTTAATTTTATAAACTCGGGTCATAAAGTAGATTATGGCTCTCAAAACATTATAAGTTAAATGCTAAATATAAGATTTAAATCTAGAATACGCTAAATTTAATAAAGAAAAAAAAGAAGAATTTTGATTTGTATTGAATAATCAATTCAAAGTTTTATGATTAATTGATCAAACGTAAATTGGCAATGATTGACTAACTATATTATTCTATTCAGTGGCTTAATCGTAATCTTTTCTACAAATCAATTAATGTCAATATACAATCATGAAATCAAGCCCTAAGGTAAATTTACAATAATTTTATGTAATAAATCAATATACAAATAATTAAATAAAAATAATTTTGAACTTTATAACATACGTATAAATATAATATTTAAATGTTTCAATTCATGAATTAATTAAAAATTCTACTAGGCAAAAATAAAATATATTTTTGTTTTGAATTATAATTAATTTTTTTTTTTATTAATAATAATTATTTTTCATTTTATTTACATAAAAAGATAAAATTTAATTATTTAATATCGATTTTATAATTGTAATAAGAATTTATCAAGATTTATTATTATTATTATTATTACTATTTTTTTAAATATATAATTACATATGTATATGCATTTTACTCCAATTATTCCAACAAATTTATTTATTTATTTATTGTATAATTATTGTGGAAAAATATACAATTTTAAATAATTATTAATATTATTTATAAAATGATTTGTGTTGGATGAAGATTTTTTTTTTAAATGAAAAATAACATTCGGTTTAAATAAACATTTATATAAGTTAAACTTTAAATATAAATTATGTATTTTATTTATTTATTTTTTTTTTTTGCTGTAAATACATCATTAAATTGAGGTTGATTTTTTCTATTTTGATTAATGGTAAAAAGTTTACGTAATTTGCAATTATTATTATTTTTATAAATAACATAAAATTTCTTGTTTAAATATATATTTTTTTTAGAAAAATGAATAAAATTCTAATCTTTATTATCAATTCAAGTGAATGGAATATAAATATAAATTGCGTTTTTAAATGCATATGGAATGGAATCAAATATTGATCAAATAATATTTCATGCACTCTTAATTTTAACGAATGAATTATTGCGACGAGCCTAAATGAAGAAATTATGATTTATTATTACTATTAGACTTTTATTTATTTTACTACTTACAATTACTGGTCACAGTAAAATAATGAAATCAAAATTATCATCAATGTAAAAAAATATGTTTGTTATAAATCTTGTTAAAAACCGCAACATAGTTTTATTGGGATAATAAAAATAATGTATTTGCAGAAATAAACTATGTTTATGTTTTTAATGTTTGACGGAAAAAAGAATAAAAAAATTAAAGAAATAACATGACAATTTTATTATTATTATTATTATTTTTTTTAACATTTTATTTTTTTAATGTTATTACAATATAAAAAATACGTGGGTAGATAATTTTGTGGGAAGACAACATAATAACGAAATAATAATTTATAACAAACTAAAATAAAACAAAAACAAATAAAAAGGGATGCAAAGGTGAAGGTGTTTACAGCTTGGCATAATAAAAATAACATTAACTTTTATAGTAATTTGCAAATAAGTCTCTTAATTTGCCATTAAAAATAACTCTTAGTGTCAACAATTAATTTTTAACTAATTTGTTAAGTAATAGGATTTAAACCTGTATGAAATATATATATATAATATATATATATATATATCAGCCTAAAGGTGCGGGATAATGAAAGGTTTTACAAATATTATATAATGTAAATAAAAAAAAACTATTACATAAGAATACTAAGACCTTTGGCTTTATTTATTTAAAATAGAAAATACAAACAATATAAACGCGTTTGTAAATTTATTGACGTTCAAATTGGTTAATTTTTTATTGTATTTATAAAATAAGATTATTTGTTTAGAAAATAAAAAGAAATTAATTGATTGACCAGGCGTCTCCACTATATTCAATGAAAAACAAAAAACCAGTGAAACATTTATTCGAATAACAAAGCAATAAATTAAGAAGTTTTATAACATTTTTCAAACCTTGGACCAATTTTAAATGCATTAAAGAAATTTTATACATAAATTAAGTAAGTAAAGTAATTTGATACACTTTCAGTTATATTAAAATAACAATTTAAATAAAACAATAAATTTAATTAAAAAATATATAAAAATTAATCACGAACAATCGCATCAAAGAAACATTTTCAAAGGCACATCTGAAGTAAGATTTTTTTTCTTTATATATGAATTTATTTGACACGATTTTAAAAATGGTATTGTAATTTATTACAAAACTGTGCTTTCGAACATTTAAAATGTTTATTTATGAAAATGTTTTCATTTATAAAAATTATGTCATTAAAAGAAATATGAACAGCATTGATCAATAGTGATAGGGAAGTAGTAAAGAATAATAATTAATTTCTTTTTAATGAAAAATTACTAAAAAAAACATTGTTAGGGCGTGCTTGTATTTTTATTATTTATAATAAATAACGACTTTCACCTACAATTCCGCATGCTACCGTACCATGTACAAAAATAAATCAAATATAACCACAAAATAAATACATAAATATATTTTCACGAAATACAATAATATGTTTTTTTTTTAAATTAAAAACAATAATAACAAACAAATAAATATATAAATGAAAAAATATAAAAATCACGACTTAAATAATATGTTATAATATGCATCAATAAAATTAAAACAAAAAATCAACAACTTTAAGCTACTGTCATTATTATTGTCACTTAAAATTTGTCTTTGTTTAGTTGATTATTTTGCTTTTGAGTTGGTGTTACACTGTCTGCAAAGCTTTATATTTCATTGTCTATATAATTATTGTTTGAAAAGCATAGAAAAAAAAAATAAATCAACGATGACGAATAGTTGAAATATGATTGTCCCACAGTAAAAAAACGTTTTTGTAATTATATCCAAAGAAAGACAAAGGTGTAAATTATTAACAAGAGTTTTTTCTTCTATTATTTTGCATCTTAAATTAAAAACTATTACAAAATCAAATAGTAAATACGTTTTTGTATTTTGTAATATTTTGATTTTTAACATAAAAAATAATTAATAGATGAGATTTTTTTTTTTATTTTTTATTCACGTTTCTTGAAATGATTTTTTTGCAACAAATCGAATTATATTACTGAGCTTAATAAACTAATATTGAATATATAGAACAAATCATTAATATCAAACTTCCTAATATTTATTTAAAATAAAATAAATGTTTAATATTTTCTCATAAAATAAGATAAAATTGATTTATGATATGAATTTAACAAATATAAATTTTACGGTTTTTATATAATTTTAATATTATTTTTTTGTTGATAATTATTTAAATGTCGTAGTTTTGTGATCATGATTTATGAATAATTAAGCTTAATTGTATTTAAATTAACTATGATTAGCTCAATAATAAGAATGTAACAATACTGAAACTAATTTTTCTCATATAAACAAACCGCGACTGTTGAAATAAGAAACAATCTTTTGTAAAATTTTATTACTCAATATTCTATGCATTTAAAAATATAACAATTCATTAAATGTAACAAGTTATAAATAACTAGAACTATCTTTGTTATCTACTTTGTTAAAGTACAGAAAATGTAATTCTTTAAACAAGTTTAATTTTTTCAAACTTTTAAATAATTTAATAAGTTGTGAAAAATGGTTTTTTACTTTTACTTTTATATTATTCTACCTCTGTAATCTATTTACCTCAAATACACGATATTATACATGTTATTTCCCTATATTATTCTTTATATTATTGCTAATTAACATTGATTTAAATATTATTAAAAATTTAATTAACTGTCATTAAATTATTTCAAACAATTACGATTAGTATATAGCTTAAAAAATCAAAAAAAAATAAAACAAGAATTAATAAATTGTAAGAAACAAGAAATTTATGTAATATTTTTAATAAAAATAAAAATATTGAGTAATTAAACCTTTTATGGTAATATTATAATAGAGAGAATACTTTATTTATAATTAATACTTGAGAAAATGCTTAAATCATTAAATAAATCTGCATATCGACATTATTGAAAAACCGAAATCAAACGTATTTAGATTATATAATTAATTTTATAAAATTATTAAACAGAAAATCTTTTTATACACTTGAAATTATAGAAATAAATAATTCTTATATGGATAGTGACATTGTTAAATTCATTTTGACTATATTAACACAACAACAAAAAAGAAAAACGAAAATTTGATTAATAATCAAAAATAATACTAATACTAATAATAACAGCGACAACAGGTATTAAGGTAGTAGAATGTAATGAAGGTGAATAAAAGGAAGTACATTTAGTGCGGAATAGAATGTGAATAATTTATTTATTTTTTTTATATATTTTATTATATTATATAAATAAATTAACTATAAGCAAAGTCATTAAAAACTAAATGTAAACAAATACAATGAATATATTAAGCGGTTGGTTGTGGTTGTTGTTTTGTTAGTTTTAAAATTTTTCTTTTTTTATGTCAATAGTACTGAACAGCCTTGATTGTAATTATAAGGCATACAGTTTTATGATATATAATATAAATTTTAGCTTTAATATATACGTATTTTTTATTTATTAACAATAATAATAATAATTTAAATTTTCTTTCATTTAATTAAATTCATATAAAGCTTTAAAATTCTGCAAAAATTACTCACTAATTTATAGATTATATTGTTTTCACAGCTATTATGAAAAAAACAGATTTAAAAATCAATTTATTTTTCCAAAATGATGAGTATAAATGTCATCTACAAACTTAACTACAAACATATAAATATAATTTTATAATAAAAGTGAACACAATATAAATTTGATTTTAAAAAATCAATAATATTTATAAAAAATTATTGAAAAGACCAAAACATTTCACTTCTGAAGGTCAATGTTCGCTTCCTATTAACGCTGATAGTACAATGTGGTTTTCAATATATTGTGATTCACCAAATTTATTTACAAATCATAAAATATATTTATTTTATCTTCTTAATATAAACGATTTGAATAAGAAAAGCTACTCCACTACTTATGATGAGTTTTTTACATGTAAATAATAAATGTTTTATAAAAATAAATTAGTCACACGAATATAGAATATTGCATTATTAGAATATTAATAATATTATTCATTTTCGAGGTAAAAAAAACCTAGTGAATCATTATAATCAACTTAACAGGTTTCTATTATTTTTGTAAACAATAATTATTTTTTAAAAAATATTTAATGCCTATAGCTACTCAACAACCGAATCGACAATTTATTAATTAAACGTTTTTTAATGCAAAGTAAATTCCGCTATAAACAAGTTTTAAAATTAAGTGTTTGCATTTAGCCAAAATTTCAATAACAAAATTTGAAGACTGCGTTGACTAAGTACGCCTATTATAATAATCAAAATAAATAAAAATAATGTAATGTTGCTTGTGTTGGTGTCTATTTATTTAGCCGATAATGTTTTGGCGATGGGTTTATTTTATGTGTAATGTAAGAACCACACTTTTTGACAAAGACTAAATATAGAATGGGGAATTCCTTTTAAACGATTTAAGCAAGTTGAAAATATTTACTGTCAAATTAACTTGATAATCATCTTAACATTATTATAACTTAATTACATAAATATATATTTTTCTTGAAGTATTATCTTAAGAGTTGATTTTACGCCAGTTAGGCTATAATGCTTTTTCTTACATTTGATTATTTTAAAGTTGTTCATAAACTAAAAACAGTAAAACAAATCAGGAAAAAATATATTTTTATTTCTTAATGTTTTATACTAACAAATCAACAAAACAATGTATAAATACATAATTCATCAAGGATCGTATATAATTTCATTTTAATGATTATTCTTTTTCGTTTATTTATTATATAATTATTAAAATAGAATGATTTTTATTGCACGAAGCAGTTTCAATTTATATATTTATTATTTTCAAATTTATTCTGTTCATTTTTTTATATTGTTTAATTTTTGTTTTATTTTTTAACAATATTCAAGAACATTTATTATGAATAAATAAATAAAAACAGTAAGAATTTTATTCAAAAGAACAACAAAAGAATTTTTTGTCAACCACATGATATCTACATGACTTTATCAATTTCGTTTTATTGAAACTCTCAAATGTCAGTAGATTTCAATTTATTTTGATTGTTTTAATAAATAAAATTTTTATTTTACCCAACAAGTTAAAATTTAACTACATTTTATAAATGTTAATAATATATTTTATGACAAAGCTACAAATTAAATGTATCACAATGTTGCTGTCAGGTGTTTTTTACATTTGTTGCTTTTTTTTTTTTTAAAGATTACATACAATACATGTCAAGATTTTTACACGTTGTAATACATTTTTTCAATAATTGATTTTTTTGAAACGTGATTTTAAATAAGCTCAATTAAGTTCAATTATATTTTTGTAAAATTGACACCAACAAGTTAGTTTAAAAAGGTTTACAAAAGTACTTTTAAAAAATGATTCAATATAATAACTACGATAAATAATGAATTTTAAATCAATTAAATTTTAATCCGTATAATAAATTAAAGCATTGTTAAGTATAATAATTTAATTTTGATAAATATTGAAAATAAACTTAAAATACACTAATTAAATTTAATTATTAAAATTTATTACCATATATAAATAATATTTTATTAAAATTACATAAATGTCAAGTAGCCGGCTGATGTCAATATTATCACTTATTTATCACTTTGATTATTCATTAAAGTATTTATCGTTTAAATAAATAACAATAAATATTTTCTATAAATAAATAAATTTGTTAAAAATCGTAAAATTACTTAGTAACTGCTGTTCTAAAAAAATACCATACACCTAAACTGTTACGTAAATAAAAGCATTGTTATCTTAGTATATAAGCACTTTTTAACGTTCTTTGTTATAAAAAAAAAATAATTAAATCAAGACAGATACAACTTGTTTTTTATTATATTATTTTTGTATTTTTATATCCGGGACTGAAGAAATATATTTATAAAAATACAATAATCGCAGAATCGACTGTTAAGAGTAAAGCTGTTTTGTTGTTTATTAAAGTTTTATACACAAAAAATTATAAAGATGATAATTTTTATTTGTTATTGACTTTAACAAAAAAAAAAAAAAATTAAAACAATTGCCAGAATTTACCGTTTTATTGCTGATATTTTTTTTAATTCAAATAAAACTGGATATATCAATATATCCTATCAACATATGTATATATATTTTAGCTATTTAAATTGCCTTTACACATTTGCCTTTAAATAACAATATTCGTGAAAAATTTAAAAAAGCAACAAAAATCTACTAAATTCTCTTTTCAAAAACATAGCGACGCTTCAAACAAATAAAATATTAATAAAAAACTATGAAGAAAGAAAAAAATTTCTCTTTCGTCATTTTAAATTTGTATTTATTAAATAAAATTAAATAAATATTTCTCTCTTGAAGCACGTACCTCGTCTTTTGTTGTTAAAAGCACGTTTAGATTTTTAAATAATAACAAAACAATTCGTTACTATTTTTAATATTTTTTTTTTCCGTTTAAAAAAAAGTATTAAAAAGATTTTTTTATTTTTAAGTTATATCCACTTGCTTGTTGTGTTGATTTTATTTCCAATTTGTAAATATTTGTTCACTTAATTTCATATATTTGTTTTTTTTTTATATATTTTTTCACAATTTAAATTATTTTTTTGCGTTAAGCAAAAAATTAATTTTTTTAATTATAACTAAAAAAAAAACAATAATAAGATTCAAAAATTTTGTAAATTGTTTTAAGAACAAAGTAATTAAAAAACACTTTTTTGCTATGCAAAAATTCACAAAATTTTCACTTTTAACAATTGTAGAATGACGATAATATATAAATAATTATTTTTATTACAAAAGCACGTGCACAAACATAAAAAAATGATAAAAAAAATGTTTATTCCAAAATAAAATTGTAATTAAAAATTGGCAAAAAATAGTAATGATTCGTATTATTCAAATATAATTAATAAAAACTTGTATCAATACCATATAATACAAAAAACAAAATTCGTCACACAAAAAAATAAATATAAAAATTATTCACACAAAAAACACACACGGACATCCAACAGTTAACAAAGTTCTTAACAAACTAAAATCATTTATTTCGAGACAAAATACTTTTGTATTGTTGTTAAAACAGAAACAACAACAACAACAACAATAATAATAATAATAATAAAAAAAAATATATTAATAATGTGGCGTGTGCCACACCGCGTATTTTCTTACCGCGTTACTTTATTAACAAAGCAGGCAACCAATTAAAACCAATATAAATAAAAAAAGAAAAGAAGTTTAACTTTGAAATTGAGCTTTAACTTTAAATTTGTTTAGAACAATACTAAAACGTTAGTTGTTGAGAAGAAAATTGAATGCTTTAAGGTGAATAATGTACGTGGTTTATGAAATAACTAAGCTATTTTTTTGTTATTTATAAATAAATTTAACATTTTTGTGGTGACCGTCGACAATCGTTTTACTTTTGTTTTATTTTCCGTTGACCGTCATTTTATTTATTTTTATTTTTGCTTTACTTTATCTGTAGTTGTATGGCATTGTTCAATCGCGGACGTATTTTATATAATAAGATCTGTTGGTTTTTTTTTATTTAAATCGCATGTATTGTTATTATTTTAGATATTTAACAGTTTTTATTATTTTATATTAAATGTTAATTTTTTATCCACTTTCTGTATTGTAGAAAAGCACGGGTAAACTATTATTTCCTTAATAGTACTAATATATTTTTTTTAAATTTTAATTGTAAAGAATTCTTTTGATTGTTTGCGACACTTTTATTATTTTGATTGAAATTGAAAGTTAATTGCTACATTTTACACTTTTATAGAAAAACACCTCAGATCTCACATAAAAGATTCAATTCAATAAATATGTAAATACACAAATTTGCATTAAAAAGAAAAAATTAATTCATAAAAAATACAATTCAAGTGCATCACTTATTTGTAAAAAATCAGTTGATTGAACTGTTACATTAGTATTATTCATATTTTTTTTATTGACGCCAAATTACTTTAAAGGTCACGATTTTATAATAACAATAATATTATTAATAAAAATCACAATAAATGAATACACGAAATATATTTATTTATTTTTCAAATAGTATAAACTTTTAAAGGACGCGGAAATTTTTTTATTAAAGTTCAATCATCTAGCCAATGATTGATTGCTTAACATTTAAACTAATTATGCTCATATATAATTTTATTTTCGTTTAACAAAACGTGATTCTATATATTTTTTCCATAAATTGTGAAATCATTGTTGTTACCTATTTGTAATAAATTTAAAAGATTGTATATATTTGATAAACATTTGTTATAATAAAATTGTGTCCTTGCTTACATTAGAGTCTTGAACCTATGTTAATAAAAATAAAGTATTTTCAAAAGAGTAGAAACAAAAATTCAAATAGCAAAGTACTAAAATTATTATTAAAGTGAAAAATTCAAGGTACATCTAAAATGTAAAATTTTTCCTAGAATTTAAATTTATTTCTTTTTAAATGATTATTTATTACTAGCTTTTCTTTTATTGAAACTAGTTTAATAAATATAAAACAAAGTATGTGATTAACTACCTTCATGAGTTTCTACAATGAAAATCATAACATTGCTGTGCTTTATGACTTTCAACATATTTGTATGGAATATTTTGTATTACTCATATAACACATGATCGGCAATATGAATAACACAAAGCTTGAAGAGCATTATGATTCAATGATATTTATAACATAAACATTTATCAATATAACAAATATTTAATAAAGTAAAAACATTTGACACTTTCTTTTACAAATGTTATTTGATTAATTATTATTTATCATATAATTACCATTAATGCTTTATTGCACTTAGGAAAGTGTAATAATTACACACAGTTTCAGTTATACTTATAGTTAACGTATAAAAAATAAAAGAAATTAAATAATAATAAATAAACAATAGACTTCAAAAAGCTACGAACCTGTTTTATTGCACGTCAAAAAAACAAAATAAATATATAAAAAAAAATCAATGATCACGATTTATTTACCAACAATTTTAGTTTTACTACCTTATATTTAATTTTTTAAAAATTGAAAGTAGAATATAATACGTTTTTGTTTTGATAGTACATTTCCATAATACTGTTTGCCTAGATATTAGGTTTCACTAGAAATCTTTTTTGTGCCTCTTACATCCATATTCAAACAATATTTATTAACATACAAATAGTTAGATATAAATTAACAATAAAATGCAATATTAATTTCAATTAATAAATATATGTACCACCAAAGGGTCAGTTAATAAATACAATAATGCTAAACTCAAATACTTTCATTTTATTGAGTCTGTTTTTATTTATTTTTTAATAAATAAAATTATCTGCTACCTTCTTATAAGAAAACCGTAAACATTAAATCATATTTCGTAATACAAATAAATAAAATTGAAAGGAATTTTTATTTTCTTGAATAGCATAATATTGCAATCCAAGGAGTTTTATTTTATTTGCATTTCTATAAATAAAAAATTATAACAAGTGCTTGATTTACAATTGTAAGCGTAATAATTAAAAAAAAATTATAATTAAAATTCATGCTTTGAAGTTTAAAATATTTAATTTTTGATAATAATTTTAAAAAATAATAATATCGTGTAGTTTTTCAATTAATTTATATGACATTTTAATTGATTAAATAATTTTTAAAAAAAATGATTTTCATTAATTAAAAAAGTATTATTATGAAATATTTGTTAAATTAACTATAATAAAACCAATTAGTATTTTCTGTTAAAATTAATTGCAAATAAAGCCTTGTATGAAAATATTTGATCCAGATATAATTATTGCACGATTTGCATTGACTATTAATAAAATAATTTATGATGGACATTTAGAATATTAATTCCTGGATTAAAAATAAGTACGATTAATTATTTTATATATTTATATTATTTATAATAAAGAATTTTTTTTTAATTTGCCAGTCAAAAGAAAATCGTCATTGTAAAATTACATAAATGTTCAAAATTAACAAATTACGGCAATAAGTAATAATAACGAAAAAAAAAACCTCAACAATATTTGTGTTGCCAAAGGCAAGGTCGACATTATGCCTTGAATTGTTGTAAATTTATATATATTTTAAAATAATAAAATGAAAAAACAAGCTACTGTGCTTTGGCTGTTACTGTAATAGTAATTGCTTGATTTAAAATGATACTCACACGTGTGTTACTAATAATAACAAAGAAAAATAAATTGTTAATTATATAAGTATGTGAATCATTGTAGTGTTTATACTTGTCAACTAACATGTAATGAAAGTTATAATTATTACCTATAAATAAAGCAATATTAATTTATAAAAAAAATAACAATAATACAATTAACAACAAATCACAATAAATATTTGTATGAAATTTTCGTTAAATGATTGTATTTAATAAGCATACAATTTAATCAAATTTCATGATAATTAATAATTCAACGATGATTTAATCTGGCAATGAAATTGCTTAATTATAGTTTTATTAAGTATTATACAATTAAAATTTTAATTAATATTTTTAATTATTTAATTTACAATAGAATTGCTAATTAATTAAAATAAAACCTAGAATATATTCGATTTAAACAATAATAAAAACATAAAAAATAATATAATAAATAAAAATAAATGAATTAAAATCGGGTCAAGATAGAAAATTATCAATAAATACAGTAAATAATGATTAAATTAAAATATTGTTAAACTGATTACATTAACTGATTGATGACTTGTTTTGCATATATTTTTGGATTATAACTTAAGTGAATTGATTTTTGTTTGTTTGTATATTCTTGTTAATTTTTACTCAATTAGTTTTAAGCGACAATAATTATGCGTAAATTTAATTGGGTAAAGTATTTATTATTATTATTATTATGATTACAAAATATTGTATTTACATGTTTAAGTGATTGATGATAATTGTTTAAAATAAACATTATATGGTTTCTTCTCTCTTACAAAACATTTTAATTATTTTTGTTATGGATTTTAAAATGTCAATTTGTTAAAACATTTATTTATTTAGTAAAAATAATTGATGCAATATACAATTACATTATCTTTATAATTTAAAAAAAATAAACTAATTATTTTATATATAAAATATGTTTATCATAGTTATTTTACTTAATTTTGTTGGTCACTAATAGATATTTTACTGAGCTATATACATACAAATATATGTATATATATAATTACTTGTTTTTTTTTTTTTTAATTCTAAATAACAAATAAATCATTCTTTATAAGCACAGAATAATACATTAACCAATCTTTACAACATGACAATTTGCAAAATTTAATAAAATGTAAAGATATTAAAAAAAGTTATTGTTATTTTTTTTTATGTTATTTTTTAAATAAAATTCACATAGAATAAGCCATGTGTTTTATGATTTCACTAAATTGAATTAAACTAAATTACATAATATAATTTTCAAAAGAAATAATAGGACTAAAAAAAATTATTAATTGTATGTAATATTTTTTAAAAATAATTTAAACATAATTTATTTATTCTTTGTAATATGATAGTTTTGTAAGATAAATTTACATAAATTTCTTATTATGCTATTCATTTTGTTGTGTTTTCTAATTGTATATGATTGTTTACAAGATTCAATGAATATTAACAAGCCAACATATGTACATACTTTTAAAAAATGCAATAAATGTTGTATTTTTAGAAATAATTTGTTTTATACGGATAAAATTTTTTTTTTTTTTTTAATTAGTTAACAAGAATTCTAATAAGTTTACAAATTCATCAATTTTATTCAGTATTAAAATATATTCCAAATAAAGTAAATAATTGAGAAAAAAATATTAAGAAAATATCCCAAAAATACCTTAATGTGCCTTAATTGCAACAAAATGTTAATTCTATTCACAACATCAGAACTCATTATCCTAGGTCTAGCTATTGTAAACTAAACAAAAACTTACACAAGCTAAAAGAAAAGAATCCTACTTAACCATCTTTGGCACACGAACAATTTCTGAAGCATCAAAAAGGCAACAAATAGTACGACCATTGAAGATTCGAAACTCTAGGATTTAGCTAAAGTAAGATGGAATAAAAAAAATGTAATCTTACTATGGTAGGTATAAAACAATAGCCAGCAAACAGAGCCTATTATACACTCAAAATAGAGGTAATTAGAAAAAAGCCCCTATGCATTAACATAATGGACACAATAACATTATTATTTATTTATTACTCCTGTTTTATATTTCATAAATTCGATGAAAAAATTGACACAGTAGTATCGGTAAATACAGTTGAGTTTGCTTAAAATAAAGAATTAATGTACCTTATCAACTATATTCGGTGATATTACCTGTGTTAAAAACGCCACTTATCAAGATATAAGTTAATAATAATTATAATAATAATAATAATATAATACGCAAGTGTCAAAATAAAATTCTTATTCAAATATTCTAATCGGTAATTTTCAGAACAAAATTTAAAAAAGACAAACAATAATTTGATAATTATTAATACAGTTAATATTCTATTATAAAATTTTACCAATGCGTCCAATTGCAAAGGTGTCACAGGCATCTTTTTGTCGTAATTGGTATGTGTCAAACTGCGAAAATATAGTTTTTATTATATATGTATACAATAAGTTTCAGATATTTGCATTTTGATATTGAGTTATAATATAATATGATAATTAATTAAATAGTTTTTATTCTCCAATTATGTAATCTTTAGAGTTATGCTATTCTCATCTGATATTAGCATGCCTTGTGGTAAGGTTTTCTAAATTGTTATTCATAAATTACGCTTTCTAAATTTACTTTTTTTTCTGTTACTTTAAATCTTACATTAATTTTTATTAAGCAATTATATTATATATATAATATATATTCATCGTATATATATAATGTATATCCATCGTCATGGATGGGGATTTTAGTATTTTTGTTTAAAAGCCAAGGTAAGGTTTTACATTTTAAAGAATAAGTAATTTCTACAAAAATAGATCCTGCATAATATCTCTATTTACTAATAAAATAATCTTTGAATAAATATATTTTTTATTTAATTATAAGTTTATATTACTTTATTATGTAAAAAGGAAAAAAATAATTTAAATAAAAACATCATGATACGCAAATAACTAATGATTTGATTGCTAATTAGTAAAAGTGATTTAATTTCATTTTTTAATAGAAGCTGATGTCACAAAGTGTAACTTTTACTTTTATCAACGTCATTTAATTGATTTGTAATTGTGTTAATATAATTGACACTTTAAATCTTGTTTTTATATATTTAAATTCACTTCTGGAAACTCCAACAAAGTGGAACTTAAAAAAAACTAATGATTTGAATTAAATTATTATGTTTAACAAGTGCGAGTTACTAATTGGCCTTTCTAATATTTGCATTAATTTAGCTATTGTTTTTAGAATAATTATAGTAGCTGTAATTAATTTTCTTTTTATTTTTATTCTGTGCATTGATTGTACAAATTGCATCGAATTTATATATCTATATATATAGATACATATATATTTTCTAAATTATAAAAAACAAACCGAATTCAATTTTATAAAGATCAATTAACCTTCATAAAATTAAAATCAGCTAAGTTTGTCATCGAAACTTTATATAACAGAAGAAATCTTAATTTAGTATTGTTTACACATCATTTAAAAAAATAATAAAACAATTTTATTTTAAGCAAATAAATAAAAATTTCAACATTTGGTGAAATAAGTTATGATATTGAATCTTAAACTAACATGAACTTAACGAAAAACAAAATTTATATATAATCTTGAAAACATTATTTGTCTGTTGCACAAAAAAGAAGTTTTTAACCATAAAAAAACAAGTAATCGCCTAACAGGCAACGGACCAAGCAAGGTGATTTGAAATTATCAACATTTCTATATAAAAACGTTTACTCAGATTAAATAAAATCGCAATATAGCTACTAATTAAAATGACCTAAGATAGTTCATTCAACCAATTTATATTGAAATCTTTAAATTATAAATAATTAACATTAAAAACGCCTTTTTGGATGCCTATTTTTTGTAAAATAAAAAGAAGTTTTTAACCTTGCACTTGTAATTAATTTATCTGAATAAACATTTACTATGAAAAATCATGAACCTTATTACGGGTCATTTAGTTTTGTTGTGACAGACTGTGTAGGTTTTATTTTGTTATATCCTACAGCAATTTGGTTTTTTTAACTAGATTACCTTATATATTTTATTTTTATACATATATTGTAGATAGAGTTATGGTTAACAATATATAATTTGATAAAACATTTTTATTCATATCACGTTCAAGAAACCTTGAAAAGTAAAGCAACATAATTTTATTGTAAATAAATTAAATGTTTCGTAATTTTACTACATGATGTTATATATTCAACACCTTTCACAGGGTGTTTTTACTTATAAGTAATAATTGTTTTAAATTTGTTGATTTAAATTGTTTTATTTTCTTCTTTTTCTATTTAGAAACTTCATAAATATTTTGAGGTGATTTGATTTAATTTATAGTTAAAAACTTTTCAAAACCATATAAATGATATTATCAAAAAAAATTTCGTCTGTTTAATTCGTTTATTGTTTCTTAAGACAAACTAGGGTTAATACATTTGCTTGGAAAAATAAATTTTATAATAATGTATCTAATATCTAATTATGTATCTAATATGTTACTACAATCATGCTATTTTATTTAAAATATTTTTCTTGACAGTTTACATCGTTGTTCAATGAAGTTTAACAACATTTTAGGTAAATTATAAGAATTGAATAAAAATTACCCAGTTAATTTTGATAAATAAAATATAAATCTATAATGCAACATTTAATATTGTTTATTGTAATTTTTTTATTAAACATGTACATTATTAGAAAGTGTTTTTATTTTCGTGTTTATATGCTAAGCATTATGGTAAAGTATCTACATATTTTTAGATTAGATTAAATTTGAAATTCACGTTAATCGTGAACATATTAATGTTTTATAGGATTCCTTATTGGATTTCTATTTATGAATAAACTACTAAAGTTTATTCTGCAATAAAATGGTTTTGCAATATTACTTTTAAGCAATATTTGGAATATTTTAAGAAAACGACAAAATATAATTATTAATACAAGTATTTATTTTAAAAAAATTTAAGAAAAAAACAAATATTCTTGTTTTCTTAATAGATAAACATAAATTTAAAAAATATTTACTATCAATTAAAATAAAAATTAAAAATAAAATTCCCAACAAAAAAAAATCATTAATATTCATTTATTCAATCAATCAGATGCTTTTAAGAGATATAAATAAATTATTTCATGTTCATGGTTATTTAGATGATTTATTTGTATATAAATGATTTTTATTGAATTGCAAGAAATTTTTGTCATTGTATCTTTCAAATATGTCTAAATAAAATATAGAACCAGATTTGTTGTTTTCTACTAAAAAAATTACACAAAAAAGGTCAAATATAAAGTAGCACAAAAAGTCGAGTTACAATTAAGTAAACTTAATCTATGAATACGAAACTATTTCAATGCATATATTTTTGATATAATTACACGATGCAAAAAACCTTGACAAAGCAAACAAAAGAAACAAAAAAACTGAGTGACTATAATGACTTTTAAAAATCAAAATAATTACTTCCTTACTTTTGGTATAATTTTTGTCAAGGACTTCCGGTTTTAAGGTATACAAAAACATGTTAATTTTTATATTGTGAAATTTTACCTTATATACCTTGTATACAATTATTAAAATCAAAATAAAATTATATAAGACTCATAATAATAGCACTTTCAATCAAACTAAAGGTAATGAAGTGTTTTTTTTTTCAATTTTATATCTTTATTTATTAATAAATGTAAAAATATAATATCAATAAATCAAATATAATTAATAAATAATTTTCTTAATGAGAAAAGATATATAGCAACTTTTATTACCTTTTATTTATTAATGTTTAGCGATTATTTACAATTAGAATCTAAATAATATTTTATTATAACTTTTGTTATCCTATTTAAGTAGTTTAAATGTGATAAGTTTCTACAATAATACGTATTGTTAAAGTTTTATTAATTTTAACAGAAAAACACTAAAATAAATGATGAAAACTCTGTAACATTTATTACTAGATAATATTTTATTAACTATTACCTGATACCTTGATATTATACTATTTAACAACAAAATGTATTACACAAAATTTAAAAGATAAAAATAAATAGAATGCAACATAACTTTGGGGGTTATTTAATTGCAATAAATTCATTTTTTATTTTAAAAAATTTAAATTATAAAATTATGAAAATAATATATAATTGTGTAAAGAAAATTAAAAAAAAGCCTTCAATAAATTTTATATAATATTAATAAAATTAATATATATGTATTATTTTGTAAAAGTTTTTTATATAAAAATCAAATCAACCTCTCTAAATTAGTAACAAGAATAAAATAAATAAATGCATAAATCAAATCATTAAATCATTGACTTAGATTTAATTAACTTAAATTAAATAATTCAATAATATTGTTAAAATAAAAAACAATTATGACAATTCAAAGTAAGGATTGTTACTTTTAAATCATTTATTTAATTCTTAATATTTCCGTAATTGTAGAATTATGTAAATATATATATATATATATATATATATATATATATATATATATATATATATATATATATATATTTATATATTTCATTTCAAGTTATAAAGTGTGATGTAATTTTCACTGTATTATTGCACTTAAGTTTTGAAATTATTTTTATTGTGTTTTTAATTTACAATTATTTTTCATGACTTAGTTGTTCAGCTTCACAACACGACTTCCTTGCTGGTTGTTCTTTGCTTTCAAGTTTTCGTCAATCATATTACATTATTTAATACCTCACATGCTATACTAAGCTTAAGGCTTTGATTAAGTAACAATAACTATAAATTATTAAACAAATAAAATGTATTGATTTATGTAGCGTGGCTAATTTGGTTTAAATTTACCTTCTGCGTGTTTCGATTTCTTCCTACATTATAAGCTTAAATTATAAAGTTTAAGTTTTGGATAAGATTAGGCTAAAGTATTCTTTATAAATGCTACAAAAGAATATTAATAATATAAGATAAATAATAAAATTAAAAAACATTTTAATTTAAATATATGACCTTCAACTAATTTTCATTTATTACTTAGATAAATTTCCGTAAAACCATTCAAAGTGTATGTTTAATGGCTAGACCACACTATTATATTGTAAATAAAATATATTTAAAATCTAGTTTAATTTATTACTTTTTTTAACTTTTATATTTACTCGAAAACAAAACACAATTTTTTATAAGACTTTAAAATAATTTACATGATTTCAGTTGAATTAAAAATGTTGCAATCAGAATAAATCTGTTTTAATTAAATACAAAAGAAAAGATGAATAAAAAACAATTTTTAACTTAATTATGTAATGCTTAAAGCTATGTTAATGTACATAAACATATAAATGTCATCTCTGATTGATTTAAACATTGTTTCCATCAAATTACTTTACATTATTAAACATTAAATTAATTTTTTAGCAAATTTAAAAGTTTTTGTTTTTACTTATGTGTTGTGTTTTCATTAAAATAAAAAATATTATATTTAAATAAATGAAATAAAATTTAACTCAATATAAACAAGAACATAATTTAAAGTGTTTTAAAATAAATATAACTATAAAACTCAAGTAATAAGATAATTTCTTGTGGTAAACACTGGTATAATTGTTACAATTTAAAAAAAAAAGTAGCGTACAATCTCCGAAAAATATGTGAATGTATGAAAAAAAAATTTATTTTATAAAGTCTTGTTGAATAGTTTAATTTTCATTTTATATTATGAAAAGACCAAATATAATAAAAAAGGTATCACTATATCCATTTAAGAAATTTTTAATTAAAAAAAAAACGTTTCAGGATTACAAACAATGTGTAGGTGCGACTTGAACATATTATATAGAAAGTAATTTACAAAAGTCAATCCTCCCGGATTTGTTTTTTTTTCATTTGATTCCAATTTAGACAATAATTAAATAATTATATCCAAGGTCACCCATTTTTCTATCAAAATAATTAAAAGCAGAAATAAAACGAATTATCTGACAGCGATCGTTTTATGAATAAAAGGTGGTCTGTGTAGTATAATTATGTCAATTCGACAGCCACATAGATTCACATTAACTGCTTTTACAGCATACAATTATTCATTTTAATTGTAAATTAAATTATTTTGTATAAAAATTATCATCAAATTCTTCATGAATTACAATCAAATATACATTAAATAATAGTTGAACTATAAAATACAATTAAAACTTAATAAAAATTATTTATAATATCATACATCTTATGGTTAATTTGTGTAGGTTTTTATTGATTTATTACATTTTAAAAGCTTTTTATTACATTAATTATTTTTATACTCAATGTAACTAAATAATAAACTAAAAATTATACATCATTATGATTGCAAAAAACCTCTTTAATTAAAACAACGCATTTTAATAAGAAAACTAAGTACAAGTCATATTCATTTAATCCAATTTATTTCATTTTTATTTATTGTAATATAAACATATACATAGGTATATTATATTTGATTTATTTTCAAAATATTAAATAAAGTTCATTAGTTTAATTTACTTTGAATTTAAATGGATGCTTTTTTATTATCACTTTGCCATTGATTTTATGATTTGTATTTATTTCTTATAAAAATATCCTATTATTTTTATTTATTTGAGCTTCTGCACAATTCTTTTATTGAATATTTAGTAAAAACACTTGTATTTTTTAATAGCAATTAAATTAATAAAGAATTATCTTATTACTATTGTCATAATTGAAAATAATGTAAAGTTTTATTATTTTATAAACTTGAACAAATTCAAATTACAATTAATATGAATATTAAAGTTTTATTAGAAAAAAAAAAAAACAGAAATATTAGTTAAAAAATAAATAAAAAACTTGATAACATTTAAATAACAAATTGCAAGCAGAAAACTAATAATAAAATTTGCATATCTGGAAATTTTATATTATATTCTTTTATTATATTTTTATTTCATTTTGCTATATTTATAAAACTTATTTAAATTAGTTAAAATATCTTGTTGTACTTGGGGTTTCATTTAAAATGAAAAAAATAAACATACTTTTTACAATCTGATGATCAATGCTATAATGTGCTCTTATTTTATATGTAATGCTATAAAATAGTGGCGCCTCATTTTTTAAACTTATTTTTAATTTAATTTAATAGCTTAATTGAATAAAATATATTTTATTAAAAAATTAATTGTTCATAAATAAGATAAATAAATGTGAAAAAAGGAAAGTTTTAAAAATACCTTTTTAACATGTTTATTAAAAAAAACTTTCAATCCGACCACTAAATGTATATTATTGTTATATTTTTGATTAAAAATATAAATTAAAATGTAATCTTTATTACAGATTTAATCAAATTTTATATATATATATATATATATATATATATATATATATAAATTATTTTGATTAATTTATGATAATTTATCATGATAATATAATATGTATTCGTTTAAAAGAAATAATGTATATAAAATTTTTACATTGACAATACAAGTTATAAAAAGAAGAGTTACCGTGACCGCACATATTAAACATGTTAAGTAAATTTAAATTATATTAAAGTAAGAGTAAAAACTTTTACTTTTGATAGATGAATCAGCTTTTTTTTATTAATTTTACAGATTATTATTTGATTAAATTTTCTAGACTTTATCGATTTGATTTTATTTTTTTAGACATTTCCATAGCTTTTACGATACTTTAAATGTTTTATGAATAAATAAATTATTTCCCGGGTTTGTCCTTAAATAATTTCACTTTTATAACGTCAAGTTCACTTAATTATAAATATTTATTTAGACTGGATACAAAAAAGTTCAACAAATTAAATACAAAAATAAATGTAAGCGTTAAAATTAACAATCATTTTATTTAAAGACATATCTTTTCTTTTACATTGAGATCTGCTAAAATATCATCATAAATTATTTTAGTGAAAACACAAAAGGGCAAGCGAAAGTTGTGTTCAAAAAAAAATTTTACCAAAAAGGATGACATTGTATGTTAATGAACTTTTTTATATATATTTTTTTATAAAATCATAAAGTAGTAAAAGCAGAAAAATAAAATGATATGTCCTTGACACTTTACTACTTTCTTTTCTCTTTTTTTTTTCAAATTTACGACTTAATTTATAAGACCTAATTTAATAAAAAAGAAACAAAATTTCACTATATAGTCGTTTATCTTTGTTTGTCAATTTTTTTCACAAGTTAGCAAATATTTTATTGTTAACGTGAAATCGAAAAAAATAATTATGTTTACATGTTATGAGAATCATATATTTATTTATTTATTAATAACAGTAATTAATTTTCATTTAAACACCTCGAATTATTTTGAATATAGTAAAAGAAAATCTTATCAATACTATATTATATTATACGGGTATATGTTTTATCTATAATTTTATTTATATTTATTAACCAGACAAAAATGCTGTGTAAATTAACAACGTTTTATTTTTCGGTTTTATTATTAAACGTTTATGTTATTAAATGAAAACTGGATAACCAATATTATTACTATGATGAGTATATAGTAAAACTTTCTCTATTTACGATTCTCGTATTAACGTTACAAATGTTTGTTTTTACAAAAATGATGTCATAAAGTATAAGATCAGAGTATGAAATGAATGCGCCGATCAATTTTATATATCGTTCTCGTTGTAATGAGTTTTTTTTAATAAACTGTAAGCGATTATTCAATAGAAATTACTAAACATTATTAATAATTAAAACCCTTAAAATAAAATAAAATTACTATAAATGTCAATGTATTATTCTAAAATGCAATACCTTTAAAACATAAGATATTTTCCAAAAAGCATGTAATCATTGTTTATTATGAAAATAGCAAAGTTTACTTTATTACAAAATTATGTTCGCCAAAATAAATAAAACATAATAAAAAAAAAAAGATTTATGATGAAAAGAAATGAAATTTATTTTGATTAATGTCTTTTTGAGTAGACAAAAAAAATTTAAAAAAAAAAATGCTAGTAATTGCTGTTTTTTTTCTCTTTTTTTTTTTAATTTTCTTTAATGAGATAAATTGCGTTAAGAAATTAATAATGACCTTCGACTTTGCTGAACTTTAATTTATGCTGATTATTTAATTAAATGTAATTAAGCAACTTTACTTAATTAAAATAAATTAATTGATCCTGTTTCATTTGTTCGGGTAAAAAACAATCACTTTTTTCTGTAACACGGAAGTTGGAAATTAATAATAAACCAATATAAGTTATATGCATTATTATTATTATGACCATTTTTATGTGTTGCTTACCAACTATTTTAATAAAAGCTTAATTATTATATAAATTTATTACATACATGATATTCTACTTAAGGAAAAAAAAGAAATAAATAAAAATTTCGTAAAAATCAGTGAAGTTTATATTTGTCTGTTTTTTTTTTGTTTTATCGGTTTTAACATTTGTTTTAATTATTTTCGTTTCTTATTTAATAATTAATTTTTTTTCGTAATTTCTTCTTTTTTTTTTTACATTTCTTAATTAAATTTATAGTAAGTTCACAGTTGGTTATTAAATTACTTTATTTATATTTTTGTTTGTTTATTTAATTAGTTTATGTTGTAATTTCAAAAAAAAAAAGTTTATTATTCTTATTTAATAATTGATAAATCTTTACATTAATTGTAAAATTTGTTAAAAATATAATAAAGAAATTATGCAAAATAGAAAAAAAACACGAATAATATATATTGTTGTAACGTTTTGTAATATTTTTCTTTATTAAACGATGTTATTGTCTGCCACTATTAAGAAAACATCATCACTTGAATGATTAATTTACTTTTATCCAAAATGAAGTCTTTTTATAGTTTTTTTTTTATTTGAATAAATTAAAAATATTAAAATCTAAACGGAGAAATTTGTCTATATAATAATGTTGTAATATTATTTAAATAAACATTTATTTTTTAAGTTTTTATTTGCTAAAACGGCAAGAGAGAAATTTATGAGAAAAAACACTCCTTAGATGAGCAAAACATATATTTTATGTTTAATTAAACCACACAATGTAACGTATTAACTGTATTAACGTCTAGATTAATCTTAAGAATGTAAAGAGATTTTCTTCTAGATAATTTTGCAATAGGTTACTTAATTATGTAATAAGATATATTTATTTGCAAATTACCAATAACTATACAAATATATTGCAAGTAGGTTAATATTAATTGTGCATGTGTTCTTTGTATCTAATGCACCTTTCCGGTTAAACAAAATATACCAATATGTTCAAATTGCTTTTAATTTATTATTTATGTCTTATTCAATAACCTGTGAATTTCAAATATTGGAAGTGTTTTGTAATAATTATAATTATGTCAGCGTTAATTTATTTATATATTGTTCGGTATTCTTTGCTTTATCTTAAATAAAACCAATATTTATATAAAACTAAAAAACACATAATTAATGATAATAATAATAATCACATTAAATCAGATTTATTAATAAAATTAAAGACAAATTGTATATAAATAATCTACTAAAAATTTATGGATTTATTGAATAAGCGGAAATATATTCGTAAAAATGAAAATACTTAAAAGTTATTTAATCTTTGTTTAACATAATTCAACAAGAAAAAAAAAGTATAAACACATTAACTACAAAGATTTTATGCTGCTTATTTATGTTGAAATAAAATGTTAAAACTTAAAAGATTCTCCTTCTTAACTTGTTTACATTGAAATATTTTTATTGTCCTCAATTTTCCCATATTGTATGTGTCTTCTTTTATTTTCTTGTTTAATTTTTTATTTAAAAAAAAACAGACGTGATGTTATGCTTAATTATTATTATTCCTTCTTTTCGCTATTACAAACACGATATAAACAATTATATTTATAAATATTTGCAAATTAAAATTAATTTTGATATTTATGTAGATATTTCTTGTCTATTATAAATATATATAAAATTATTTTTCATATTTTTTTTTTAGTTTTTAAATAAGTAATGCCTAAATTATAATTTGATTTAAAATAAAAACTATTTGTATTTAATATAATTATTTTATTTATTTAAATTATGAGTTTTAATGAAATAAAATCATTTTACTTTTGAAACATTATAAACATGCAAAAAATACAACATCCAATTAATAATTGTAAAATACTCTTTGATAGGTGACAAACAGAATTTCTATATATTTCTAAGAATCCTTTTAAACCTATTTTTGCAGGTATAATAATAATAATAACAATTAAGCAATTTAATAATATAATTTTATATTAAATTTATAATATTGCATTTATTTTTAATTTAAATGGTACTTATGTCCATTGACAGCTAAGAAAGTTGGTAAACTTGCCCCACATAATTACTTTATGATATTTTTAATTTATTCATTTTTAATGTTATTTGTGACCACTGTCACTTTACCGGGTGTAACAGAAAAGTTATTATTACTTAAATATTGATTTATTATATTTTTAATAATTATTTTGTTACTTTTAATTAATAATTTACTTTCATGAAAACTTAAATATCACCTTGTACATACATACGTACGACTTGTAAAAGAAATTATATTGTTTATTTGTTTTTTTTTTGTATAAATTAAAAGCAAAAAAAGTTAGTAAATAAATAATGGAAAATAAAATAAAACAAACAAGATATGAAAGTGAAATTTATCGCTTATTTATTTGCTTTTTTCAGTTGTTAGTTTTGCTGTAAACTTTTTTCATTTTCAATTTGCTTAATACATGCGTGTTGCTATTAACATTTATTACTATTATTATTTTTAATTCAATTGATCTAAATGATGATTTTATATAAACAAAAATAAAAGTTTTATTTATTATTGTATATACATAGTACTTTAATTATTATTTGTTAGAAGTCGTTACAACAAATAGTGTTTCCGTGATTTAGTTTAATTATTATTATTAATTTTAAAAATGTATATAATTATATGAAATTTCATTTACTAATTTATATTTGCTTGACTTAATGAGAATTAATATGTATACAATAAAATTTTTTAATTGCATATAGTAATAGTGAAAAGTAATTAACTATTGTTAGAGTAAATAAAATGCATATCGTTATTTAAAATAAAAAAGTTGAAGGTGTGTAATTTTATAATTATTGAAATAATTTAAGCAATCTGAAAGTCAGTTTAAACTATTTGAATAAAGATTTAGTTTTAATGATTACTTGTTTGGTACAAAAACTGTATCTCATTTTCTTAACATAACCAACATAATTAATATTTAAAAATTTACAACACTTTCATATTATATCAATATATAAGAATTATATTAATTAAAAATTCGCCTAATTAAGTTAATACCAAGTAACATTAAAACAATGCACTAAAATTTGACAAAACAATAAATTTTTGATTAAATAAAACAATAAGTTGATGTGTTTATCGCCCACAACTAAAAATAAAAATTAACATTACAAGTGATTGCACATATTGGAAAAAAAATAGCATTGACTACTTTAAAAAAATTTAAAAAAACTACAATTAAATTGATTGTAAATAATTTTCATAAAAAGAGAATTATGACATTCGTTTTAGTTTGGTTAATTAATTATATTCTATTTCTGTAAATAACATTTATTCGCTAGTTATTACTATTTAATATGATTTTTATATCCGAAAATCTTTAATTGTTATTGTTATGCCATTGTTTCGCTGTTGAAATATACAGTATGTAATTGAATTAGCATTTTAAAAATTAAATGGTTTGAGTGAAAAATTGAGTGGAATTATTTAATTGTTGTGTCTTTGCTAAATTATTTAAAGTTTTTCTTATTAACTTATACTAAGGTTACATAAACCATTAAAAGAATTTTTATTTAAATATTTGAATTAAAACGCTTAGCACATATTAATTAATTATTTAACCATTTTAATAAATTACTTAAAATTAAATTATTTAATATATTTTTTTAATAATGTCAAAGTTGATTTAGTAAATAATACTCATCTTTGCTAAAAATTTTAATTAATTTATTTTTGTCTTTTTAAAAAATAAACTACAAATCTTTAATGTTAAAATATATAACTTACCTTTTATTTAATAAATACATAAAATCACATTCATTAAAATTAAATTCAAATCAACGTATTGTAATTTATATGCTTTATAAGTGCTTCTGCTGTTTTAATATATCCAAAATATAGAAATAACTTTAATATTTTCATCTGATTAAAAATGCTTTTAAGTTGGACTGGTTAAACAGCTTCTTGATTTTTATTTTCCTTTATTTGTTTAATATAAAAAATATTTCCGTTTAATATTTAAAATATGCACGGTATTATTATTCTCACAAATAATCAGTTATTGATTTCACAACATATTTTTAAACCACTCATAAAACATTTATATGTAATAAATATTTTTATTTTTCAACCAAAATAATTAATGCAAAATATTTATCTTAAAGCAAATACACTAAGCACATAAAACACTTAACATAATAATTCAAAAAATTATTATTAGAAAAAGTTTTCTTCACTTTATATTTAATTAACATATTAATACAATTTTGCATTAAAATAATTACTGCAAATTCACAGCATCTTAACTGTTATATAAATAAAATAAATCATTATTAAATACACAAACTTTAATTAGTTATTTATTTACTTTACTCATAAAATCAATGTAAGTTTCTATATTATATTTGTTAATCACATTACATATTTGATTCTTTAATATTTGTTGTTGTTGTTTTTTGTTAGTTCGTAATTGTTTCAACTAAGAAAAACGAAAAGAATATTACAAAATTAAAAGCATTTTTTAAAAGATTTTTTTTTGTCTTGTATATAAAAAAACGACCGTTTTTAGTTTTTATTTATAAATAAATAAAACGAATAAAATAAAAAAAACTACAACGGAATCGATGAAGTAATATTATTTGTGATTTATTTGCTGATGTCTTAATCTTAATTCACTTTTATTTTCTATATAGAAAAACAGCAGTTACATTGTTAATTATTATTATTATTATTATTATTACTATCTTAAACAACGAAAAATATGTTGCTGGATTTATGTGGCTGTAGGTGGATTGTGTATTTCGTTTTGAAAAAAATGTTTACGAAATTGATTGCTCTATTTATTTTTTTTCTTGTATTTATTTTATTACAAACGCTAAAGAGCTTTATAGTATGTCAAATTGAAGAAAATTACCGAAAGTGTGAAATATTGACATTTTGAACTTTCAAAACGCATGGTTGTAGAAAATATTTTAAATGAAAATTTTGAAAATTACAATACAATATAATAAAAAAATCATGATTTATGCACACACTTAAAACCCAATAACCTTATAATTATAACAAACTTGTAGCAAAATTAATAAAATAACATAATTTTGAGATGCCAAGTAATAACAACTAAATAACTTTAACCTTCTTCATATGTATAAAGTTCATACATTAATCAATTATACATACATTTTAAAATATTTAACTAATTGTCTTGTTTTAAAATGAAGCAAAGAATTATATTTTGTTTATAAAATAAACCTGAAAGTGTTTTAAGTTTTAATCGATGAATTTTTACTTTATTGTTTTAAAATCTAATATAAAACTACGTTTTTTTGACCATTGCAGCTCTTTTATTGATATCATTAACGAACTACTGCAAATATTTTTCAAAATAATTAATTATAACTAGCTACCAAAAAATAATAAAAGAATAATAATAATTAAGTAAAAGTAACAAAAAAAAAAACAATTTAGCCGACTTCTGTAAATTAGGAACGCCGTCTATGATGTGCTAACAAAATGATTAATGAGCAATGTAGTGGTTGTTGCATTAACTACCGTTTATTTGAATATATTTTAATTTTATTTTCAATATAATTAACAAAGGCATATTTTTATATAAAAAAAGCAAACAAAGGAATGGTAAAATCTTAATTTTAATTAATTTCGTTCTATTTTTCTCTCCTAAATTAACAAAAATGTACAGTGAAAACAATAAACAAACGATTTTTGTGTATTGTTTACCTACGTTTTAGTTTTCATCTACGTAATAAAAAATATAATTAAGTAATTCGGTGCTCTTGTGAATTTATAAGATTATACACAATACATTTGTTGATGCTTGTGTGCTTATATATATAGTATAAATAAAATAATTACAAATTTGTGAGTAAAGTTTAAAAATAAAACAAAAAAACTTGACATCATTTAATAAATTATTTTTTTTTTATGTAAATAATATAATAAAGAAAAATTCCTTAATTTTATAATTAAAAGTAATTCTTAATTACTTTTATTTTCTTTATTTTTTATTACTATAAAGAATTGACATATTTAGAGTTTAAGATGAACGTACGGTATGTCTATGAACATTGTAAAAATACCACATTAATTTCTTAACAGGTGTCTGAATAATAATCGTTGTATCGTTAGAGCACTATTTATCTTTAAGAAATTCTATAAAAAGAAATTATTTAGTCATTTCATTGTGCAAACTTTAATTATAGTTACTGTTCGGATGTGCACGTTAGCTTTTTGACAATAATGAAAGTTTCTGAGTAGTTATATATATTTAATAGTATGCGACTTATTATCTATAACAAAGATAATAAGATTATTAATTATTTTGTATTGTTATAATGTTAAACTTATTTTTATTACATTTATATACTAATGTTTATATGTTTTTTTTTTGCACATTTCTACAAATGGAAATTAAAATTATTTGAAAGAATAAATAAGTGAAAAAACTTTTACTATAATTAATTTACGACTTTTTTTAATTTATAGAAAAATCTAATCAACAAATTAGTATAAATTATAAAAAATAATTATGTTACTTTTGTCTAGCTTTCATTACTTAGTAAGTAACCCAACAACATCAAAAACACAAGTAACAATATTCACTTTTAATGAAGAATTTCTCTAATTAAATAATACATATAACTTTAAACAGGGTTGTCCATCTCTGTCGAAAAAATAATACTAATAACTAAAACTAATTGCAACTGAACGAACAGTTTTAATCATATATACCTTTATAATTAACTCTATTTTGTAACATAATAATAAATGTTAAATATAACGATTAGAAAATAAATACATGGCATAATATAATTTTTATTTTCTATGATTAATTGATTAAATGGAATGGAGTTTAGAAAAGATACTTTTTTAAAAAAATATATAAATGTTTTACATCAAAATTTATGAATGCATCTAAAAATTAAAGAATGTCTTTCTTTAAAAAAAAAAAAACAGAAATATATTTCTGTAATAAAATTATACTAGCTAATGTAATCTATAAGTTTACTTTAATAATCTTGTTGGAATTCATTTAAATTAGACTTATAAATGTTGAAAAATGCAGTATAATAATAAAAATAATATTTTTATATTATTATAAATGAAAATAATAAAACAAAGTAATTATGGTTAACAAAATAGCATTGTAAAACATTAATAAAATAGTCCAAAATAAACGATGACAACATAAATTATAACATAATCAGAAAACACTATCACGTTCATATTGTCGTTAATAAAATATTCAGACTTTAAGCACAGTGCTTATTGTTTGTAATCGATTAATATTCACAACACAAGGATGTTTATTTTATAAATAATTTTTATTTCTCTCTTTAAATTTTATTATTTGTATTTTATTAATTGGACTGAACTTATTTAATTTAATTTATATTTTTGTTTATGTAATTTAAACTTGATAAAGTTGGTATTAAAATGTAGCGAAATAAATAACGAAAACATGAAAAAGGCAAACAAATAAAATAAGAGAAGACACCATTTAAAATGACACTGCAATTAAAATGTCTGTTTATCAGTTTAAATTATTTCATTTTTAATTTTTTTTTTGTTTTGTTGATCAATGACAATATGCGGGTGTTGCATTAAATTAATTATAATAAATAATGAAAGTGTAATTTAAATTAATAATACAAAACTATAAACAAATAAAACTTTTGATAAAAAATATTGGTAAGGTAAGCTTTAAAAGTAATTAAACTTTAACTGACACCCATTACATCAATTTAAATTTTTTTTATAGTACTTTCTTGTAATATAATAGATTATAAAAAATCTTTAAAGGGCGCACACTTTATTTTTATTTAACTAGAGCGTTATAAACAAACAATAAAATTTGACACAGAATCTGTTAAATATTAATTAACACTTTTTCTAATAAAAAACAATTTAAGCTTTCACTTAAATTTGATTTTTTCTTTTTTGTAAAGACTTTTTTCTATATTTTTTATTGATTAACATGGTCTACAGTTCAATAGAGTAGTTTAATTTTCACATTTTAAAATAAAATACTTTTAAAACATTCATTTTATTAGATGATAAACGAAATTCTTCAATAATTCTATAAGTAAATCACGAAATAACAATATTATTAAAATAAAATTTAATTATAAAATGCACTATTTATTGACACTCTAAATAAATTAATTCAATATTAATTACATTTGATTATTATGAAATAAATATCTTAGAAAATAAAATAAAAAAGAATTAAAACCATTTTTGACGGTGGCAAACCGCTTAATATTTATTTAAGTACGGTAGCAAATGTAAATTATTATTATTTCTTCTCTTTTGAATATAAATGAAATGTTACAGTAGAATACCGATTAAGAAAGTGAAATTTATTTATTTATTTTTATATATCTTTCAGCAAAACAAAAAAAAAAATATAAAATAAACTTGACACAATATTTTAAAACAGTTTATTTATGCTTTTTCTTAAATTCACTTTAATTTGCTTTTATTAAAATTATAATTATAATTGTGTTTAAAGCGCGAACAGTTTATTACTTTTTTTTCTTATTTTTTTAGAAAAACTACAAATGAAATTTCAACTCATTTTTTTTTTTTTGGTTTTACTACAAAATAATAACACAGAAATTATAAAATAATATTTTGTTGATAAAAAAGTGAAAACATTGTAGTGTTTTTATTATTATTATTCTTTTTTGTAATAACTTTGTATTAGTGTTATGTGAATTTTTCTGTTTCTAAAGAAATAACTACTTGAGAGAAAAAAGCACTTTAATTATAATAAAATAAAAAAAAAAACGAACAGAGAATTCAGTTTGTTAAATAGTTAAATTATATACTAGGCACATTATTTGATAATTTTTTAATTAATTCTTATTTTATGTGAGAAAAATATTTGCACAGACAGTCACACAATTATGAAGAAATTACATTTTTTTTCCTTGCTTTAAATTAGAAATTTTTTCATTTTTATCTTAAACATCACTTACAAAATGAAAAACTCACAACACAACACTTGCCGTTATCACAGTAAAATTTAAAGTACGTATAAGGAGAAAATAAATAGGCGCGTCTTTATCATTTATGCTTGTTTTTACAAATTAAAATTTTTTCTAAAAACACATTTTATATCGTGTTATATTTATTAACTAGAAGACGAGTCACTAATATAATGTGTGATGTGTGATATAATCCAGCAAAATGAAAAAATCTTTTTGTTACCGTGTTATCCGATGAAAAATTTTATATTTTTCTATTTCTCTATAATATTTCAACGGAGTACGAATGCCTTGTCTCGTCTTGAATTTAATATTTTTACTATAAATATTATTATTACTTTAAACAACACAATAACAACAACAACAACAATAATAGCAACAAAAACAACAGACACCTAACAACTAAACAAGTAAAATTAAGTAAAAATGTTGAAAGCGAAATCGCGCATTGTTTGTATATTTATTTGTAAAATTAATATTATTTGTTTGAAAAATCAACCGTATAATGTTAAATAAACTTAAAAAATATTTATAAATAAACGAAAAAAAAAGAATGAATTGAAAAAAGCGAACTGAACTGAAGAGCCCCACCAACATACACTATTTAAGCTTAACCAAAAAAAAAATTAAAATGATTTTAAAAAAGAAAAAAAAAGCTACAAAAATTTAACAGAAGTAAAAATAACAGCAAAACATATTTGTGAAAGAAAAACCAAAACAACAAGACAACATGCAAGGCAGCTAAAGTTGAATTTCTTCATCATTATCATCATCGACAGCGAATACAACGAATACTAACACTAACATCATCAACAAGGCAACAACAGCAGCATAACATTAAAGTTCTTTAAAAAGTTAAAAGAGTAAAAAATTTTATATGCATTAAAATGCTGAGTTTAGCTTAGGTATTTGTTTGTAAATGGATAAGAAAGTATTTGTGTATTGTAAATGGAAAAGAATTAAAAATTCACAATTAACTTTGAAGAAAGATATAAAACGAAAATGAAAAGAAAGCAGTTTAGTGACTGCTGTTTTGGTTTTCTTTTATATTATGTAGTATTTCCATTTTTTTTTCTTTCTCTTAACTTCCACTTCCAATTTGGTTGAGTTTCATTGATTCGTCGTAAATATAAAGTTAATCTCTCAAATCTCAATAAATCTCTTTTCATTGTAATAAAATAAATAATTTTAGATAATTTTTTTTTTCTTTGATATTTTATAATGTATTGTTTTGTTGTGTTGTGCCTTTTTTAAAATCAATTACCATTTTTAGAGAATTTATTATTAAAGCCTTAACATAATTACAATGTAATTGTCTTTTGGTCATCGTATTTTGATTTTTTTTAATATTATTATTATTATTATTACATTTAGCAGTCATGCTATAGCCAATTTATTCGTGTTTATATACTTAAAAAGTCATTTTTAATTGTTATTTATTGATTCTTTGTTTTATTAATAAAAAAATTTATGATTTCAGTATTTTCATTCAAATATATTATTAATATTTTGTATAATTAAAATTGACATTTCGTATTATTTGATAAATTAATTTAATCTAGTAAATATACATAATTAGCATTTTTATGTAGCTTTTTTTGTTATTATAGTTTATTAAATTATTTACAGAACGTCAATAAAATAATAAACAATTCAAATTTCTTTGCACCACTCGCTGTGTTTATGTTTCTGCTTTCGCATGTTATTTAAACAAAGGAAAAAGAAAATAAATTTTCATCGCAATATTTATAATTAATGCTTAACAGTAAATTAACTAACTATTTTATCTTATTGATTTATTAGCATGCAAATAATTTAATTAAATTTGTTTTATTTAATTGAAATTGAAATTAAATCTGGTAACAAAAGTCTTTCACTTTTTTTCTCATTTTTATACGTTCTTGCTACACTCATATTTAAATTTTTGCGTTAATTTTGAATGAAATAAATTTAAATTGAATGTAATTAATTTCCTTTTCATTTGATTGATTTGTATATATAACACGATGTAACTTCCACTTTAATAGTTTTTCATCACTTACTTATTATAATTCAACTGATTTTACTATATATATAGTGGAAATTTTATATTATTAATAATTAAAAGAAATTTATGTTTTTGTTTTTTTTTTTTCAATAAATATAATTTATTCATATTTTTGCTATTTTAATAAATAGTAATAATTATTATTAATAATAATATTTATTTATTTATTTTCTAAGAAAAAAATCGCATACACTTTCATTTTAATTAATTATTTATTTTATTAAAACATATTTAGAAATTCTGTCATCTCGTTATGGTAGTGAAATTAATTGCAGTCACATTACCATTTAAAAAAAAAAATTAAATAAAAATTTTTCAATTAGACAAGGAGAAAAAATGATTTTCGGTTTGTCCAATTCTGTTATGAATTTTGTATATTATAAAATTCAAACATCATCATCAATTTAAACTGTCAATTTATGTTTGAATTGTTATTGTCTGGAAAGGTTTAAACTTTATAATTTAAATGGCAAAATAATTTACGGGTATTTCACTTGTTATTAAATTAATCATTTAAATCAAAGCTTACATATTTAATAAAAATACTAGACTATAAATAATTATTTTACTAAATGATCATTAAAGAACACTTTAGATCCACTAATGATTTAATGATTCTTTTACTATTTTTTTATTTCTTTTCTCCGAAGGTGTTGTGATTGAAATAATACATTTTTGATCATATTAATTTTTTATAAAGAAAATTATTATGCAAAAAAATTGTAAAACAAGACACCAAATACATTTGTTAATTTTAAATTTATATGTTGGTTTAAATTTCTTTATTTTATCTAGTGTGCCATATTTAAGATCAGAATATTACTTTTAAGAATTTTATTGTTTTTACATTATACTATGAACAATTATAAATTAAATTATGTTTTTATTTGCATTAAACTTCATTAATAAATAAGTATTATTGCAAGCATATGTTACAAATTGCAATAAAGTGTATTATTTGTAACATCGTCATAATTCAGAATAAGATTAAAAATTATTAATAGCTATAGTATTGCACGCTATTTTGGTATATTATTATGTAAAATAAATGAGCTATTGTTGCTAATTTTCAAATAGGACTTAACCTTTTGCTCTATTAAGCTCTTATTGATAATATTTCATTAAAATTGAAATGATTTAGCTACTGTATCTTTTAAAGTATTTAGTCATGTTGCTATTTAAAAGTAAAGAACTAGGCCATGCCTACATTAATTATTATTTTTAGTACGTTAGTAAGAAATTGACATATTAATCATTATTTTTTTACTGTATCCTAATTATAATTATAACGAAAAGAGCAGAACAATAAAGGCGACATCGCGCTAGAAATAAGTAACAATGTTATTAAAAGAAACAATATAAATTATAAATAATAATAATAATAAAAACACTTAAATTGCATAACGCACATAAACATAATATACAAATAAATAAATAATAATAATAATAATAATAAAAAACAATGCAAAAAGTTAATTTGATAATTCGTCATATTTATTATGTGTGAATATTTTTCATAATAGTTTTATTAACTTTTTTTTGAGAAAAGCTTACTTATTGAGATTACATTTTATCTAATAATTTGCAATATTCTTGTCATTGTTTTTTCACTGGCTGTTGTGTTACATGTTTTGACGAGTTTTGTTTAAGCTTGAAGCATATAAACAACAAAAATGGAAAAAATATTGTGTATTTTTATTATAACAGAAAAATATATATATATTATATTTAGTAGATTGAACGTGTCCATGGCCTCAATAGAGTTAAAATAACAACAAAACAAAATTACGAAGAAGACACCGATGTTTTAAATAAAAATTACATATGTATATACAAATGTATAAATAAATACTAAAAAAAAAAAAACATTTAATGTTTTTAAATCGGTTTTTTGCAGTGAAGACACATGGTTTGTGATATTTTCATATTCAATATGCCAATCTGAAATATTTGCTTTCTTTAAAATAAATATCCGAGTAATATAAGAAATCAACATGTAGTATTCAATATTTGTAAAGAAAATAGGAATTCTATTTAGAAAGAAGCTGCGAAATAGGAACTTTCATCTTATATGTGTTCTGCAAATTAAAAAAAATATACAGGTAGTCCCCGATTTACGACGAGTCGACTTACGACGGTTCGCACTTACGGCCAATTTTTTTCATAGAAAATGACCCTAAAAGTTAGTAGTACAGTATATAATTTTTTTTATATGAGTCTTATATGAGATTCGACTTACGACTTAGTCGACTTACAACCGATGACCAGGAACCTTTCTCGGTCGTAAATCGAGGACTACCTATAATGTCAGTTGTTGGTGTTAAATTATTGAAATTAGACACTACAACACACATGATTAAAATAAATAATCTTTTATTAATTAATTTTATTTAGTTTTATGTTTTTTTTTACAATATTTTTTTTTTATATAAATTACAAATGATTTTACTTGTATTTTTGCAATTTTAGTAAATAAAAAATTTAAACTAGCATGACTTTAGCAACTATATAAAATAATACATTCAATAATATCAATTATTTAAATTAATTACACTAGAAAAGTTATAAAGAATAATTAAATTTGGTGATAAGATAAAAATGAGGCAATTGAAAATGGAATTTTTTACTAATTCATTAAATTATCATTACAAAACACCTTGAAAATTATTTATAAAAAAAAGAATATATTGTATGTTTGAGTATTTACATTTTAAATTAATTTATAATTTAACAAAAAAAAATTGCTTTAATATAAAATATATAATTAAAAGATGATTTTAAGTATTATAATTAAATTATATACGAATAGTTTTTGTGATGTTAAAAAGTGAATAATTTTGGCATTAGATTTTCATCGTTTTTATTTTTTAACAAAATATTAAACAGAAAATATTAATTTATAAATAATTTTCTAATACACACAAAAAATAATAATTATTAATAATTAATAGTAGGAATATCACTTAATTTTGATTAATAAAAAAAAAAAAAAAAAAAATACATTGCATTTTTTTTTCACTTATTTGCTAATTTCAATTTAACTAAATTATTTTGATTTTTTTTTTAATTATATCAAAAATTAATTATAAATTACGAATGATCAATAGAGAGTTCAATTTTTATTTATTTTTTTACTAATAAATATAATATAAATAAAAAAATAATAAATATTTCACTATGGTTAACCAAAATTTTCGAAATGATGAATAAAATATGGTAGTTTGCGTCCTTTGTTCACTTCATCGCATGCTGACATGACGCTTTTCGTTAAAGGACGTGGACCACATGAGAATACTCCAATTTTTGAAACCTGCAGTTAAATAATAATTATTTTAAATTGGATAACTAATACAGATCCTATTATTTTCAATCTTACGTAAGAATGCTTCTTTTGCACAAACTTTAAGAAACTCGACATGTCTGGTCTACCAAAATGATTAACAGCCTTTAACCCAGTAAACATAGATGTCTTCGATAACCGTTGAAAGTGATTTTCACAAATATACTAAAATTTTATAAAATACATTATTAATGTTTTGAATAAATTTTAAGAATTAAATGGTAAAACTTACCAGCATTGTTGTTCGTAAATCGAATTTATGAAAGAATTGCGTAATGAATATGTGTATTTCTAAGACGTTAGTCACATCTTTTTTTTCAACATCACGTAGTACATCAATAAACCATTCAAAGTGTTTATGTGATGGACAAATCCACAAGAAATATACCTTTTTACAAGCTACCCCAGAATAACGATTTGTGCTTGTACCGAACACAAGATCATTTAATATCGATGCATACGGTGTTACACCGATTCCTCCTCCAACCATAACAGCTACTTCAAATTTGTACCAATCTTGATTGCCACCACCAAATGGGCCTTCAATACGAATTTTTGGTTGATCTTCTGGATTATAATTGCATGGATCAAAATAATTACGTAATTTCCAAGTCCATGGACCTTGAGCTTTGATGTGACAGCTCAAGAAATTTTCATGTGGTGCCGATGTGAGAGTAAAACTATGCATTTCTTGTGGCCGAAATGCTGTGCATGAAAGTCGTACCCATTGTCCTGACAAATATTTCAAATTTGGTGGCCGATAAAACTTAATTTTAATAACATCAGATGGTAGTAAGTCCGTCTCTATTACATCTAAAGCCATATATTTTGTACGTAATGATACAATTTTATCAAGTGTGTATACAATGCCAGGTCCAATGAAAAACATCCAGAATCTTGGAGGACCAGTTAATCTAGCCAAACCATGAATTAATGATAATATATACATTAAAATATAGAGTGAGTGCATGTTCCAGAAAAATTTGTATGCTTTCTTTCGTATTGTGGGATGAGCAAATACAAATATGATACACATTGTGACAAAGAGCAAAACTCCTGTTGTTCCTGTTACAGTTTGGAACAACCAAAATGTTATATCTGGTTTATAATCAGATGTAAAATGAACTTCTCTAGTTAAACATCGCAAATTTTCAATTGATTGAGTTGATACATGGTAGAAATTCACAATATGTCCTACAGTATGTATTAATGAAAAAAATAACGCTGTACATGCCACAATTTTATGAAATTGTATGTGAGAATCCAGTGGGATATATTGTTGTATTGGAAATTCTTTTAATTTTGTTAGTAGATTTCGCGACATTGTTAATAATAATAACGAATAACAGAATGATAACGATGCGGCTGAACCCCTTGTTATAGCTATTCCAACGCCCATAATATGTCTTAAATCTGTATGCTCCGCCATAAACGAGTAATCTAAAATAAATTATTTATTCAGATTATTTATATTAATTAAGAATATATTTTTGCTTACGTATAAATCTTTCAACAAATAATACTATTGTGACAACGTAAAAGATAAATAAATAGAAAATATTTTGTCGATTTTCCTCCAGAAAAGTTGTGTAACTGTCCCATTTCTCTAATACCCAATGACGACGTGAATCAGTCATTGGTTCTATGTGAAATGATGTCATTCTAGCCACATTTGTTGATGTGTCCAAAAAATTTTGTTTAGCTCCTTTACAATCTAATCCAATCGCTACAAAATCACCTTTGTATTCTTTCATCATTAATTTAAAATCTTGGTAAGTTAAGTGATTTTTATGCTCTAAACCAACATCTTGAAACATTCCATCGATTAATTCGGTTACTTGATCATCTGTTAAACTTGTGGTACGCGCTATTTCGACCAGTGATCGCATCATTTCACTAAGTTCACCCTTATCAATAACACCATTTCGATCATTGTCGCACATATCAAAAATAATTCGTAATTTATCATCTGTTTTTCCTCTTGAGAAGAGTACGACTGTTTCAAGAAATTCTTGAAATGAAATACGACCATCCTGATCCTTATCTACAATGTTAAACATTTTTCTTACAAACATATCATCGGATTTCATTCCAAGTGCCGAAGCGAATTCACCAGTTGATAAACTGGTTCGCATTACTGTCATAACTTCTCCATCTGTTGAAACATCTGATCTACGACGACGTTCTCCTGGTCTAAAATTAATTATTTTAAGCATAACTATTGTTTAAAATAATAAAAATATATAAATAATTACTTCAAGCCAAAAGTTAAAGCGTAAGCTTCGCGGAAAAAGTATTCTAATCGTTTTTGACGGCGTTCTCTTGTCTCGGCCTTTGCTAACATAATATCACGATTAACTTCAATTATATTAAAATCTTTTTTGTGCAAAATTAAGAAGTCTTCTAATTTTTTAACAAATTTACGGCGTGCTGCCAAGGATTCAAGCTCTAATACAAGATCGTGATCATTTGGGCCACGTAACAATATGTAAGGACGTCGATTAGAATTGTTCTATACAATATAAAAAAAATCAGACATAATTTTAAATTACAAAACTATTATTTAAACTTACAGCTGATTCTTCAACAGTAACTGTTTCAATACTTTTAAGACTAAACGTTCTTAATTTTTCACCCTTTCGATCGACTGTGTAAATTGCAGATTCGGGTCCAAACTTTACTGTAACTAATCTCTTATGATTTGCATGCAACCATTCACGAGCTAACATTTTATCATATGAACCCTTGCCATTTGGACTAGATCGTAATGCTTCTTGGCGTATTTTCAACTTACGACGCTTACTATTTTGTAATTTGACAACGCCGTATCCAGCAGCAGCACACAAAATTGGTACAAAACCAAGAAACACGCAAGCATATATAAATGCTAATTCAGAACCCGAAAAATAATCATATCCTTGCAAATAGCTACATGGTTCTAATTCTGAGGCGTTTAATTGAACTGGTTGCGGACATGGATCGCCCTCCATCCATGTAAAAACATTTTTTTGTATTTCATTAGAATTCACTTCTGTACTATTTACTATAACATCCCATAGAGTTATTTTTCTCAATTCATCGATTTCATCCTTAGTAAATATTCTGAAAACCAAACCATTGAAAAATCATATTTAATGTCAAATTGTCTAAATTAAGCGACTAAAATAAATACCCATTATCTTCATTTTCAAACCAAAAACGATCAGCATCTCTAATTCTTCGAAATTGGTCTTTAATTACAGTTGTAAATAGTTCGCCAGGTTTTCCATCTGATTCCAACATACCTCCCACATAAACATCAACATTATCCAAACGATTGGAATATGCTGATATGAGAAGTCTAAAACGAATTTTCAAAAATTCATAAATTTCAAAAACTTTAATTGTTATTAATAAAAAGATAAATTTACTTTAAAACTTCTGGTTGTGCCTCGAACAATTCTGGATTAATTTCATTCCAACTATTTTTTTTCTTTAATTTAAATGCTGTACGAGCTGTATTATAGTCTGGTAACCCATTATCGCGTCCACGCATAATGTTTAGTGCTCCTAAGTCTCGTCTGGTAAATTCCATTGGGCCGAAAAGTTTATCACGGACATCTGAACAAAGTACTGGGTCCTCGCGTTCAGCTATTTGTGAAGACATGCCGCGAAGAATTTCTTCTACAGACGTATCAGCTAAAATATCCTACAATATAAATTTAGAATTATTTTCATTATTTATGACAATGTGTTACATCTTACATTTGAATCCCACCAAGTAGAACATAACCGTAGCGCAGGATATCCCATTGTAGTTGTTCTGAAATTGCATTCGCCATCGCGTCTAAATATACCTGGCGGTATCATGCTATGTCCAAATCGGAATGCAGCTGCTTGAAACATATGGCTTACTCCAGGATGCGTATCCTGTTGATGTCCTCTGTATGGTTCAATACCAGAACCCAAAAAAGCTGGCAAATATTCATATAATATAATATTTTGTAAGCTTGCAATAACAATACGTCGAGCTCGTTGAAATACATCCTCATCACTCCACGAAGGATGCTGCCTTTTAACACGATGTGCCAAAACATTATGCCAACGAAGAAATAAGATTGCAAACGAAAGTAAAGCAGGATTTTGATTTGTTCGTGGATCACCAAGTACTGAAATATATAAAAAAAAGTCAGTCGACGCACAGAGCTTTAAAAAATGTAATTAAAATAGTAAAGATTTCGGCGCAAATACTAACAAAATAATCTCTCTGGGCTCAAGGTTCGCATTACATGAGGAACAGGATTATTAAAAAGCGGAACTCTCATTGTATTACGAACAGGCATAGTTCCACCTTTTTCGGTTTTTAATGTACCATTTTGGAATGAACGCATTGCGTTTAACCATGCTTCTGATGTACTATAAATAAAACTTCCATCAATCCAAGCTGTCATTTGATTTATCTAAAAACAAATATTAGTTTTGAACCAAAGTGAAATTTATTGCAAACATTACTTGTTCTCTAGGTGCATTTGGACTTTGACCGGTGCTTCGATCATAGGCAGCACGATGAAATGGAATATATCGATCACCACGACAGTCTTTATCGTACATTTCATCACATTTTTCAATTTCAATACGATGCATCTCAATTGGACAACCTGATTCTGACGCCATAACAATTTCATTTGTAACGACTTGCCCTATATTGTTATTAAAATACAAAATGCTTAATTATAACTTACAGCAAACAATAGTTTTATTAAATTTCTTACCAAAAAATGCTAAAAGAGCTGTACGATTATGTTTTGATGCTAAGCCATCTTCTCCGCGCATAAATAATCTACTCAGTCTTCTTGGTGACGGACGATTCGCACCAGCTAATGCATAAACACCATCTGAATACGCTGGAGGTGCCTTACGTACTAAATGAGTATCTGTAATAAAACAATAAAATTACTTAATTTCAATTAAACTTATAAATGCATGTTGCTTTTTGTATAGCATCTTAATAGATTCTCAGTTATATTTCTATAATAAAATAAAAACATTGAAGGTGGATTTTATTACTTATTGTAAGTTTTGCATAATATTATTTTTTCTAATTACATTTATAATATACAAAATAAATAAGAACAAGTGAATTTATTCCTTTTTTTATTTTATTTAACACAATAAAAAAAGATTGACATTAATAATGTTGTTTTGTTTGAAGCAAAATTGATATAAGAAGCTAAATAATTATGTTAAAAAATATTTTTATTTACACGGTTTTACATTTAAAGCTAACTTTTTATTATTATTTATAATCTTCAAGGTAACAATTATATTTTTACATAAAAATTATTACAATATAATTTTAACATAATAATTTTAATTGCAATAAATAAATAAACATAAAGAAGAAATTAAAAGGTAAAAAAACATGAAATACTTTTTGTTTATCAAAATATGATTAATAATTATGTTACATTAAACGATATATACATATTTTATATTGATATACATATACATATGTCAGTTTTAACTTTAGATGCGCTTAGACCTGAATCATATGAAGTCCAAAAAGTAATTTTAAATTTATAATCTCTTTTTCTTACATTTTCTACATTTAATTAAATTATTATTTTAAATTAATTAGTTTTTTTTTCTTGGTAATTCAATTAAATAAAACAATCAACACGGGTAACGTAACGAAAAGAAAATAAAAAAAAAAATTAAAATCAAAACATATGATAAAAATTTAATAATTAATTATTTTACAAAAAAAAAAAAATTAAATTAAGTGGTGACAAAATTATGTAATAATAAATTATTAATTAATTTATGCAATATTTTTTGGCAGTTAATTTATTATTATATTTAATTTTTGTTTATTAAAAGAAAAAGAGAAATATTCACAATAATAAATAAATACATGCTTTTAGCTTATAGATATTATTTTTCAATGTGAAAGTTAAATTAAAGAATTAAAATTATGAATAAAATGAGAACATGTAAACAGGAGTGGTGTGTCCAAATTACGTGTAACTTAAAATATATTTAAGACATAATCTTAATGTAAAAGATACATTAATTATAGTTGACACATACATTTCAGCATGATAAATAATTATTTTTAACCCTAGTATATAAAATTTTAAATAAGTAAATAAATTAAATCAATGTCACTTGCACTACTTGTTATATAATTTTAAATGAGTGTCAAACACATAACTAAAATTGAAATAGATATACATACTTCAAAATTGACCCTTTAACTTGTAATTACCAATAATAAATTGTATTTTTTTCAAATTAAAATGTAAAACAAGAAGAGAAAGTCTATTAAATATAATCTAATAAATAATAAAAACATAACAAGTTTAACAAGGTTTACGCATTTATATGACAATAACCAGTAACTAAGAGCTATTAAGAACTGGCTATAAATCAAATACATCATAATTACAATTTTTAATAATTCTCTAGCACTAGCAATATTAATGATTCATAATATGTACGCGACCAATTATTAGATAATAAATTATTGACCATTTCGTGTTGACGATTAAAGCTTAGTAAAATTAACTTATCACAAATTTACTAGATTTTGAATATGTATACAATTTAAAATAATTTGTGTTATTCATTAAAAAATTTAAACATAAGAAACATCAAGACCTTACCGGATACCATTTTAACTAACTACTTATTTTATTATAATAAGCATAACCAGTGATATTTTTAATATAATTAGGTCAATTTAGAATTAGATTTGAATATAATATTAATCAAAATTAATAAGTACATAGAGAAAGACAGATATTTTGCGAATGAAAATAATAAAAATATCATCGGTAAAATCGTGTAAAATTCTTTCTATTTATTTTTTTTTTTGCATGACTTGACAGCCCAAACAGTTAATATCAATTAATTAAATAATTAAAAAGGTAAATATTTGTACAATTTTCAAAAATAAATTGATTGTTATACAAGTGTATAAATCATAAGTGGAAATTAAATTATTTGTGAAAGGTTAAATAAATTGTATAATTCGTAATTTTTTGCTTATTTTAAGGAGTTTAATATTTGCTTTTAAGAAAGTTATTAACTTGTCACGAAGTAACTTAATGTAACAAAATAGTTTGTTTTGTAATGAAGGCTCAACTCTTGCCTAACAACTATAGAATGAAATACTTCTTTTTTATGTTTTGCGTACACGCGATTTGTAACAAAAATATATTTAGTGTCATTCGCATTAATATTTTACTTTTAAAAGTGTTTCTTTTTTTAACTTATACTTCATGTACTTGCAAATTAGAGAAGAAACCAGAACAATTTATAAATGTTTTAAATTTAATAGCTTTTCACAATATTACTTTAAATATTTTACGGATATATATTTAAATAAATTAAAAAGTACTTTTAATGTTTTCTCAATTTATGTTGAATTATATAAAAAAGTAAAATACAATTATTACCTTCAAACAGATACTACTTAAAATATCTTCAATAATTTAAAATTAATCGAAAAATTAATTAACATTTATAATGAATTTTCCATTTTACATTTTTATGTTTCAATAATAATTACTCAATGGAATGATGAATTTCTTATTAAATTCGTACAAGTTAGTTTCAAGGTTATCAAAGCACAAATCCAAATTTAGTTATTGTTCTGAATTAAAATTAAATTTAAAAAATCAATAGAAAAGATTTTTTAATTTTTTAAGAACAACTTTTTTTTTACTTTGAACAAGGAAGGATTTTTACAATTAATTAATCTAGAATAGATTATTTTTTGCTATTGGAATAATCAAATTTCAATTTAATTATAGTTACCTAGAAATCTTTAAAAGAAGGCTTAAACCAGGCACGTGCAAATAGTAAACAAAAAACCTATAACAAAAAAACACCAAAGCAATAATGTTTGACTAATATGTAATTTATCATATTTTGACAATGTACAAATAATGTAAAGGCATGTTACATATCTTACGATAAACAATAACAATTAAAATGTTTTGAAAAAATAAAAATTGACAACTGGTATTGTTAATGGAAAAAATATAATGATAAGTATAATTTTTTGTTATCTAAATCATTATAAGTGGATTATTACATCCATTCTTTTGATTAGCCTTCCATTATATTAAATATAATAATGTAACATTAAAAACGGTTTTAACATAAAGAAAATACAACAAAAAACATACATTAGTTTTCTTCAAAGTTACTTTCAAATTTTACCAATGATTGAGCGATACAATTAAATTGACTTGATATAATTACAAGATATTATATAAATAAAAATTTATAAGAACCAAAAATGAAAAATGATTTTTGATTTAAAAATAATAAAGATATTTCTATTGTTATATATTGAAACATTTTATTAATTTAAAAAACTAAAGAAAATCTTATACTATTGTATAATAAACTTGCTAATAAAGTAATACGACAACTTAAAAAAGCTTAAAAAATAATATAACATTTATATTAATTTATGCATAAATTATTCCATCTGATAGTGGTGAATATAAATAAACATTATTTTTCAAAAAAAAACTTAAATTTGTCAATTAAAAAAAAAACTGCTTAAATTCATTTTATACATAAATTTTATAGCAGGTGTCTGAAGATAGGATCTTTTAAAGAATATATAATAATATAAAAATCATGATAGAGAATTTAACTGATTTATTATGTTGTCTCTAGAAAACATTTATTATATAAAATTATCGATATATTTGATAATAATCATTTTCTATATACTTTCAAAAATTAAATGAAATAAAAATAATTTATTGTTTTGCATAAAGATATACTTACCATGTTGCTTAAAATAAATAATCGCACATTCAAATGTTCATACAACAGAAATTAATTAGGCTTTGTTTGTTCTTATAATAAAAACAAGTGTTGAAAGTTTTATATTTTTAATTATTGTTTTTTAATAAAGCCACTTAACGTAGAAAAATCTAATATAATCATAGCACAACAAACAAACAAAAAGAAACATTTATTTCGTATTAAAATAAACATTAATTTGAATATAAAAAATCAACAAAGAGTACGATTTAATCGTAACAATGCAATGAAAATAAATTAAATCTTTATTTCATTGTTGTTTTAAGTTATTTATTTTATAATACATTATGAGAATAAGATCTTATGTTTCTTATAATAATTCTTCAATTGCTATCACATTTATGAAAATAAGAACATCAACTGCAAAATCGTTTTAAAACGGTGCAAAGAAAGAACAAATAAATTAATATAATTCAAATAAAACAAGGAAGAGAATTGACCTTGCAATGAATTTAACTTTAGATTTCTTTTTGTTTTATTTTTTTTTATTTTTTTTATTTTTGTTGTTGTTATATGTAAAGGAAGTGACTTTTTAACGTTTTCTTTTCTTCTCATTCTATTTATTTTATTTTATTTATTCACTTTAATTCTGTTACAGTTACATTGTTTAGTCAAGATTGGGTGAGATGAATGATCGCTGAATATAAAACTACATCACTACAAAGATATTTTCATTGTTATTATTATTTTATTACTTTTTTCTTTAAATAAATAAATAAAAACATAAGAAGAGATTAATTTTTTCTTCTCTATAAAGCACTTGTTGTATTTTTTTATTTGAAAAACAGAAATTTTAAAATGCGAATTATACTTTTTTAATTACTTATGTCACTTACAACATTTTTACTGATCATTGAACCTTCATGGGTATTTTATTTGTTAATTAAACAAATAATAATAAATAAAAATGTAAAAATTTAATCTTTTTTCGTTTCATAACCAAGTACAGATAAACTTGTTTTCTACTTAAAATTACAGTATATAAAATTAAATCTTTATCGCCATTGATTGACAGAAATGCGGTTTTGACACAAAAACATGTTTATGCATCTTTATTAGTGAGAAATTTAATCCACACTTTTAAAAAATTGTTGCGTGAAAATTGCGTATAAAGGATGTAATGAAATACCGACAAATATTATGAAATAACTGAAGTCTTACCGACAATTTATGTAAAAACTCTTTATTAAATGCTAACTTAATTATTATTATTTTCAAAATTAAGGTTCATCGCTTTAAATTGAATGTTCAAGTCTCTTGTTGTAATATTATTTTTAAACTATATACAGTGCTTTTGGAAAATAATTCAATTTTTGTACAAGTTTAATTCATTTATCTTAAGTTTTAAGATGATCTATTATTTAAAAAAAATACTTATTGCACTGATTGAAATTAATTTCAATTTATTTATATTAAAAAAACAAAATTGCTTTAATTGTTAGACTCAATATCCAAACACATATTTACCGCAGGTGATTTACTAATTACCATCTATGTAATATACGTAATGTTATTAAACTTAAACTTAAAATTAAAAATAAAGCCACCAACAAATATTCAGTAAATGTAATTATATTTTAAAATTGATCAAAAAATATTTGTAATATTACTTTACAACACGAACAACATTAATTGAATAAGATTAAAATGTGCACGATAATTTAACCTTTTTATAAATATCATATTATTTTTACCGCCTTTTATTTTTTGCAAGCTAATTAGACAAAATAGCATTTGCAGTATAATTAATGACTAATTATTAACCAATTTATTTGTTCATTTATATATTGATTTATTACTTACCAACTGAACCCCAATCGGGATGTGCTAAATTATTGTACCATCCATCGTACCGTTGCTTCTCTGTTGGGCTTAATATTTTTTCTGAAACAAATAAATGACATTGTAAATTAATTAAATACTTCGCTTTTAAAACGTTGCATGTTTTAAACATAATTTATCGTTTTTAACCATTGTGTCTGTCTACTCAATAATGCATCTTTTTATTTTAAATATAAAATTCCATTTAGTGAAACTTTGCTATAAAAAATAATTTTTATCAAATATTTGTCATGTTCACTTTGGAAAGTTAAGTTATTAAAATTTCATTATGTCACAATTAATGCTGCATTTTATAAATTTTGCATTAAACTTAACTAATAATTGTGTTGTCGGTTGATGAATTTTGTATACGTTTTTATTGTTATAATATATTTATATAGCAAAAATTATTCATTGTGACAAAGAGTTAATGTTTTTCTTGTATTTTTATGTTTACATTTTTTATTTTATGTGTAATTATTTCAATTAGCTTTTTTATTATATAATTAAATTATGGACAAGGATAAGATGTATCAGTAAATTATATGTTTATATGTAATTATATTTTCTAAATTAAAATTTGCAAAAATTCGTTAAAATATTTTAATTGCAATTTAGCACTTGCCTCTTTTTTATTAACTATTTTTAATTAACTTTAATTTTATTATCATAATAGATATTTCACAATTTTATAATAACTTAATATGGTTTGAAAAAAAATCACTTTAAAAAATGTAGCAATTAAGTTCTTAACAATTTTTTAATTACTTAATTTGCAAAGACACAATTAATGATATGAAGTTCAAAAAGTTTTTTCTTAATTTAATCAAACTATTAAAATATTTTCAATTCTCATATTATTTTACATTATTTTTTTAAAGATTAATTTTAAAACTATTAATATAATGTTTAGTCATTGTAGTAAATTTTTTTCTATTTGACTAAAATTAAAAGCAAAAATAAGCGAATTCTTGTGCAATAGTTACAAAAAAAAGAAACGATTAAACCACATAGAAAATCATCTTCCACAGTTGAAAAAATATTTAACATAAATCAGACAGAGCATAACATAAAAACTTATAACAATTGAGTTAAAGTTATTTTTTAATAGTTTAAATTTTGGTTAAATTTAAGTACTTTCATTTTGATATTTATTTCTTTTTTATGAAGAAATTTTAAATTATTATTCTCGTATATTTTATATTTTCAAAGTATTTCATAAATTTATTGAAAATAATCAAATTAAATGCAATAATTTATGTAGTTATATAAATTTAAAAGTAACCATAATCTTTAAGTACCAATCTATATTATATTGAAATGATATAGTGTTTTGTTCTAGTATATGTGTTCATTGTTGTTTAAAATTTTATTTTATTCTTAAACAAATTAATTAAAAATGAAAAACAAAAAAAATACTTTAAAAAGTTTTCCAAAAAAAAAAAAAAAAAATAAAAATATTAATTTATTAATCAAAACACGACATCAACGTCAATAAAAATATGAATTATGACTATTAAAAAGCAGCTTCTTTTAGATCTTTTATAAATTTATATTTTAATAAATCTATTTCAAACCTATCTGTCATTAAATTTTGATATATGTATATCCATAACGCTTTTGTTAAATTTATTCATTTGTACTATTTAATTTATGACCAGAATCGTGATATGTTTTGAACGTATTTATGTACTGGATTAGTTACAAATGACATAAACATGATTTTTAAATAATTATTGTTAATAAATAAGTGGTTTTAATATAAACAAAATATGTTTTTGTTGTTAAAGTAACAAAAAATAATTTTATGGCAAAAATTAAAATACTTAAATTTACTTAAATGTGTCTCCATATGTCTCCTTGTCACATACGGTGACAAAGGTATAACGTATTTATTTTTTAAATCGGCTTTCTTTGATAAATTCAAGAAAACATATTTTAAATTAAATAATTTTGATTTTAATAGTTTAAACTTTAGTTAATATTGATACATTTCTCTTTAAATGATAATTATCACAACATTTAAAAAGTTCACATATCATTAATTTATTAAGAAACATTAATCTTTTAAACACATAAAATTCATTAAAAATAATTACTAGACAAAACTGTAATGAAATAAATTTAAAAAAAAAGTTGATTGATGAGCATAAAAACACGCAAAAAATCTTTTCATAAAACAAGAACAAACATAATAAAAAAAATTATTACTAATAATTTAGAAAGGTTTAATTGTTATTACCTTTCTTTCCTTATACAAAAAAAAATTAATGGGACTTTTGCGAAAATAAAAGCCAAAAATTAACAGCCTTTCTCTTAAGTATATATTTAAAACAATGTATAATCATAGTATTGCAAAACTTAAAATACCGTATTAAGAATTTAAACGGATGCATAAAACTCATGGATAAGCAATATTTAACATTTTTACAAATAAATGCTCCTACAAAATAGTGTTTCGTTGTTTCTCGCATTATTACTACATTGGCCAAGGTTTAAATATTGCTAATAATAAAATTAAAACAATTTTTTATTTTTATTAAAGTGAAATTCATCAAGGTCAAATAATGGTCAACAAAACTTTAACAACAATTTAACTAAACAAAAAGAAATACAAATATTAGAAAAACAATAGCATAATCACCAATTATATAAAAAAAAACAAGTACATATTCTGTGGTATGATGACTTGGCAAAATAAAAAATGTTATTAAAAACTTTAAACAAATTAAAAATAAGAGTATTATAAGTATTTTAATGGTAAAATATATTTTATAATTAATAAACAAGAAATAAAGCATAGCTGCTAGATGTAATTAATAATTAAATTTAAAATAAATAATGAATCATTTATTTAACAAATTTACTACTAATGCTACGTAAAAAACATTAGTGGTGATGAAATACGCACATAGGCATACATTAAACTTGTTTAGCACGTAAAATTGCATTTATTTTTTAAATTTGTAATATTCCATATTGACAAATAAAAAGCAAATAATTTTTATGGTTTATCATGAAAGTTACTGGGGAAGTAAAATGACGTGTAATGTTAGTCAAAAAAAATGTTTTCTAATTTAATATATGGTCTTTAGTTTTCCAAAAAGTTTATTGATTTAATAAATTTTACTTCCGTTAAAATAACTAAAGTATCATAAAAACTTACTTATCATAGAAAATCCGTTATATTGTAATTGTAACAATCCTAAAGCCAAATATTATTGAAAAAAATATTAATATAAATGAAAAACAAATCAATTAATTTATTTGATAGAATTTATTGACCTAATAAGTCAAATAATAAGAATTCAATAGACTTGTGAGTATTATTTGTATTTATAATTAAATTATAAGCATTATAAAAAGAAAATAAAAGTGATTGTTGACTGGCTATTGAATGGAATAAATATAATGATCACAAGATCATCTTATCTTGTGTGTTCTAAATTTAATTATATTATTATTTATTTTTATTGCCATTCACTGCTCTAATTGGAATTGCAAATGTTTTACATGCAATGGTATTCAAAATAAAAGAATCATTATTTTATAATAAAAGTAAATTTTGCTAATTTGAATAGATATTAGATTAGGAACACTCTCAGTTATCTAAAATATATGCAAAACAACCTTATAATTTGCATAGTTACAACTAATACCATTTACTAATTTTTGATACATACTATGTAGGCGTATTTATTTAGCACAATTAAGTATATTAAAATTATTATTTTTACACAAAAAAAAAAACAAACTTTATTGACAATCAATTGTTAAATAATAAACTCAATATTTTACTATGAATGTTATTATTATAATAAATAAAATAAAATTTATAAATAATTTTTTTATAATAAATAGTAATAATTTTAACAACAATAATAAGACGCTAAATACAAATAAATATAACAACTATTAATCTGGGACAAATATTACTCATGTTAACATACATTACATAAAATACTTTTCTTTTTATTAAATAGAAAAAAATTATTTTAATTAAATGAAATATAAAAGGTCTAATTATATGACTTGTAGCTCGTGATCAACATAGACAGCTGTAATATATTTTCATTTTGCCATTTTTCTTTAAATTAACTTAAAAGTGATATTTCTTTTTCTGATCAAATATTTCTATCTTCACAAATGGTTTTTATTTACTATAAACTGAAATTCATCTAAAAAAGTTATTTGTATACAAAAATGCTAATTGAATGGTAATTGTAGCAATTATATTATTAATTGATTTTATTTATTTAATTGACTTCTAATAGCAATAATTATATCATTAAGCCTATTATTATTATTATTATATTTTGTTTCCAAAAAAAACATGGAAAAGAATTTATAAAATTATTATAATTGTGTAAAGTATTGGTCAGATACTATTTAAATTATTGTTAATAATTTATTTTTTACATGGTGATTTTTCTTTTGTCCTCGGATTTTAAATTAATTGAAAAATAATTAAACGTTATACTCATGCCAAATAATATTTATTTTGTGGTTGAGTACAATAGCAATCAAGAAAATAAAAAAAAAGTAAAAACCAAAAATATAATTTTTTAATTTATTGTTTGAATAGGCATACGATTTTGCAGTTAATGCGTTAAAACTATAAAATATTAATAATATACAAAAATTTACTAAATTTAATTAAAAAAGTAAATGTATAAAAGCATTGTGTAGCATTAATAAATAAAAAATTTTATTATTAAAAATGCGTTCATTAGTCTACAATACAAAGTATTCAATTTAATTATATAGTTTATTACTTAATAAAATTATAAAAACAAAGTAATAGCAGACGAATGACATTTATTTATTTAATAATATCCAATCGTTAAGTTTTTAATGTGCAAAAAATAAATATTAATTGCATTTAATGCTTCATTTTTTTATTTTCATAGAAAAAAATATTGATTTTTATGTTTAAATGTTATTGCGAGGAGTAGTCCAACAACTCAACATATCAGGTAAGTAGCAACTAAACGACGGGAACAACATTATAATTTAGTACAAAGATTTAATAATATAAAACTTTATAAGTTCGCAAAATTATTAAAAATGGGTGTTTAAACTCTTTAGCACGTTGCAAATAATTAAATCAAATTAAATATGTATGTTTTGTTTTATCAATTAGAACTCTTTAAACCTGGTAAATAATTGGTAAAAAAAAAGATTTTGATTAAGTTAATATGTTAATGTTAAATATTAAAAATTAATTTATAACTAAAAAATAAATCTTTACTTCAAATATGAGTTTAGATAGCCTAGTCTTAATACGAGCAGTGTCATTGAATTCAATAAAAATAAAGCAAAATACCAATACAGCATTTTTCTAAATAAATTTTGCAATTTGTGCCTCTTTTATTTACGTTTAATTAACAATATTATTTTATATTGAATTAAAAATTAGTATTCTTTTTATTTATTTTATTATTTAAAGAGAACATAAAATAAAACAGAAAATAAATAAGCTAATATGGTTGTAGGACAAAACTGACAAAAGAAAAATCAAAACAAATAAAATAGAAAAATAAATAAAACAAAACGGATCTTATATGGTATATTAGCTCGTAAATTAATTAAAATAAAAAATCTTGTTACGCTTTATGTAGAACAAATAGATTGGAATTTTATTTATAGGCACAGTTGCGTTTTAGTTTGATATTTTATTATTCTCTTTTGTATAAATTAAAACTATCGTACTTATGTGTTAAATAAAAAAAAAGTTTTACACACTTTATAATTTTTTTTTTGTTTTGTTTTTAAAATTATAGAAGTAAAGAAGATGTTAGGATAAAATCCTTTTGTATTTTTTTATCTGTTTTTCATAACAAAATTATGAATAGTCATGATTAAAAATGCTTTAAAAGTAATTAAATAATATAAAAACCTAAAAAATACATTAACAAAATAAAAAGTTAAATTAAAGTATTGCATCATGTGATCGTTGCCTCTACAATACATTTTTTTAACTCCTGTCACTTAAAATAATTATTATAATAACACAAATAAAGAATTTATTCATATTTTTTAACAAGACAATCAGAATAATGGTTAATCAAATTAAATAAAACCAATAGAATGTTGTAATTTTTTCATTTAGCTTCGGTATTTAGCTCATACTCTAATTGTTTTTTAAATTTATAATGAATTTATCGATTTACTTATAATTGAATCTTAAATTAAACAAAATTAATATAAAAAAATATTTGATTTCGACACAAACACAAATTCTTTATAAAAATGGAATTTTATATACAAAAAAAAAATAACGTAACATTGTTTTTGATTTATTTAAGAATTTAATGAAAAATTTATTTATCGTGTAAGACATATTTATATAGACTCATTACATTGCATATTAAAATAATTTTAATTAGATTATTTATCGTTTTTAATTACACACAATAATGTCAATAATTAAAATAAACATTGTAATTAATTAATGATTTTATAACGTTTATAGAAAAAGTAATTCAAATTATTGTCACGCATACTTTCGTAAATATTTTTATTTAATTGAATAAATCGAAAATAAAATGCTATGGAGGACTTTCCATAATGCTAAGATGATATACGATTAAAATAAATCATTATACCTGGACAATCAAGATATTTTAAGATAAAAGTTTCCGCTTAACCAAATATACTTTCATATAAGTAAATGGTACGCAATTTAAAGCATAGCCATTATATATAGTGTTTTATATTTAATATAAGATTGAAAATTGATTAAACTTTCCACAAACTTCACGCTAAAATTTTTGATTAGTATAAATGCTGATAAAATGATAGTAAAAAACAAATTAATTGAAACAGGTTATTATTCGGTTTGCCTAGAAGCAATGTAATTAATTTTGTTAATTTTTTATTTCAATTAAACTCTTTATTTTAATGTAATAACATTTTTATTATAGAAGGTATCTGGTTAAATAAATAAATAGCTTTTAAAGTTTTACTTGTTGTTATCCGTTCATTTTCTTGTTATTTTGTGTTTGCTAAGAGATACTTTTCAAATTAAAATAAGCAAGATAATGTTTTCTGTATTTAAATATATAAAAAATATAAGTGATAATCCTGTAATAAAACAGCTACTTATAGTAACATAATATAATAAAAGAATTGAATAATTAATAAACTAAGCATTTACTCTTCATTGTCATTTAATTAAAGCTTAATGATTTATTATATCATACAATAGTATTACAAAATAGGAACTTTATTTCAATTAACACTAATTATTTTATTAAATATGCAATGCAAAAAATTAGATAGTGACCATACATATACTAACAATATTAATTCTCCAACACAAAATCAACATCAATTACTAATCAACCAGAACCAAAACGAATATGAATACAAAAAATCTATATATAATAATTCATATATCACCTGCTCATCGTTTAAGAATAATTACAATCAGATCATAAATTACAATAACGCGTGCTGATTTTTATTTTTATACATAATAAATAAATACTCATAAATTTATTAAAAAACGATCGCGATGGCGACAAAGTAATAAAACATTGATTTTATATATTATAATAAGCACGTTACAATTAAATGTATTTTTGATTTTTAAATAAAAATAGTTCCAAGGTTCCACCTTCTTTAACAAATAAAACGTTATTTAAGGTTTCCTTTGTACGTGATTAGTTTCATTTAAATAAACATTAACGAAATTTTTTATAACATAAAAAATCAATTTCTAAGAAATTGTAATTACACAGTTTTCAATTAAGATTCAAATTTATCCTTTTTTTTTTTTTTTTTTTATAAAGAAATTGACATGTTTAGGAATTACGACATGAAGTCGACCTGTGAATAGCTTTGAGCTACCATGTCAATTTATAGGATGGGATGTAAGATATTTGTGGACATTGGTTTTAAAGGATTGGATATTAAATTGGTTTGGGAACGCACACGCTGGTAAGGCGTTCCATTTCTTTGCTGTACGAGTAAAGAAATCGTTTTGGAACTTCGATGTTCTTACCGTACTTAGAGTTACCGCTCGACCGTGGGTGGTAGTACCAGCCCTTGTTTCCCGTAGCCGTTTTTCGCGCGAAGGCATTATTTCGGAGACCTCTTTCGAACAATGCCCGTAACTATATTTATAAAAAATCGTGAGGTCCGCTACGTCCCGACGATGCTTTAGCGAGTCTAATTTTTCTGTGATTTCGGGATTATTTATTAATCGAATGGCCCGGTTTTGTACCCTATCTAATAAATCCTTCAGGAATCATTAAACACTTATCACTAACACATTAAAATCTTTTGTTTACATTATTTTTTTAATAAATTAATATTAATAATAATACACAATCACTATAAAATAATTAAAATAAAAGAAGATAAACAGTTTTCATGATCATACAATTAAAGAAATATTTGTATGACATAAAAATGATTTAAGATCAAATGATTAAAAAACATGATGATCGTGATTGAATATTTTAATAATAATTAATAGTAAAAAAATAAGAAGCAGATCTGCGTGTGTGCGAGTATTAATAAACTAGATAGATTGCTTGCAAGTAGAAAAAAATTAAAAGGATTTTAGATTTTATTATTATTTATAACATAAACAACAAATATTAAACTATAAAATGTAAGTTAGTTATTAATCGTTAATTACTCACAATAACAATCTTATAAAGATTATATAACAATAATCTAATTTAATTAAATTCTTATGCAAAGCTATTCCTGCTGTATAAAAAAAAATCAATAATTATTAAAAAATAAACAATTAAATATAAATAACACTTTTTAGATTAATCAATCAATGTCGTTTGTATATAATGAACATATCATACTGAATTTAATTATTATCTGATAAATTTTGAATAAAATAAATATTCAATAAAAATGTACCAATTTTATTAATTCTTTAATAAAGATCAATTAAATAATAATAATATTATATTATATATAATACATATTATATATATATTATATTACTGTAACACGAATTTATAATCAAAATACATTATTATATTTACTTATAAAGAATAATCATAATCTCATGTAGCGTAACTGATTAAAAACAACAATTATTAAAGACTATTATTGTAGAAGCTCAGAAAAGTAGCAAAGAATTATCAATAATTCTAACCGTATCCGGTTATGTATATTTATTGTATTGTATTTTTTTTTTTTTTTCATTATTTTACTTTTGATTTCATCGTTTAATACGGTAATTATATTCAATAGTTATGAAAACAAAATTTACATTATTATAAAATTATGTGTTTAATCGTTTTTGTTTATTATTAAGCATATTTATACTTTGCCCAATAAACAAAAAACAGGATTTAAAAGATTTATATACAAAAAAATTAAAGTTTATAAAGTGAAAATTTTTATATTTAATTATGAATATATATTTTATTTATATGATCAGAAATATATAAATACAACATTTAATGTTAACATGAGCATAATCTGCATAAAAATCTTAAAATAAATAATATATCTCTAGAATGTATAATGGAATAAAATAATTGCTCCACATTCCCTTTTCAGCTGTTGATATTTACAAAAAAAAAAAAAAACAATCTCAATGTAGTCATATCAACCAAAAAAATAAGATTTTTACAAGCCATTTAAATATATAGACTGAACTATCAATAAAATTTAGTGAATTTGTGTAAACGAAAATTTATTTTACTTATAAACTTTGCGAAGTAAAAATTGGGAATCACAATCATTGACTAGTGTAATAAAGTTTGCAAATTGTAAAGCGTTGCGTAATTTATGGTATGAACATTATTTTCTTTATCTTTTAGAAGTAATTGGCTTAAAGTCGAAATAAATAAGTAAAGTAATAATAATAAAATAATAAGTAAATAAAATTCATTTAGTAGTTCTAAAAAATAAGTTAATAATGAGAAAAAAGTATATAAATTAAGAAAACATTGTTGTGCTGTTTTCTTTTTGCTCGTTAAAATTATTCTTTAATACCGCGATCTTATTTGTTCTGATTAGTGTTCTGCATTAAATAGAGGACATATAAAAATTATTTAATTAATAAGAAAAAGAATATGTTTGTTATGTTATGTTATTATTGTTATGTTATAACTCGTTAAATTTTATAAAGTAAATAGATGTAAAACAATCCGTAAGTTCATCAAGTTAACATTAAACAGTAAATAAATATTATTACATCATAGCCAGAAATAGTATTTAAACGGATTATTATCGAATAAAACACTTGCCAAATAATTATATATACATAGACCATAATAATATATTTAAATAAAATGTAAACAAGTTACGAAAAAAATTTTTTATTAAAAATAATAAGTTAAATATTATTTATAATTTTTTATATTATTTTTAAAGTTAAATACATATCTAGATTGCAGTTTTCGATTAATGTGTTGCATCCGGGATATATCTTCGTTTTTTTTTTTATAAAATGAAAACTTTAAAAACAAAACGATTTAAAAGTTTATTACTATTACTGGTTTGTTAAAAGTTATCATTGTATCAATTTATATACTAACTTATATTTTATTAAGTTTTAAAATTAAATGATAAACATCAGACACCTACATTTTTTATAAAAATAAAAATGTATTATTAGTAATTGTGTGGTAAAGTAGAATATAATTGACATTAATCAATCAAAAATGCAAAATTATTTTATATAATGACATTAGCATTGTCAACTTATAACTTGTCGTATACTGCCGGTAAATTTGTGGGTTTGGATTCAATATATTTGTGGATATATATTTTAAAGGAAGTTTATTAAATTGTGTAAATATGCCCAAAAGCAACGCTTTTATTATGAGATAATTTTATAATTATGTTGATCTAATCGTACAACTGTTCAGCAACAGGCAAAAAATCTGCCTCCAGTTCCTCGTATACACTTTTAACGATAAGACATTTTCCTAAAACTTTCAGTAAGTACTAGTTTTATATGTAAAAGAACTTGTAAGCAATAAAACTAATACTATATAATTATATTGACGCTTGTTTCGTGATGAGCATTACATGATCAGGCCATAAAAGCGATTTGAAAAGATATTAACGCCTAGTTATTCCTTATTATATTTATTTATATAAGAATAAATAAGTGTTATGATCGTTACATATGTTGCTTAACTACTTGTTTCATTTATTAAATGACTAGGATTCATTGTCCTTGAATAACAATTTTTTGATGTCAAATGCATTAGTCATGCAATAAGACTTTTAAAAATAAATGAAAAATAATGACTAATTAATCCGGTTTTATGTTTATCCGTGTGTTATTTTGTTTAAGTATGTCTAGGACAATGATCTTTACTATAATTTAATGCAAGATAAAGTTAATTTAGATAAACCGTTGATACAAAACATAATAATTTTATGATAAATTGACTAAAGAAAGTATACACAAACTGGTGTTCAAATAGATGGTCCACAACCACATATTAAACTAAAGATTTATAAATTTAATTATTTTCATAAAATATTTAATTTGAAAATCAATTAATTTAAATTTTATTGAGTCATTATTTTTGCTAAAAGTTATACATTCATTTCACCTGGTTTGAAAATTATATAAATCCATGAAATAACTATTAATAACTCAACTTTATAATTAGTAATTAATACTTTTAAAAGAATAAAAAGCACAAAATCACCTTAAAGTTCTGCTTATAAATGAAAAAGATAAAAATATTGTTGGCGTTTAATTATTTTAAAAGTCATAAGAAAATAGCCAAGTCATTATAAGTAATCTAAATTCTGGGTAACACGAGCAAAAAGAAAGAAAAAATATTTTTTTGCTCCAAATTACTTACACAGTAAAACACCTTTTGTTATTTTTTTTTTGAAACTACTTTTATTTCAAAACATAATAAAGAATAATTATTGAAACAAAAATATTTTTCTTATATGACGGATATATATCGTTAATGTTGTTCTTTGATATTGCCTTGATTTTAATTGAAGTCACACGTATTATATAATTAAAAAAAACTATTATTTATTATAACTATTATTATATTTATACATTTTATTTAATAATATTAATTAAGTATAATTAATTAAGAAAATAAGTTAAACAAAAACAATTAAAATATTAAATAAAATTCTTCCGTATTAACATATGCATTTTTTTTTATAATCAATAATTTAAATTCTAATTTTAATTATTATCAAAATTTTATAGAACTTTCAATATGAAATATAATTTAATAAACTTTTTACTTGTATACAACGAAGTTTATAACTAAAATTAAATAGTTCGATATTCATATCAGAAATTTAAGCAAGTAGCATAGCACTGATATTTGTGATAAAGAAAATTATTATTTTTTTAATAGAATGAGAAAATTCGATCGAAGTGAATATTGGAAATATTTAATATAATATTATCGTTTAAAGTTTTGATGTTTCGTAATGTTATATGCATTTGAACATTTAATCATTTTTTTGCTCAATATATCTATACCTTAAAACTATAGATTAAAATTTATAGAATTAGCAAAATGAATGGTGTTGTAGTACTCATAGAGTAAGTTTTTTTTATAATAAAGAAAAAATTCAGCCAATTCAAAACCTTATCATTGATACATTTATAATTTCCTAGTTGCAAACTCTGTAAATTATCTTGTTCCCAGTCTAACCCGAGCGTAACTCTCTAACAATCAAGTTTTTGGCAAATCGTACTTTCTAACCAAAATTGAACTGTTAAGTGGTTACGACAATATCATTGTTTTTTACGGAAATCGATATATGACTAATCAAGGATCTGTAGCATTATTTATTTGCAGTTATATATGTATAAATTTAACGGTTATTTCAAAACGTTACAAATTAAATATTAAAAATTGTACAATGTCATTGAATTGTTTTTTATTTTTTTTTTTATTAATATCAAAACAAAACCAACGTTTAGCGTGATTAAAAACTAAAGAAATGGGTTCGAATAATTATAGCGAATTATAAAAAACAATTAAAATGAAAAATATACAATGAATTTTAAAATGACGAATTTCTTTGTTTTTAATATTAATATATTTTGTCATCAAACAACGGCCATTTATAGCAAAAGAGAAAATTAATTTGCACGATTTAAATTAAATTATATTAACAAAAATTTTTTATAATAATTAAAACTAACAAACCATCAACAAATAATTATCTTAAGTAACACATTTTTATAAGATAAAAAAAAAAAACAATATAATACTATGCCTGCCTGTCTATCTTATTATGAATAAAAAGTTAAAAAAATTTTAAATGAAACCGGAAAACCTTGAAAAAGTTTACAAATAAAAATGCTATCTATACACGCATTAATTAGGTGTTAATTAGTACAGTCAATTGATTTCAGATAATTATTTTAATGTAACAAATGTTAAAATTTTAAAATAATTATAAATCACAAAATCATGGGCAAATGAAACAGTCAAAATAAAAAAAAGAAGAAAAATAAAAATAATAATAATCACACCGCGTATAGCAATGATAAAATGTAAACAAAAGTCAAAATAATTTAAAATTTTTAAATGAACGTGATAGATTTAATAAGCAAAAAAAAAGTGCAAAATGTCTTAAGCGTGTGATATAAATTTTAAAAAACTTTTCAATATAATTTAAAAATAGTGCAAATATGGGTTTCATAAATGTACAAATTTTGAAACAAAAAATATAATTCAAAAAATTATAACGATTAATTAAACAAAAAAAAAAAATAAATAAATAGAAAAATGGAATTGAGTGACTTAAATTACGTTCACGCGTTTTGGGGTTTTTTTACTTAGTTCTTAATGTAATTATTTGAGTATCTAACTATTCACTAATTATTAATATTTGTATATTAATAATTACATTTAAATCCGTTGAACTTTACTTTTTCCAACGCAACTTTTTGCTTGAAAATAGTATTTTGTAATTCATTCAATGAATACTTTTTTCTACAGGAAATAAATTCATTAGGATTACAATAAAGCAGAGATGAGCAGAGCAAACAAAAAATAACAACCTTAATTATACCAAATAGAGAAAAATTAAGTGTATAATTTTAAAGGTGAAAAGGTGTGAGTTTGCCAAAAAAAAAACAATAACATTATTACACAATATACTATAAGAGTTTTAATTAATATTTTTCAGTAAAATGTAAAAAAACATTTTATGTCCGCCTAGGCACGTTAAGTGAATCTTGATTCAAGTTTATATTAAAATAAAAAGTATTTTAGTAATTTAAAATGCAATTTCTATAGCTATGTTATTATAATTTTGTTGACAGAGGTTGTTTTTGTTTTATTTTAAATAATTTTGCATAAATTATGGAAATACTCGTATAAATAAAAATTTTGGAATTTTCTATGGAATAAATATTTAAATATAAAAAATAATTTAATTTATTATTGTAAATTTTATTACTTTATTAGCGTTTTAAGATCTACCAGGTACTTTTATTGAGAAATAATGATTTATTGCATCACGCATATACATAGATAATTATGTTCTATTTGTTAATTACAATAATTACATAATTTACATTAATTAGAAAAATATTGTAAAAGAACTTACCTGTATAAACAAAATGCACCGTAAAAATTCCGAAAAAAACTAATAATAACAAAGCAAACTTTGTCATTTTCATCATTTTTATATTAATCCAGGTACCACCACCTGGACCACTATCGACAAACATATTTCTAACACAGTAAATATATTTGTAGTGTTTTATTTAATTTTTTTTTTTTATTATTAACTTAAATTTATTTATTTAAAATTTAATTATTTTCACAAATGATTTTTTTTTCTTGAAATCACAAAATTTTTATGTATATACAACATTAATTTTTTTCTTTTCTTTTTTTAAATTAAACTAGGATAAAAGTTAATTTATTTTAAGCACAGCATATATACCATTTTTATTTTTAATATTTTTCTTAAAAATTTTATTTATTCATCTAAAAAAAACGCAATAAAACAATAATTAAATTTTATAATAATAATAACAATAATGTTGTTATGTAATAAATGACAAAATTAATTTATATCCCGTATTTCATGAGTTCCTTCATTACTCTTTTAATTGTATTCACTCTTATATAATTTTACACCACTCTGTAAACTTAAATTTATAATCTTAAATTAAATTTCAATTATATAACAGCTATAATTTATTTATTTATTATTATCTTACTTAGAAATTAAGTCAAATGTTTTTGTTTTGTATAATTTAGCTAACACTAGTCTAGACTATAGACTCTTATATTAACTATTGTTACGTGCTATAACAAGCATAAACGAAATCTTGATTATCAATCGCAAGTGAAACTGAATAATGTGGTTAAATGTTTCCTATATTTATAGTTAAATATTGCAAAATTACTCATAAAAAAGTATTACTTTTATTGGGTTTTTTTGTTTTAGAATAATACACCGTACTGTTAAATCATCTTTGAAAACATCTAAACGGGATAAAAAGATCAACAACAATTATATTTTTATTTTTAAAGGCAATTTGGGATAACGCATAAGTAAAAAAACCACTTTGAAATAATTTCAATACTAAATAATAATTTTAACATGATCATCAAAGGCTGTAGATAACGAGTTTTTAATATTTTTAATATTTATTATGACGTATAAATGGAATACAAATAATTTTGAAGAGCTTGGGCAATTTGCTTATGATTAAATTACTAATAAAATACGGTGGCCAAAAGAAAATTAATAAATAGCAATTTGTAAAAATTGGTGTGTTAGCTAGTACAGTTTTTTTTCTTATAATTACGGTTTTGCTTGTTGAATAATTATTAAATTTTAATTTACTGCAAAAAAGTTCACAAACATTTATTTAATTAGTAATAATTGTCAATAAGATCTTAAATTTTTATTGAATGCCTTATCTATGTTATTTAAAATAATAAAATTATTAATATTATATTATATTTAAATACGTTATTTCAAATACGTTATATTGATGCATACAATTAAATTATTTCGATTGTAAAATAGTTTTGACAACTTTGTTATTTTACATTTTTTTTATGTATCACAAATACTCTAATCGGTAGCCGTATCATTAGTTTCTCGGATGGGATTTTAAATAGTTTAATGTTTAAACTACCAATTGTGTAGTCGATAATATGCACGATAAACTAATTAAATGACAATATGATTCTCTAACAGTATTTGAATTATTATTAAAAACAAATCAACCACTTAATTTTTTAGTTAAACATCTCGTAACTCTGCTTAAAATAGTTATATTTAACCAATTACAATAATTTGAAATCACAAAAAAATATCTTGTTAATTTAAAACATCTTCAAGATTTTAATTTATTTTTAAACTGATATGACTTAAAAATCTTCAGTTTCACTTTGATTTGAAAAATATATATATTAGAGTTGAAAAAATAGCAATTCTCTCTGCTTTTTTTCTTTACACGTTTTTTAAAGTATTTGTTATTTACACGTCTTTTTGTTAAACACACTTTTAAAGTACTTTATTATTGTTATTATTATTATTATAATTTTTTTTTTTTTAGAAATTTGGGTCACTTTTTTATTTTTTTTTAATTTAATTTAATTTAATTTCATTTCATTGTGTTTGTTGTTGGCTTTTTCATTATAATTATTTAGTTAACATTTATGTAGTTTTATTAATTTTGTTTGTTTTTAAACTAAAAATGTTTGTGTGAATTTGTTAACATTAATATTAATTAATAATTCTTCTGTTTGTGATTTAATGAAATTATTTTTATTATTATTATTATTATTATTTATGTGCTCAAGAAAAACGGCAAGCAATTCAATAACACCGGTTTCATGTTGCTTATAATTTCATTAATTTATTTTTATAACTTTTTTCTAGTTAATAACATTGCGTCTGACTTTATGTCGAACAACTAACAAAGAAAACTTAAACTAAAGTTACTTCAAAAGTTATAAAAAAATTGTAGTAGTTTCTAATAAAAATAAATACGATATAATTCTATAAATTATGTCGGCATTCTATAAAAAAAAAGTTTTAATTAATTTAAAGTAATGAAACGAAAAAGAAAATTAACAATATACAACTAAAGAAAGTCATAAAATAAATCAATTAATTTTCTTATTTAACCGAACAAATATTTATAAAAATTACATATTATTTATTTAACAAATTATAATAATTGCAAATATTTGACAAAAACAACAATATAATAGAAAGTGATATAGTAAGTATATTGATGAGTATTGAACAATTATTTATGTATAATTATTTAAGATTGCAATAAAATACGAAATTGAAGATTTGGTTGTAAAAAAAAAAAACAAATCTTTGAAATATTTTTCTAATTACTTGTTCTTGGTAATTCTTACTTTGCGTTAAAATAAATTGGAGGCTAAATACTAAAATATGGCCTTAAAAGACTTTAATGAAATATTAAAATTGGCTCATTTTATTGTCTTTTAGTTTAAATCACTCAAAGCACATAATTTTGCATAAAATTTGTTTTGTTTTTAAAAAAATATTGACACCATCCAGACATTATTCAGAAGCATTAATCAATAGACATAAAGCATTCAACTAACTAAATATTATATTTAAATGTATGCACACAATAATTAAACTTAGCGATTTGTAAAAAAAAAACTTTGTCAATTTTATGGAATTTGATTAAGAAATAACAAAATAAATAAAATTGTAATTAAAAAAAAATTTCTTCGCGACAATTTCAAAGTATTTTTCATTAATTTCAAACATCAGTACACAGTTGAAACGTCACATTTTTGTATTTTTTTTATTAAAGTTATTTAGATCGAGTCCACTTTAGAGTCTCAATCAAAAATTTAAATAAAAACAAATTAAACTAAATCACGATCACGTTTTATGTCGTATTAAAGAAAAAAATAAATAAATAAAAATCAAATAAAAGCTGGTGGAGGTTATTAGAAATTGGTTTATTTATTTAAAATATATATATATATATATAAGTAAATATACTAATCAAATTAAAAAAATGATAACTTTTACAACCAGATTTTTATTTTTATTAAAAATATGTTTGTTTTATTAAAATATCTGCAAATATTATAAAGCAACAGAAATGGCATCCATTTAATTTGTTTTTAAAACTTAAAAACAATATTTATTTGGATTATAACAAAGTAATAAGTTAAATTCGAATATTTTTTATTGTATTAAAATCAAATTTTTTATTGATTAACGAAATATTATTCTTTTAACCTTAAAAACTTGTAGATTTTTAATTGCAATTAATTTTCTAAATATTATCCTTTATTTATTGCAAACTTTTAATTAATTTTATATCAAAAACACAATGTATATGTGTTCAGTGAATAAAAACAATACATAACATATTTATATACTATTGTTTTACAGTAGTTGAATTGCAGATTTCACAGTTTTTCATGGATTTCACTTTCATTTTACTTTACTTTTAATAAATTTTTATTAATGAACAAACACAAACTTAAAGAAATAAATGAAAATAGCTATATATACAAACAAATACAATTTTATTTTAAAAAATATTAACAAAAAAATAAATATTTAATTTTTATTTTGGATAAGTAACACAATTTGCCGTTATTAAAAATATAAAAATTAATTATCAGGAAAAAAATAAATTAAAATATATTCTTCACATGTTTATTACAAACATAAGATGAAGCACTTAAATATTAAATAATTATTATTACTTTTTTATAGTAATTTCCAAAAACAAGGATAAAACACTACTTAGTAATAAAAAAAAAAATAATAATTAAAATAATAAAAGGAAACGACGAACAAATCGCGTCTACTTTAAACAACCAACTAATAAAGACTGCTTTATAGTATTTTATTTTAAATAAAACAATAAAATTTAATTTTGCTTACGCGGTTTTAATATCCCACCAATATTTGTAGTTGTATTGATATTTCTTTATTATAGCTGTGAATAAATATTATTACATTATTTTAAATTGACTCGATCACATATTTAATCTTTGCAGAGAAAACTAAAAAATATTGTATTTTTAACCAATTTCTTTTGCTTGTATTTTTTTTTTATTTTGTTTTGCTTTTTAAACTTTCATTTGTGTAAGACATTATAATTGAACAGACTTATTCGAATAACTATTAAAATATTACTTGTTTTGTACGAAAATTTATCATTTATTATTATATTCTACAATACATACAACAATGGATAGTGTCATGTATGCTTTACTTAAAAACACCTATATTTTTGTGTTGTATATACAGTTATTCTTTGAATATTTTTATTTTTTTTACCAGTCAAACACATACAAAAGTTTATTTTTGATAACATAAAATTGTATCTTAAAAAAATAAATAATTTTTTTTTATTATTTAACATTAAAATGAAAGAAGTATCATACTTTTGTTTAATAAAACGTAAAGTGTTCAACTTTAAATGTAAAAAATCACTTCAATGACTAAAAGTTTAGTTTAGTTTAAATATAGTCGTAGGCTAAGCTTAGTAATCAAACTTAAAGCAAAATTAAAAAATATTGCATTTTTGAGTTAACTAAATTAAGCCGAAAGCTTTAAGCATATTTAAACATGTGTTTGTTTCTTTAGTACAGCAGTTATTCTTTAAAAAGCCATATAAGATAGTATTTGTTATGTCTTAAAGTATTCGTGGTTTCTTTTGAGTGTTAGTTAATTTATAATACATAGTTTTTTTTTTTGTAATCGACATTAAGCTTTTGTCAAAAATACAAAAAAAATTCATGTAAATAAATGCAAAAATTTAGTTTAAAAATCAACTTTGTTTTTGTCAAATTTGATTTTTAATAAATAATCATATTAAATACACTGTGATTACTACCTGTTAAGTTTCTGTAACTGTTCGTATTATCAAATAGTTTATTAATTAAAAATATTTTATGAGAACAGATAATAATAGACGTATCGAATAGTAAATGAGGTATATAATATATAAATAACGGGCTGTCACCGAAATAGTGTTTATAGTAAATTATAGATCTTTAAAAAATAAAATAAATAATGTTAGAATATTATTTTATAATTGTGATATAAATTTATAATCAATAAAACTATTAATTTAAATACATTTTTTATCACTAATAAATTGTGTGTGTAAGCAAATAAAAGTAATCAAAATAACATTATCTAATATATTTTTTAATAAAACATATTATTTTAATAATATTTTATTCTTTAATGTTTCAAGGTTTTTTTTTAAAACTACATCATAAAGTTAAGAATGAATAAAACAAAACAGAAGAATACTTTGAAAAGTTTCGTCGTGTTATTAACGTTGTAATCTCTCTAATGTTTGGGTAAATTATCTTCAATATCTTATATTATAAACCCAGTTTACTCTTGCATGTGGTGTAAAAAATCTAGTAAATTAATTTTTATTATTTGTTTGTAGTTGTAAATTTTATAATTTTACAGAAATGGAGAAAGTTATAAATACAAACACAACTTCATCACGGAAATTTATCTAAGAAATTTCAAATACATACACATTTGCATAACTCATAATTTTATGTTTGCATGCTTTTTGCATCTTGTAATTATTTTTTTTTTCTATATGGTACTCAACATTAGACTTCAGCTGCTGTTTATTGTCACTTGAATGGAAGCGCGTCATTAAAAGTATCACACAATTTCCATTGTTTTATTGTCATTTTTTGATTACTTTATTTAAATAATTAATTAATGTTTTCTTGAACTTTAATAATATTTATATTTTATTTTCAAATACCCATCAATAATTGTTAGTGATTAGAAAAACAATAAATATAAAAATGTCCTTTTGGGTTCTGATTAAATAAAAATTCGTATATAAATGCGTTGATTTGATTTAATTTTAGTTATTGTCAAAAAAAAAAGAAAATATAAACTAATAAATTAAATGTGCGCAACTACTGTTTTATGCTACCGCATAAAGTTACTCTTTTCAAATATTATGATTAATTAGAGTAATTTGTATATATTATTAGTATTCAATCCCCTTTTATTATTTTATTAAGAATTTATTATTTAATTTTTTTTTTTTTGCAAATTTAAACATTATTTTCGTTAAGAATTTTTCGTTTAGAAAAGATTAATATATAATTATGAATACTTTAAAATTAAACAGTAAACTTTAAGTGATTATGCATGCGACAATTGATTTTAATTATAATAATTTATTAACTTTTTGTTGAATTCATTTTCACGACAAGGTCAACCAGATATTTCCCTTTCACTTTATAATTAGTTAAAATAAAAATTTTATATTTGAATAAAAAAAAAATATGATAGAATTTATAATTAACGCATTTTTAAATAGTACTATTAAATAAAGTTTAGATAATTTATTAAGTATTATAAGAATTTTATAATTATTTATTATCAATTCTTCATATGTATTTAATAAGAAAATAGAAAAGTTAACCATCAAAAATAATTAAGAAATAAAATTAAAAGCTTATATAAGTCGCAACCAAATGAAAATTTCTGTTTTATTCACATTATTATTTTTATTTTAGCCTCCAAAATCATTAATTTTGCAATAAATGTATACTTTAAATAGCATAAATCTTTTTCATATATGTATAATAAACAAACGTAGTTTTAGTATTTGATTTTACTATGTCAATAAAATATCACATGTACTGTAAATTTTGTCCCTTTTTTATCTTGTGAATAAAAAACAAAGATAAATAAAAAATAAATATTGATATTATGCTGTACAAGTGCATATTAAAAATAATGTACATATACAACAACATGACAAAAAATATCATTTTTTCACGAAAAATTCTATTAGTCATCAACAAAGTAACCACGAATGACTAATTTATTTATGAAGAAAACCTGCTTATTTGCATGAATAAATTAATAGATTGATTTTAAAGCATTAATTGAACCAAATATTTGATTTTTTATACTAACTCAAATATTTAATATAATTTCTTTCAAATATATTGTTAATTTAAAAAAGTAAAATGGATAATTATGTCATTTTTGAACACCTGCTATAATATAAATAAAAGTAGTTTTTAATAAAAAATAGTTTTTCATTCAATTAATTTTTATTAATTTATTTTTCTACACTACAATTTAATATGTTTATATGTTATTTAAAATAATAAATTGTAATTTTTTTACGATAAAAATACATGTTTAAATTTTTTATGTATGATAAGAAATAACTAATTATCTTTATTTGGTTCTGATTTAGTGACAGTAAGTCGTTCATTTAATAAATTAGCTATAACGACATTAAATGGGAGTTTGTTTGGTAATTTATCAATATTATGCATAATACCATATGTTTGAATTTTGTAGATCAAATTCTCAAACACATACATTTGATAATCTTTAACATAATGAAAGGAGATTGTGTACTTGGATAGACTGTTCAAACCTTCATTAGTTTTATAATATTGATAGGTCCAATACCAACTACTAGCATTTAAGGATGGCATTAAATGATATTCAGGCGTAAAAGTAAAAAAACGTCCTAAACCAAGAGCATCGCGAGAATCACCAGCTAATACATTTATATTATGCAGGCATATCCCTTAAATATTTAATTATTATAATCTTAAAATCTGTTAAAAAATACACAAAATTTAAGAAAAAATTAATAGAAGTAATCTACCCATTTCAGCATCTTCAGCACCAGCATACGATTGTCTGCAGGCACTGGGATCAGTTAAACCTTTTTCAATAAATATTTTTAACGCTTTACGACTTAAAATATACCCCGCACCGCCAGACATATAGGTTCGTTTTGATTTAGGCAATATAAATTTATGACCAAAATATATTGGATCATCGGGCGAATATGCGTAAAGCATATAACGCAAATTTTCTAGTATAACATACCTAAAAATAACAAGACACAAAGAACCACAATAAATTTAAAAAGTATATATTACTTTGTCTTACGTATCGTCATCAGCTTTTAAGAACCAATCAGCATCATCTAAATGATTATCATAAATATATTGAAATGCTTTTTTAGTTTTCGACCATAAATACTTTCGTCCCTCTTTTACATGCAGACCAATTGTACCAATTAGCTCATCTGCAAAGACCTTTTCATTATTTATTAAAACCAATAAAGTGTAAATTGTTCGAACCTTCTTTTGAGCTCATTAATAACAGCACATTACAATGTTTACCCCACGTTTGCTGTACCGTATATGCTTTTATTAAATTTTGAGGGCATGTCATTACCCAACACAAAATGCGCACATCTTTATACAATTTATCAGCAACTGTACGATTAACTTCCACAAAATAATCTCCTTTCAATTTTTCTGCATCATCAGATCGTTTTATATTAATTCTTTCAACTGTATAATATACAAAACATCCAACAAAAATTCCGAAAACGCACGATAATATTATTGGCTCACTTAATGTTTTATATAATTTAACAAAAAACTTTTTTACCGCTGGAAAAAGTTGATTATGTTGTAAACGCAAAAACATTTTTAAAACTGAAAGTTTTTTTATAAATTTTGTATTTTTTTTATATACTTTACATCAATCATTTATTAATTAATTTTGTATTTCTTATATCATTTTTAATTTAAATCGATTATATTTTAGTTTTAGTATAAAAGAATGTTTAAATAAAAATACTGTATTTAAAATGCTTTTATTTAAAAAAAAATTAATATATTAAAATACAAAATAATCAATTAATTATTAATATTCTGTATTGGATTTACATCAGAAGGTAATTGCACCGGTAAATGATATTTGCCAAATGGCCTAGCCTCATACAATAAATAATCATATACATTTTTATTGAATCGATCTAAATAATGAAATGATATTGGATATTTTCCTAAACTGCCAACGCCCTTTAATATGATACGTAATTATAATTAAAATAAAATTTTTCTTTGTTGTCAATAATACATACCTCATTAGACGGATAATATTTCATTTTTAGATACCAATTTTTTTCTATTCCAGGTGGAAACATATGATGATGTACTGCAAACGGATGAAACCGTTCCTTGGGAACTTCATCAATCTCACGTGTGTCAACAAATGTTACATTAACACTTCGCAAACATGTAGCTGTTAACAACAGTAATAAATTTATTTAAATCAAAACAAGCAATGATATTGATACAAACCAACTGACACATCATCAACAGGATTGTTGTTACATCTTTCAGGATAAGGTAATGCCTCTTTTACAAGTAATTTTAAAGCGCTTTTGCTTAAAACGTACCCTGCACCACCGGACATAAATGACTAGAAAATTTATATTTACACTTTGATTTTTTTAATTAGGATTAGAAAAACATTTATTACCGGTGTTAAATTTGCGCGAAGTCTACATCCTAAATAATATGGGTTATCTGGAGAATACGCTGATAACAAGTATCGCAAATTTTCCATTATCATATAGCTAAAAAAAACAGTTTTGTCTCATTCATTTGTATTCTATGCTTCAGCGACTTACGTGTCATCATCAGTTTTTAAAAACCAGTCTGCAGAATCAATATGGTAATCATAGATATGTTGATAGGCTAATCGTACTTTTTTCCATAAATTTTCACGACCCTCTGCAACAGGTAATCCAATAATCCCAAGCTCCGCATCTAATTATTAATAAATTAGTTATTACTAATATAATTAATAACTAAAATCACAAAACTAACTCGCTTCTGAACTAAAGAAAAGTAACTTATTACAGCGCTTTCCCCAAGTTTCACGTATTGAAATAACTTGATTCTCATTTCCTGGATAAGTTTTAACCCAACATAGAACATTAATTTTTTTAAAAAGCTCATTAGCTAAACTTATATCATCCGTGCTATCATATTTTGGTCTATAATTCAAATTAATAACCGATATATTAATAATTTTTTAAAAGATTTTGAAACTTGTAAATTACATTTGACTTAATGCTGATAACCTTAAAAAGTCATCACCTTCGGGTTGAATTGGTGATTTATTATTTGTTTTTACTTTTTGGATATTTTTATATGCTAGTGAAACAACCACAAAACCAATTGCAAACCCAATTATCAGTCCAGTACAGAGAAGTAGTATATGCGGAATATTAAATATTGCTTTTCTGTTAATAAATACTTTAATAATTTTCTCTAACTTTGATGGTAGTAACAATTTATCTATAATAATTATAAGAATTTATATCAGAAACCAAATATTAAAATATTTAAATATATTGACAAACCTTTAGAGTTACGTCGATAATTGTAATTGTAATTATAATTACCATCTTGATATCTCATATCAATGGTTTTCATTTTTTTGGTTAAAAACAACACGAAAGCATTAAACTAACAATTTTAATAAACTAATTTTAAAGACAGAAAATGTGTTTTATTTTCATAAATTTAATTTGTTTTTGATATTTTTTTTTTATTAAATTTTAATAGAATGATTGATTTGGTAATTTTCTTTAATAAAATGATAAGATAATTTTTTTATAATTTAATTAAATATTAATTTGTTTATATTTATTGTATAACGTATAAAATTATTTGTGTGTCAATATTTTTTAATTAAATAAAACAATTTAAAATTTATTTTAATTTATTACTACAAATATTATTGCTAAATTCTTCATTTTTTTTCTACTACAGTATTTGGTAATGGAGGTTGGACAATTTGTCTTCCATAAGCACGAACCTCATATAACATATAATCATAGGAATATTTTAAATTAGCTCTGATATAATGAAATGATATTGGATATCTAGTTAAATTACCAACACCCTGTAAATTAAGTAATCAATTTTTATAAACAATTTATTTTAATAATAGAATAAATCTTACTTCTTGATAATCATAATATTTATCACGAGCATACCAGTTTAATTCTTTTTTGGCTGGGAATAAATGATATTCAACTTCAAAAGGAAAAAAACGTTCGTTACCACCAGCATCGCGACTATCCACGAATGTGACATTTACATTATTTAAACAAATTGCTATTTAAATATAACAAGAAAATTATTACTGAAACGTCGCTTAGTTATATTAACATACCAATTGTTATGTCATCAACTGCCATATCTGGACATTTTTCAGGATATGGAAAAGAGTCTTCCACAACATACTTCAATGCTGCTCGACTTATCACATAACCAGGACCACCAGCCATATAACTCTTTAAAAATAACATATTTAATTAACTATATATAATTACTTCAAAATATAATCATTACTGAAACATGGTAATTTATATTAATTCTTCCACCAATGTAATACGGATATTCTGGAGAATATGCAGAGAGCATATAACGCAAATTTTCCATTATAACATAACTGAAATATTATTTTGTTTTTAGTATTTTAGTAAAAGTATTAATATATTGAATATTTGAAATAACAGACGTATCATCGTCCACTTTTAAAAACCAATCAAATTCATCTAAGTAATTGTCATAAATATATTGATATGCTAAACGAACTTTTGTCCATAAAAATTCACGTCCCTCTGCAACATTTAATCCAATTGTGTTTGTCTCAGAATCTTAAAAATAATACCATTTAAAAAAATTTCTTAATAAAGTACAAAAGATGCCGCGTACCATTTTTGGAACTCATGAAAATTAACTTATTGCAACGTTTTCCCCATGTATTAATAGTTGACTTTACCTGTTCTTCATTGCCTGGATAAGTTTTTACCCAGCACAGTACTTTAACTTTATTAAATAAATCATCTGCCAAACTTGTTTCATCTTCGGGTAAAAAATTTTTATTACTAAAAAAATTTGTTTAAAATTACTTTAAAAAAAAAAAACAAAAAACCAATTTTATTAAGTACAAAACAAACTACATTTCTTTTTCAACTTCTCTTGTTTTATTTTCTTCTAAGTTTACATGCTCTATAGTGTTATTTTGCATTTCAGTATTATTTACTATATTAGTATTATTCAAAATTTTGTAAGAACTACTAAAGCTAATCATTAAACCAATTATAATAAAAACTGTATTTTCGAGTATAACTTTAAGTAAGGAGATTATTATTCTTAGTTTAGATGTCTTTTTTTTAATTGTATTTAAGCAATTTTTTGTGGCCATTTTATTGTTGTTTAAAAAATGAAATAAAATTTGAAAAAAAAGTTTTCAATGGTTGACTTTATTTATTCAATAATAAATTTTGTACTAATTAAACATTAATTAGGTAACAGCTTTTAGAATTAATACGGAAACTACAAAACATACAACGAAAACATTTTTTTTTAATATTTGGTTATCAAACTCCTGGGTTATTTCCAAAACAAGATAAAAAAGTGATTGATATGTGTAATTACAAGCATTAAAAAATAAAATGAAATATATTGGAAAAAGTACACATTTTTTAAACTATCTAACCATAATTTTATTTAAATTCATCATGAACAGTGCCTTCGTTTTCTTGAGTAAAATTATCTAATTTATTTATTTTAAAAACTTCAGACTTATCAGCAAAACCATTATTGTCGATTACTTCATCCAAATTCACAAAACTTGCTGGTATAATCTTATTTGGTAATGGTGGTTGAATTATTTGTCTTCCATATACTCGAGATTCATAAATAAAATAATCATACGCATACTTTTGATGTGCAGAAATATAATGAAATGTTATTGGTGATTTGGTCATATTACCCACTCCCTAAAAATTTACCAACAGATTCTCAATCGCATAAATGTATTAAATGATATTCAAATAAATTTTAGTACCTCACGATACTTGTAGTACTTATTGGTAGCATACCAACTCGGATAAAGAGTAAATGGTATTATATGATATTCTGCATTAAAAGGAAAAAATCGTTCATTTTCTCCAGCATCACGACTGTCAACGAATGTCGCATTTATACTATTTAAGCAAATCGCTAAAATAATTTCAAATGCTCCAATACAGTATTAAATTTAGATAAATATTATTAAATGCAATAAAATACCAATTGTTACATCATCGACTGCCATATTTGGACATTTTTCAGGATATGGTAATGATTCCTCTATAAATTGCTTCAATGCTGCTCGACTTATCACATAACCAGCTCCTCCAGACATAAAACTCTTTAAATAACAATAAACATAAATTTATATTTTTAAATTGGCATATCAGATATTACCTCTACAATATAATGTACATAAATTCTACCACCAATATAATATGGGTGATCAGGTGAATATGCAGATAGCATATAACGCAAATTCTCCATTATTACGTAACTAAAAATTTGTTTTTAAATTAATTACACATAAAATATAAAACATTAATTACACACGTGTCGTCATCAGTTTTCAAAAACCAATCAGCAGAATCTAAATAATGGTCATAAATATATTGATATGCTAAACGAACTTTTGTCCATAAATGCTCCCGTCCCTCATCGACAGGTAATCCAATTGAATGAATTTCAGCATCTAAAGATATTATTCTACATATTAAATATTTGTATTTAATTATTATAATTATTAAATATTAACTCACTATCTTCAGAACTCATGATAAGTAATTTGTTACAACGTTTCCCCCATGTATTGATTGTTGCTTTTACCTGTTCTTCATTGCCTGGATAAGTTTTTACCCAGCACAGCACTTTTACTTTGTCAAATAAATCATTTGCTAAACTTGTATCATCTTCTGGGATGAATGTTGTATTTCTAGAAAAAATAAATAAATATATATTGCCTATTATAATTAATATAATTAAAAATAAACAATCACTGACAATTGATTAGTTTCTTCGATATTTTTATAAACTGATCCACTTAGTTCATTAAACACACTGCTATAACCAATTACCAAACCAAGTACAATAAATATCAATTTCACAAATAAATATTTTATTAAAAAGTATGAATTTAATTTAATTAACATTTTATTTTTTATATTTATTGAGCAAGTATATTGTGGCTTATTTATTTTTCAACTGAATTTCGTGTCTTCTTGTATCTTTACCGATAAGTGGTTTTAATTTAACAGAATAGATAAATATTCTTGTCATTTATTACTTAATTTGTGTGTTACAAATGTCAATATGTTTAATTATTAATTGATTGATTAAAAAATGTTTGTTAATTATTTCATATACCAATGTAGAAAATTGAATATATATTATTATTTGCAATATACCAAGAAATAAATTAAAGTATAATTTAGAATTTTATAAATATTATAGTTTATATTTATAATCATATGTATATAGATGTATATATACTATTTAATAATAGTAATAATAATAATGATAATAATAATAATATACATAGGAGTCTATTGTTAAACTCATTAAGTTTCAATTTCAACAGAAGAAATGGATGTAGTAGGATGAAATTCGTCTAATGCCTCTATGAAATTTGTCACTTTTTCTGGCAGTTGATATTCATATTTTCGTATTATACCATATGGTCTCACGTTGTATATTAGATAATCATAGGCATACTGTTTAAGAGGTTTAATATAATGAAAAGATATTGGCATAAAAGTCATATTTCCAAACCCCTGGCAATATTTATAACATTATAATAAGTTTATACTATATTTATTTATAATATTGTAATAAAGTCTTACTTCGACCGAATCATAATACTTTAATCGTGTATACCAATTAAATTCAATTGGTCCTGGGAATAAATGATATTCTACTTCAAATGGAAAAAATCTTTCTCGTCCAGTGAAATCACGAGTATCAATAAATGACACGTTAACGTTATATAAACATTGCCCAATTGTTAGATCGTCTACTGGATTTTTATTACATTTTTCAGGATACGGTAGGGATTCTTCAATAAATAATTTTAAGGCAGCACGACTTAGTACATAGCCCGCACCACCTGACATAAATGACTAAAAAAAATTTTATAAATAAAATCTATTGATACTTAAGGAAAACAAATTTTTATTTTATTTTTAACAAACTGGCGTCATTTGAGATTTTATTCTTCCTCCTCCATAGTAAGGATGATCAGGAGAATATGCAGTCAGCATATAACGTAAATTTTCCATTATAACATATCTAAAAATTGATTATAATTATAATTAATATTATTGTAGGCACATAAAATTATATTATAGAAAAACCAACGTATCATCGTCAGTCTTTAAAAACCAATCAGCTTTAGTTAAGTAATTATCATAAATGTATTTATATGAAAGTTCTACTTTAATCCAAAGATTATTTCTTCCTTCCATGACTGGCATGCCAATTATACCTAACTCTGTGTCTAAATATTTAAAAAAAAAAAATAAAATTCAGTTTTAATTTAAGTATTTATAATTTCAATTTGCAAAAATATAATATTTATCTGTGCGAAAGATATTAAACTTACTGTTCTCTGAGCTCATAAATAGCAAAGTATTGCAACGTTTTCCCCAAGTATCTCTAATAGCTTTGACATGTTCTTCATGGCCCGGCATAGTTTTAATCCAACATAAAACATTAACTTTATTATGTAGATCGGTAGCTATGCTTGTATCAAATACTATGTCCATTGTTAAATTTTTGTCGTTAAAATCATTATTACTATATAATAAACGATCACAACAACTTTTTAATAAAACGCCAATTAAAAAACTTACAAATGATGTAAAAATAATTTTTAAATAGTTTGGTACTCTTCGTTCTTCAAAAAATAACATGAAACTATAAAAAATGCTTTTTTTTCGTAATTTATCTTTAAAAATATAAAGCAAATTATAATAATTAATCCAAATGACAAATAATATATTTGCATTGATTAAAATTACACGCTTTAGAATTCCGTCTGCTAGGAAATGTATAATCAACTTTATTAAATCCATTGAAGTCCTCGCACATAACAATATTTGTGGCAGACATGGCTAATTCAGTCTATTTAATTTTATAACTTTTACTTACAATTTAACTAAATTGACTAAATAGAAAATACGTTTTTAATGAAATATATTGTATTTTCTTTTTAATTTATTGATTATATGTTCTTTATAATAGAACATATATTCATATAGGTTAAATAAACCATTTCCTTCTGTTAACTACATTCAAATTTAGATCTCATATACTATACAATAACAACCGTCCGGACAAAAAAAAACCTTTATATTTTTTGTTGCTTAGCCATTAAATAATGAAAATTAGAATATAAATTAAATTAAATTGATTGATTAGTTTATAATATAACGTATGTAATTCAAATTAAAACATTGATTGATTTATTTAGATTAATTATTTCTTATAGTTTTGGTGGTATTTGTATGCAAGTGCATTTGGACTAAAATCAAAAACCAAATAAGGTTAAGGAAGTTAAAACCGATTATGCTGGATATAATAAAATGCTATTGGTAATTCCCACAGATTTCTGATAACGTCGAAAATAATAATAAGAAATGCAATCGAAAAGAAAAAAAAATGAATTACCTCATAATAATAATATTTCTTTTATACTAATCTTTATCATAAAAGCAAATAGTAATCTGCTAAAAACGAAAAAAATTAAACAACAATTTGTTTAAAGTTCTGTATTCTAAATATGTGATGATATGCTGATTTTGGTTTTTTCCATAAATTGCATTTATATTAGACTCTTTAAACAAGTTTTATTGAATTATAAAACATTTATAAGATTATTGATACGCTCGTTTTACCAAATAGAAATGTATTAAATTATTTTTTACGTATAATTATATTAAATAATTTTTTCTGATTCTGTAATTAATTATTATTCTTATCTCTGTGAATCATTTTCAAATTTTCTTTTATAATTATATTCATTTATAGTTAAAATAAATGCAATATTAATTGATATCAATAGAACAAAACTTATATATTATTGTATACTTTATTGATTGGGACAACGAACTAAATTCAGTTTGTAAATAATAATTTTCTTGTTCAATTATTTTATTTTTTTTGATAGAATTTACGTAAAGTAATTGTATTATTTTATTCAGCAAAACAAAAATAAAGAATTTAAGTCAAAAATTAAATACAGGAAAACGATATAGAAGTTTTAAATAATTATGTTATCTATTTTTATTTTAAAATTTTTTTGAAAAACATAGGTAAAAAAAGCAATTTATATGTTCAAAGAAAACATATTGATAAACCAGCACCAATTGTGCTGGTAATTTCAATTAAATTACTCGGCTTTGGCTAATTATTTTTTATTTATTTTCATACTATCTGAATGTAGTGTCGTCACCGGTAAGTAGTTTTCTATTAAGTAGACTTACTATTCTCAAGCCGTAATAACAGTTTATTTTATGTCATTAATTACTCATCAATATTAGTAGTGATTATATATATTTTTTTTTAATACAACATTTACAAATAAGTAAAGTATATTTATAATAATTATTTCAAAATTTACATACTAACAAGCAATAATCATTCGTTACCGATAAATTTTAATTAGAAATATATCAAAATATGTCACAATTTTTGATAAAAACAGTTATGTCACTGGTTCACAGATAAATAAATAAATTTTTAAACATTAAATTATTTTAAATAAATATTGTAGATGAAAATATAAAAAATCCTAAGCATTTCAATTGAAAAAAATAATAATAAAAACAAAATTACAAAAATTGTAATGTTTTATAAGATTTTTTATTTAGGACAAGAATTGATTTACATTAAAATTATAAAACAACCTTAAAGTTTAATTTAAAAATAAAATTATATTTAATGTTTCTGGTAACTTTTTGTCATGATAATTCATTAATTTATATTAAATTATTATTTTAATAAATAATAAAAAATATACTTACTCACTTAACATTAAATTATTTCGTAATTTTTATATAACAGAAATAAATAAAATTTATTTCATAATAGCTCATGTTTTGTTTCAATTATTAAATGCAATAATTTTTTTATAAATAAATAAAATAGATAAAAAATTTAAAAAAAAGTTATTGAAATCGGTTCAAACGGAAATTAAATACATTTTAATTTTATTAACAATAATAATTTTACTAATAAATTATTATAGTACGCTATAATCCCTATTAATTAAATTATAATCAATATATTTAATATAAAAAATAACTTAAGTAAATTAAATATATGGCAAAACATTTGTTTATTAAATATTCCTTATAACTAGTCACTATGCTATAATAAATCATTTGGTTTCGTTTACTTTGGTAAAATTCTCTAAAATTTTTTCAGCTGTTTCTGCAGGATTCGTTATATATTTTTCTGGCAAGGGTTGATTATGTGCTACGATACCATATGGTCGTAAGTGATATATTAAATAATCTAAAACATACATTTGATTTGGTGATACATAGTGAAAGGATATTGCATTATCTGAGCAACAATCAAGACCCTTAAAGTTAAAATATATAAAAATTAATTCAGTTATTAAAGGTATAATAATATTTATGAAAAATACTTCTTCGGTTTTATAGTATATATATTTCCAATACCAAAAAGATTGGTCAACATGTCCTGGTATTAAATGGTGTTCAGGCACAAATGGAAAAAATCGACCCCGCCCGGCAGAATCTCGTGAATCACCAGCAAAAACGTGAATATTTTCCAAGCACTTGCCTGATATAAAGAAAAGAAAACGGATAAAGAATAAAAATTAATTAGTTTATAAACAATTTTATTACAATATTTCTTACCAATTTCAACATCTTCAGCACCTTGTTCATCTTGTCGGCACTTTGTCGGATTAGAAATTCCTTCTTCGACGAATTTTTTTACAGATTCTTTACTTAATACATAACCAGCTCCACCAGACATGTAACCCTGCTTTACAAAAGGTTTAAATTTACAGCCAAAATATATTAATTGATTTGGAGAGTATGGGTAAAGCATATAACGTAGATTTTCAACAATAACATATCTATAAAAGATAACAAATTAGATTAAAAAAAATTCTTTTTATTTAAACAAATTTACGTGTCATCATCTGCTTTTAAAAACCAATCAGCTTCACTTAAATGATTTTCGTAAATATATTTAAATGCTTCTTTTGTTTTGCCCCACAAACTATTTCGTCCTTCTTTAACTGGCAACGCCACACTATTAATTTCATCATCTATCAAGAGAAAAATATATTAATTATTTAATTGTATGTTTCTGCATTAATATATTTCTAAATACTACCTTCTTCAGAGCTCATAAAGATCAATTTATTACAACGACTTCCCCATGTTCTTTTAACATGTCGTGCTTTTCTCTTATGATTTTCCGGCTGTGTCATAATCCAGCATAATATTTTAACATCATCATATAGCATTCGTGCTATTGATGAATTTTCAGCAGCATGTGCTTCATCATGTATATCATGCTGTCTATTACAAAGAAAATAATGATAAAATTATTTCACTGCAATTTTATAACAATAAAAGCCATATATCTTACCCAATATCTAATTCTGGTCCATGAGCATTTACTAAGTCTTTACCAATGTGTGGATCATTGTGATTATTTTTATTTGGTTTATAGTAACTTGACGGTGATGATTCTAATAATAACCATGCCATAGAAAATCCAACGATAACGCCTAATATTAATATGACTAGAGACCGTCGACTGGTCAGTGAACGTGAACCTAAAAAAAAATTTTAAAAGAAATAAAATTATAAATTTTAATGATTATAAAAAATTACATTTTAAACGTAAAATGACCATTTTAAAATAGAAATAAAATAACTAATAGTAAAATAGTTTTTCCTATAAATATAAAAAAAAACGAAAAGATTTAAGATAAATTTTCCAAAGAAAAAACAAAATAAATAATTATTGATAAATTATGTAAATAACAATATTACCGTTATAAAAAAATAGAAATAAAATTCTAGTTTACGATGCGTTTAATGAACTTCGTAAAACCAAAAATTACTACTTCTAATGAAATTCAAAAATGGAATGACAAATAAATATTAATTATGACAATAAAAAATATGCCTACTAGATAGTCATACAAAAACTTCATATTTGAAATCTTATAAATTTCATTATAAAATGAAAATGAACCATGGACAATTTACAACCCGTGTATAATGAATTTTCAAATATACTTTATTATACTACACCTTTTCCAATTGTAATTCAGATTAGTCAATTCTAATTCAGAAAACGTCAATTGTAATTCATAAAACATCAATTGTAATTCAGAAATAAAGCAAATTTTATTTATTATGTATTAATTTTTATTTTATTTTTTTAATTCAATAATAATAATATTAATATAATAATTATATATAACAATAACAATAATATTGTTATTATTAATTATTGTTATTAATTATTAATATTAATATAATTATTAAATTATATAATATAAAATAAAAATAAATATATAGAAAATAAAACCTATTTTATTTCTGAATTACAATTTACGTTTTCTGCATTAGAATTGATGTTTTCTTAAATAGAATTGACTAATCTGAATTACAATTGACTAATCTGAATTGCAATTGATACTTTCAGAATTACAATTGATGTTTTCTGAATAGAATTGACTAATCTGAATTACAATTTACTAAACTGAATTACAATTGATGTTTTATGAATTAAAATTGACTAATCTGATTTACAATTAATCTTTTCTGAATTACAATTGGAAAAGGTGTAGATTGATAAAGTTCACATTTTTAATCGTATTAGAAAAAATATTTAAAATTAGTAGGCATATTTTTTATTCTCAGTTTATATTTGTTTGTTTTTAAATTTTTCAATCTCATTACAAAAAGCGTAGTATTACTACTCGTGGAGTTATTATAACGTCGAATTTTTACTTTACTCTGACTAATAACTATTATTAATTATTCGTCATATAATATACTATTAATCAAAAAAAAAAATATTAATAATATGTCCCATTTAATGTAATAAACATAATAAAAAAAAAAATTCTTCTTTTAATATATTTGCGATTCTATTGATAATTTTATTATATAAAATATATTTTTTTAAATAATTATTTTTGATAAGAACATTGCAAATTTATTAAACAATATTTGTTTATTATTATTGCTATAATATATATAATCTTATAACCAATTAAAATTAATTAACTAATAAACTTTTCGTAAAATAATAGTCAAAATTATAAAAAAAAATAATTCATTATTACATTTTTCTTTTCTTTTTTTGCAATTGTTGTATATTAATATTTTAGCAATAAATTTTTTTTTTATTCTTGTTTAAACAATTAATAAATTCAAACCACGTTATTTTCGGTAAATATATACATAGAAAGACTTACACCGTTGCAGTGTTTTATTAAGAACTTGATTCAATTTAATTTAATAATGTAATTTTTCTTTACATGAATAACATGTTACCTTCAATTATTTAAAATTTATAAAATAACGCTCAAAATTGAATATTTATATAAATTTTATTCATTACGTTAGTCAAATGCAAAAAATCTACAAGAAATAATTTTTAATTGACTTAATGGTGTAAAAAAAATAACTTTATACCTTCGTTTATTGTCTCCGTTAGTAAAGGTGAAATTTTTCTTACTTTCATCTTTATTATTCTTTTCAGTTAACCTTTATATGTAATTTTTTTTTTTTTTCAGTTTTTTAAAAATGTTTCTTTTTGTTTAAACTTTTAATTTCTTTTTTTTAAATTCAACTAAAAATATTTCGAATTTATGTATCAAAAATCATAATAAAAAGAATTAATAACCGGATGGTTAATACCAATTAATGCAAAATTTATAAATAAATAAATAAAATATATAATTTAATTGTAGATTATATTTATTGTATTTATGATAAGATTAAACTTTATAACACTTTTTTTGGAAACCGAGTTCCCAAAACGAATTGATAATATTCAATACATAAAAACATATAAAAGAAGTAATCACTATAAGCACTATAAATTTAGTATAATATGATAAATAGTGATAGTAAACAAATATTTGTTTACAAATCATTTCAATATAAATATAAATAAATATTAATTATTTACATAATCAATAAAAGAGACATGAATAATATTGTATAAATATATTTAAAAAATATATTAAAGTAGGCAAACATTGAAAATTACTGTTTAATTGATTAGATTTTTTTTTATTAAGGATTCTAATTAAAATAATATTTATATTTTAGTACAGCTAATAGTATTCTTAAGATAAACAATTAATAACATGTATTAAGACATATATTAAAACTTAAATAAAAGCTTTAAAATTAATTTGATATATTTATAATCAAATAATATTTAAATGAAATAGTATTTAATAACATATAAATAAAAAACTTCAGCACATAAACTATTGTTTTATATAAACATAATTGCTTTCAATTAGACTCATCAATTATGTATTATTTAAAACCTACAATTATTATTTTTTCTTTCTTTCGTTTTTTCTTTTATTCTTATCGCTTATTAATAAATAAATTGTTAATGCATTACATTGTTGATGGAAACATTAATAAAAACAAAATAAATAATAACAAAACAATATTGAATGGTTATGCTTCACATACGAAACTAATTTCATTTAAATTTTTTATATTGATTTGTTATATTTATATATATATATTTTAATTAACTTAGTTAGTGTTATTTTAAAAAAAGTATTAAACAAAAAAAAAACTTTAATCAAAATTATAATGCATAAAACACAAAATAAATAACTTTTCTTTTGAAAATGATAAAATTAAATTCTCAGGAAAACATAGAATTTAACAAAATAACGAATAAAAACACAACTTTACTTATGGAATAGACTTAAAAAAATGTTTTAAAAATACAATGCTATATCCGTTTATATATCAACAACCAAAAAAAAAAATAAAAATAAAAACTGTTTAATGATAATGAAAAACAAGTTTTTTAAAGAAAAACATCAAATTTGATTAAAAAAAAAGAAAATTCTAAAATCAGAGAAAAAAACGTTGGATTAATTTATTATTAATGTATATAGTTCTTGATTTTTTATTTTAGATTTTCAAATCACACATTTTTTTCCATAAATCTCGCATTTATTATTTATAAAATACAATATATTACTGATTAACAAAATATAAAAAAAAATTAATTTAATAATAATTGTTTTAAAATTAGATAATGTTTAATACATTGTCAATACATGTGTCATTTGTTGAATGTTTTCAGATAATCAGCTTGATTTTTATTACTTCAAAATAAGTATCCTTCTTAAAACTAAAAATAAATATTAAATAAATCGAAAAAATATATTTAAGAATAAGACATTCAAAAAATAGCTGTTTTGAATTTTTATAAAAATATAGATAGTGAAACTAACTACAATTTAACAAAATTTATCATTTGCATGTCAACAAGTTAAGTTCTTACTTTAATATATAATTAATAATTCAAATTAATTACAAAGGAATTAATTAATAATTATAAATGAAAAGATTTTAAATTAAATAAAATTTTATCTAATGAATAATAATAAAAATATATGTATGTATGTTGCAATTAGCAAATAAGGTTATATTCTCAACGTACAACATCAGAATACAGAAATTTCTCTTGTTGAATGTGCAACGAGGCAGTTTTATAAGCAAACATCTACAGAATATTGATAAAACCATAAATTTCTAACAGAATAGAAAAAATAAAGAAGAATACAAATGAAATCGAAATTTACTATTAAAAATTCTCCTAACTAGTTTTTACTATTGATAAATATTTAAATGGATAAAATTTATGTTTACGATGTCGTTGAACTAAGATGGCTTAGCGACAGTTTTACCGTACGAATGCATAGTGTTGGGCCATCACAGGTAACAAAAATTTAATTTAGAAACAAATATCAGGTATTTATTAAGGGTTTTTTACTTTAAAAATTTTATATTGTTATTTTTTTCTGCAATTCAAAGTGTTAAAACTATACGACTATGTCTAGTAAAACTTTTACTCATCTTACGTAAAAAATATATTAATGATTACAACATTTTCTTAAGCTTTTTTAAAATATAAGGTTTTTAATTAAAATATATAAATAACATAACTATTTAATAATATTAAGATTTTACTAGTTGCTCACACGTTAGAAATATTAACAAAATTCTTTTCAAATGGTTATCATAATTATAAATTTTATTAATCAATTGAAACAAAATATAAAATTTATTGCGTCAACACTTTTTGTTTAATAAATATTATAATATGACTTTTAATTAAATTTTAACGATTTAGTATTTAGCACATTTTTCGTTCCATACATAATTAAAAATTTATACTAAATAAAAAAAAAATGAACACAAAAGTGACAATTTAAAGTGATTCATATAAATAATACATATAAAAAGTTAAGCAATTGCATTTATGTACTTTTAAAGTACATATTCAACAAAAATACAAACTTACCCATTTCATTGATCATTCCCATATTTAATTTGGTTTTCAGTTTTTGGTATTTAATTGTTTTCATTAATGTATATATATATAATCTTTATTTTTTGGTAATAAAAATATTATTTTTCTTTGTGTTTCTATCTATCTTTATACTTTGGCCTTCCAATTACAATTATAAAACTGTATTTGTTTTATAATTATACTAGCCTTTAGTGACAGCTTTCTTATCAAGTATCAAGAACAAAATCATACTGATTTTATGCTCATAATTAATATATTCTATTTCAGTTTAAATGTTGCTTTTTTGATAATATTTTTATTATATTCTTTCTTTTTAACTTGTCCTATAATATTCACAACATTAACACAAACTTAAATAAGACTAGAGATTACATATATTATTTCATGCATTGTTTTGTTCCAAATATCGTTTATCAAATATGTATCATTTCTATTTGAGTATTTTTGTATTTTTCCTAAGCTTATTTTTTCAGATGTTATTTTAAAATAACATTTTTTTTTAGTTTTCTTCTTTATGCCTTTTTTTTGTTGTATGTTTTTTAACTTTATCTAAAAAAAAACAAACACAAATTAAATGATTAAACAAAAAATATTATATTTAATTATGTATAAGATGTAATGTAGAAATTAAATTTGCAAACGATTTATATTGTTATATTTTATATCAAGTAAATTGTAAGTAACAAAACAAAAGATACTAAATTACAAATAAATCAAAACATTTTTAATATTCTTAGGCCGTTTATAAGTGTATACTGCTACAAATTATTTTGCAAAATTTGTATATACACAATTAGCTTATTAAGTCAATTTAATGTTGTGTACAAGAAATAATCAAATATGTTCTATATATTTATGTTTAATTATTTTTTTTAAGTTAACAAGGAATGTAAATTTATTATTAAAAAATAACTAAATTTATGTTTACTATCTAAAACGGAAAAATGAAAAATATAAAACTACAAAAAAAAAATGTTCAGAAATTAAATTAAAACTGCTTGTCAACCAACTTCGCGCACTTTGTTTAGCAAAATAATATTTCAATTTAATATTGCACGCTACAAAGAAAAGTCTTTAATAATTTACTTTAAATGAAAATTAATTAAGTGAGCGATCAGCATTTTAATTAACTTTATAATTTATTTATTGTACGGTTATATGAAATTAATAAAAAAATAATCATTAATTTAATCTTTATCAAATTTTACATCAGTATTTTTTTTGTTTAAAATTCATTTAAATAAACTATAATATGTTTTTAATTGAATAATTATCACAAATTTACAAATATTAGTACATTTTTTTATTATTATTCATTTTATACAAATGTAGAGATAAATTAAATCTAAAAACAACTTATAATAAAACGCAATATTATATAAAAATACAGAACAAATTAAAAAACTTAAACAAAACACCATTCAAGTTAAATAAGTGTTTTGGTATGCAATGTAGTATTTTTTTAAATCAACAAAAACAAAAATGAATGTTTTCAATAATATTTTATCAAACAAAACGACAATGCTCTCTATGTATTAAAATTAAAATGATTATAAAAAACTAAATCACTTACTATGTAATTAAAAACAAAGAAGATAAAATAAAATAATTCTGTAAATGAAATGTCATTATAATTTAATTATATTTTTTTTTCTAAGGTTAAATAATAATTTACATTTAATTGCACATATAACATATGCATATATTTCACAACTATTTGGTTACACATTTTCCATATAATATAAACAATTCATCAAAATAAAACTAAAAAAATGTCGAAAATGATGCAAATTTACTTAGATCAATAATGCACAACACGATTTAGGTATTAAAAATTTATATTAAGTAAATATTTATTTCTTACCGAGTTACAGTTCTTATTAATATTGATTACATTTTAAGTTAATTAATTGTTTGTCATTTAATAATCATTTAAGCCATACTCTTAAGCTATGATAAGCGGTATTTTAATTTTACTTTCATTTATATATTCTATATTGACAACTGACAAGAATTTTGACGCGTGCAATAGTCACCGACAGCTGTATGCAATCCGACAAAATATAGCTCACTCTCAAAATATTTGTTTCACTAAAAATAATAAAAAGCCGCTATACTCTTATATAGAGCAAAAGAAAACAACTGCGGCTGCGATTGCTTTACATTATTACTGTAATAAACATGGAGAGAGATATGAGTTCTATGTGTTAGAGATTTTTTTTTCATTTAAAGGCATATAATTTAAGTAAATAACTGTAAGACAAAAAATACAAACATATAAATTAAAGGTCTCTATTACAGTGCAACATGTTTTTAAATTAATATTTGTTTTAATTTTAATATAAAAATAACTATTAAATAGAAAAACACACACAATTTATCAGCATTCAATATTTTTTTTTAATTAAAATCATTTCATCACTCACTATTTCTATAGAAATAATTTTATAGCATAAAATATTTAAATTATCGATAAAATATTACCTATCGTTAAGCAGCTTATCGTTAAACTGTTTTTCGCTCGCATATTTATTTTCTCTTTGCTTTAACTTTTTTACTTATTTCGCTTCGTTTTTTGTTCTGTCAGGTCAAGAAAAGTAAATTATTCTTATTTATTAATTTTTTTTTTCTTTATTAAGCAGTCTTAGAGTAACGCAAAAATATTAACAACTAAGTAGTGCTTTTTATTTATTTACTGTTATTTTTGGACCTTTTTGCAAAACAATTTAAAAAGTGATCTTATTTATAATTGCAAACATTAATGTGTTCAGGTGCAAAATGTCTAATTCAAATTCTGGAAATTTATTTAAGTTCGGCTTTGAAAAACAACCTTCAACCATATCGCTGCCAACAAAAACTAACGGAGAAATTAATTCATGTAAGATAAATTATTGTAAATTGTCTGATTATCCGTTTGCAACTATAAGAAATAGTATTAAAGACACGTCTTTGTTTTATTTAATTCCAATTAAATAGTTTTATTGTTAATTTTATAAATTACTATTTCGCGTATATAACATTTAAAAAATGAATATATAGATATAACCTAAAAATGCGGTGATTCTTTTGTGTTATTTTAATAAATATTTCAACCATACAAGAGAGAAGGAAAATATTATTATTTTAATGTAACGATATATAGTTAATGTAGTGGTGTTAGATAATCTTGTTTGCTTTAAAAATTACACTTTTAATGAACGTCACTAAACAGCTGTGGATCGAGTAAATTCATGGCCAGCAGGTGTGGAACGTATTCATTTTATTTTATTTTTTATAGTAATCGATGCGAGTTTACAAAGAGTACCAGGAAGAAAAAGAATACAAGTAATGAACGATAGTGAAAGTGAATCTGACCATCCAAAAACTCCCAAAAAATTTGAATTATCTATTAAAGACAAAGAAGATCGATTAATTGCTTCGAAGCGTCTATTTCCTGACCATGATACAATGGTAATTTTAATAGTTTTTTTTCTTTTCTAAAATATTGTGTAACAAATTTTTCTACATTTTTAGATTATTCAAGATGCTTTAGTGCATAACAATTGGGATGTCCACAAGGCTGGTGAGATTTTAAGAAAGACACCGACACGTCCACATTCGCATAAAAGAACTCATTCAAGACATTTAAATGGAACAAGTCCATCTAATGAAGCATCCAATAGATCTAAAAAACAGAAAACGCAAAATGGTAAAGAAAGTGACAGTGAAGATGATACCAAAGTAAAGAAAAAAGTATTTGATAGTGATGATGATTCTGACCGGGAAGTGTCAAATTTTATGACTAAAGACCGAAAGCATGTTTTTGAGTTTATGAATAATGCATCAATGAATGAGCTATTAGCAATTCGAGCATGCTCAATTAAAAAAATTGATTCTATATTAGAATTACGACCATTTAAATCTTGGGGTGATTTAGTTAAAAAGATAAGCAATTCCAAACATCTATCTGCTGATTTATTAAATTCTTGTCAAGATCTCTTAGTTCGTCGACAAAATATAAGCAAAATTATGAAAAAATGTAATACTTTAGTCCAACGTTTGGAAACAGCTGTTGCCGCCGGCGGTGGTGTAGTACAACAACCGTCCAATCTTAACCCAATGTAATTAAAGCTTTTTTTTTTTTTTTTTTAAATTATTACATCTTTGTATATATTTTAGTTGTAAGCTGGCCGAGTATCAAATGGTTGGATTAAATTGGTTAGCTGTGATACATAAAGAAGAAACGAATGGTATTTTAGCAGATGAAATGGGATTAGGAAAAACTATACAGGTTATAGCATTTTTAGCATATCTTAAACAATCTGGATTTTCCAAACATCCGCATTTAATTGTTGTACCCTCCTCAACTTTAAGTAATTGGGAAAATGAAATGGCAAAGTAAAATAATTTATTTAAAAATGTACTATACATATATCGTTTTTATAAATAACATTTATTTTTCTATTATTTTTAGATGGTGTCCCGATCTGAATGTTGCTAAATATTATGGTTCCCAAGATGAAAGAAAACAAATGAGAATAAAATGGGCAAAATATGGATTAAAGGAAACAGATGTCATTTTAACCACGTAAAAATTAATAGTTTTAAAACTAATTTTAAAATTCATTCATTTCTATTGTTATTTAGTTATCATACAGTAGGTTCAACACCTGAAGAAAGAAAAATGTTTCGTGTTACACAAATTCATTACGTTATATTTGATGAAGCTCATATGTTAAAAAATATGGTTACTCAACGATATGCGAATTTAATAAGAATAAATGCCTTACGTCGTATTTTACTTACCGGAACACCTTTGCAAAACAATTTACTGGAATTAATGTCACTTTTATGTTTTGTAATGCCTTCCTTATTTTCTAAAAGTACTGATGATATTAAAAATCTTTTTCAAAAAAATGTTTGTATTAAATATTTCTGATAATATATTTTATATAAATTTATAAATAAATTTTAATTGTAGAAAGGACCAAAAACATCTAATAAAGAAGAAGTGACCACATTTGAACAAACACAAATAATACAAGCAAAAAGGATAATGAAGCCCTTTGTATTAAGGCGTTTAAAGAAAGATGTTTTAAAATACTTACCTAAAAAATTGGAGAAAATTGTATGCTCTTATATAAATTTAATTGCTTTAAAAAAATAATATTATTTATCTATGTTTTTAGATAAAATTAGATTTAACTAAATCTCAAAAAGAAAAATACATGGATTTAGTAAAAAGTTATTCAAGTGAATCAGGCATTGTAAAAGCAACTACTGACCAAAGTGGTATTTCAATGATGATGAATATGAGGAAATTAGCGTTGCATCCGTTATTAATGAGATATCACTATTCTGATGACGATGTTCGAAAAATGGCGAAATTTTTATCAAGAGATCCATTATATAAAAAGGATAATCCCGAATATATATTTGAAGAATTAGCTTATTTATCTGATTTTCAATTGTTTCAATTAACTAAAAAACATCAGGTGTGTATTTTAATATGTTATAAAAAAAACGATTTTTTTTTTACAATGATATTATATTATGAACAAATTTAGAGCTTAGGACGATCGTTTAAAATTCCAAATAATTTAATTTTGGAATCTGGAAAATTTAAGATATTAGATGATTTATTAATAGAATTGAAGGATCAGGGTCATCGAGTACTAATATTTAGTCAATTTACCATGATGCTAGATGTATTAGAAACGTATTTAGACATTCGGGAACATCAATATTTACGTTTAGATGGTCAAACCCAAGTAACAGAAAGACAAGATTTAATTGATAAATATAGTGAGGATTCCGATTATTTTATATTTTTACTGTCGACGCGTGCTGGTGGTTTAGGCATTAATTTAACATCAGCAGATACAGTAATATATTATTTTTATATTATATATTTGAATAATATATTTTAATAACTATAATTATAGGTTATAATTCACGATATTGATTTTAATCCATATAATGATAAACAAGCTGAGGATAGATGTCATCGCATGGGTCAAACTAAACCAGTTACAATATATAAATTAATAGCGAATGGTACAATTGAAGAAGGAATATTAATGGTCGCAAAAGAAAAATTAAACTTAGAACGAGAAGTAACCAGTGAAGGTTTGTTTAATAAAAATGTGTTAATTTTACGAATTTTATGAAATCTTACAATTTTTTATCTAATAGGCAATGAAGAACAAGAGGAGCATAAATGTATGGTACGTTTATTGACTATGTCTCTTGGAATGGATGCTAATCGTGCGGAAAGTTTGTTATCTCCATCGCCTAAAAAAACATTAAAAAACAATGATGATAACGATTTAATATAAAATGAATTACTACAATAAAAAATTTTTTTTTCTGTTTTAATTATATTCAAATTTATACTGAATTATTGTTCGGAAACTGATGATTTATACATAATGAAACATCAACAAAAAATAGTATTTATAATTGTTATTTTAATTTTACTTTACTTAATTTTTCTTTAATTAGTAATTTAAACATTAAACCTATCATTGAGATCCTCATATTTTTTAGCATTTTTTTTTAATATAGTAATAATAACTTTTTAAGTAGGTAAAATATGGTATATTTTATATATGTGTATATAATAGTTAAACAAATAATAACATACATATAAAATAGGATTTTTTTCATTAAACTTGATTTACTTTTGAAAATAAAATGCTTTTGTAATGTAACTGATTATAATTGTTAAAAGTAAAGTAACCGAAGAGATAAAATTGTATATATAAATCAGTGCGTTACGATCATAATTTTATACTCAATTCTTAAAAATTAAAAGAGAGCATGCGTGCAAATAAGATGTTAATTTTATTTTTTAACTTACTTGCATCTAACAATACCAACTAAGATTTACATTCGAATATAAATATACATATAAATTATTAAAGTGAAAAAAGGCAGTGATCTTTCTCTTTTTTTACAATTTGGTTTTAATATTGTAAACAAAACATTATTATGTTTAATAAAATTTAAATATTATTGATTTAATGTACAATTATCAAAATAAATGTATTTATTTTTTTTTAAATTATTTTATTTAAATTTTATTTTATTGATGGAAATATTATTGAGAGCAGAGTTTTTTAGACGTGAATGGTAAAAAAAACTTTAAACCGATTAGCCGTGGTATTAACTTAATAGAACAAATAATATATTAACTAATTTGCACGAAAAAAACATTTTTGTATGTTGTTTAAGATTGCATAATATCGCAAATAAAAAATACACACATTAATGAAAAATAAATAAATAAACATAATACTAATTACGCCGCTAATGACATTTTAATATTTACTTAATGAATAATTTTCAAAAACACAATTTTTTTTTAATTTTTGTGCTTCCTAACTTAGATACTGATTCAACAGAACAATAATAATAATATAAAAAAAAATAATAACTTGACTTAAAATAAAACAAAAATATTTAACACAAACGACGAACATACAACGAATACGCGATTTTAATATTTACACACAAAACAATGGCAACAACTATTTAAATTTTCTGTTTCTTCCTACAATACTTTATAAATTATTTTATATTTTTCATTAAAATACAATTTCAAAAAAAATAAATTCATATTTTTTTTTCAGTATTTTAACTGTGCTCCCAAAAGTATAAAGAAATTTTAATTTTCTTCGATTTTATTTTTTAATTAATTTGTATTTTTTTTTTTTTTTTTTTTTTTTATTCTAAAAAAATTCTGAACTATGTTCTTTTTTAAATAGTAACTCGAATTAACTCTACGACACGAAAACAAGTATCGAATAATTTTATTTTTTTATATAAAAAAAAAAAAGAATTAATAAACGAAAAATATTTAGATTTTCCTACATAGTATTTGTCTCAGGTAAGAATTTTCGACAAGTTATCTTTTCTTTAATTTTTTTTACTTTTGAAATTTTGGTAACAAAAAGGAAAATTTGTGTTTTTTGTTTTAATTGGAAAAATAAAATGCTAACAACGTATTTTTTTAAATTTGAATTTTTAAATGTGGTTTTTTTTTGCGTTATTAATATGATTTGTGGCTTAAAATCGTGAAAATCAAATAAACAAAAAACAAGCCAGTGATCTAATACAAAAACAGTGAACAACGAAGAAAAAAATGTTGGTTTAGTGTGTATTTAAATTCTAAAATACAGATTATGTGTGTTTGGGTAGATCATCTCGTAATACTTTTCTTCATTAAATATAAGGTGATACTTAAGTTGCATAAGTTTTCTATTTTCTAATAATAAAAGGGACTATCTGTGGTTTTAATTTTAATACAAATAATAAAGAACACAATTGAGTGTTTAGAATACAGTTACTGAATGTTATGATATCAGAATGACTTCTAGCAAACAAAATTAATTAAATTAAATATTAAATACAATAAATGTACTTAAGTCATATGCAATATTTAAAGCCAGTGATAATTATTTTTGGTTTTTTTTTTTTTAATTTATTTTTAAACATTTTATCAAAAATAAATATTTTAATTAAAATTATAAATTAATTTTATGCTTTTAATTTTATAAAGTAGTATATGCAAGTTATTATTTTTAAGGTTTTATCAAAAAAAAAACACCTTTATTTAGTTTTGTAACTGATTTTCTATGATATTTATTCAACAAATGAAAATCTTATATTAAATTATACAAAACAGAAAAAAAGCAAAACAATCAATAAAAGGAACCGCACTGTATTTTAATAGTTAAGCTTAGTTCTTTTATTATTATTTTTTATAGTATTATTAAACTACGATTATGATGATATGTTAGTTACTCGTATTGTTGTTGCTAGTGCTTCAAATAGGAAATACAAAAAAAAAATTACGATTTTTTATTTTTTAAAGTAAAATTAAAGGCACACAGAAGATCGTAGAGATCGCCTCCTCTCTAAATATATCTTTTGCTATATTTAAAACATTACATTAGTTTTTTTTTTTTTTTTCAAATTTTTGTATTTCTGTATTTTTTATTTATCATTTCGTTATTTTTCTAAAGTGATTTCATTTTAAATATGTACTAGAAAAGTATTTAATTAATTTATTTTTTTCTATGATAAAAAATATCATTCTTCTGTTTAATTGTTGCTATTAAATTTGTGTGTAAATTAATAAAAAAAAAAATTAAATTAATTTATTAATTAAAAACTCAATTAAGTGAAGTTCTTGTTTAGTAAAATAATAATAATAATAATAATAATAATAATAATAATAATAATAATAATAATAATAATAATAATAATAATAATAATAATAATAAATTTCAATTAAACAGACAAAAATGTGATACAAAAGTATGATAAATTATTTAATATTTTTTTTTGTTAAGTAATATTAATTCTGTGCAAAAATTTTGTTAAAAAAACATAGCAAAATTATTGATTAGATAAATGATTTATTTTTATTTAAAAATAAAGAAAAAAAATTAATTTAATAAAATGAAAATTGTTTGAAAAATAATTAATAATGTGTAAATAAAACCGGATGTTACGAGCCCCATATTTGGATTTAAATTTATTCAAGACATAAAATATATTTTATTTTTAATATTACTTAACTAGTAAAGCAGCAGACAAAGTAAAACAATAGTATTTAAATGTTGTTTCATTTATTTTTGTATAAAGGAAATTATAGTTATTATATTTCAATCAACAGTAAAATAATTTATCAAAGATAAATAAACGAACATAAAAATTATATTTCAATGGGAAAATGTCTACATAAATTATAATACTCCATAATATATATTAATTAAAAAAAATAATTTGGTAAAAAAACAGGGTTCACTACTCTGCTACGCTATTTAAAAAAAAAAACGTAAAAGAAATTACCAAAAGCACTCTATTGTCCACTCAATAAATGAGTTCTTTTTAGTTCTATAAGTATTTAAAATTTTCATGATTCAATTTTGATTTTTAATTTTTTCTCGTTATGACAAATAAAAAAATAATTGATCTCACAAATGTTTGCCGGTCTATTAATTTGCTTTTAAATAAATAATTCTTAATGCTTAATTTTTTATTATTATTTTAGTTGATAGATATGCTTTTATGTCATATTTTCTACACGATATTGGTTGGGGTAATATTGCTTTTTTATTTTTTTTTACAGTTAACTAAATTACAAGCAGTAGTTTTAGCTTTAAAGTAGCTAAGAAATATATTATTTTTAGTTTAAAGCTTCATTTTTAATCCAAAAATTTTCTAATGAATCAATACGTTTTACACACGTATAAAAAATATAATACAAAAAAACATCAAACACTAAGAATTGTGTAAATATTTAAAATAAAACAATTATACACCCAGGAAGTTGTTAATAATAAATGTTAATATTATAAAAATAGAAAAAATATGGAGCATTAGATGCATTTAAATCGTTATAATTTTTTAACAAATTAACACTTGTTAAAAAATTGGTTTCGTTTTCCTTTAAGACCTTCTCCTAATATATGTACTTCCCTGATCCTTAAAAACTCTCTAAATTCATTAAAACCAATAAGTAGGATCAACATTGAGTCTAGAAAAGGTGATTTTATAAATGTATTCTTTATTAATTATAATTTATATGTTAAATTTCAACAAAATTATTTAATTTAAACTTAAAAATAATTAGATGAGACATAAACTCATAAAATTAATCAACAAGAATGACATCATTGAAATTAAATAAAACAAAGAAAAAACATATTGCAATGCAAAATTTCGAATAAAATCAGCCAAATGTGCTAATAAAGTTTAAATAAATAAAAATAAATTCCAAAATTAACGAAATATTAGTTACGAATAAGAAACACAATTTTATTTTTCATCTTAAGCATATGTATTTGCTTTTGTTAATATGTGCATACATTTTCAAAATAAAAGTTAAATATTAATAGATGAATAATGGAATTTCACCTACGCAATAATTTAATTATAAGACGGAAAAGAAATGTTTAAATTTATTTATTTTTTTTTTGCTTCCAATGGTTCAGACATTTTTTTTTTTCAATATACTAAAAACGATAATTCTCGGATACTTCTTATGCCAAAAATGGTAATTTGTCACAATTTCAACACCATAATATTTTCCAAAATAATTTTAATTTATAATTAAAACAACATGATCGCCTACAATATTCAATTTTACTTTTTTTAATATATACATATATATTGTTTTCGCTTATGACGTTGTTTATAATTAAAAAATTTATTCTTAATTGAAACAATTTTCAATAACTTAATTCTATATAAGATCAAGATCAATTATTGTGATAAAATTAAATTATTAATATAACAAAATTCCTGATACATTAAGCAATTAAACTAAATGATTTACGAATTCATCTATCAAGCGTTTTTCATTAAAAAATTTACAAGGTATTGAAAAAGAATGTATACAATTTTTTTTTTGAAATAAGTACCTTAATAGTTTGAAATAAAAACACAGTTGAGTGGCCAATTATAAAAATATTTATTATGATGTTTTTTAATAACACCCGGTTATTATTTTTAAAATTAAAACATTTAATACAAATAAATACTTTTTGTCAACGCGTATAGATAATTCTAATAAATTGCTTCGTAGTTTTTTCATCACAAATAATACAAATATTTTTTTTTTGGCTTTTCTTCAAAAATATTATTAAAATTTTTTGATTTTGTTTTAAAATATGTGAGAGAAAATGAGAAAAAAATGTTTTTTTTTTGTTTTTCAATTAATTTTTATTAGTATTATTAATTATAAGAAATATATTATTTTGGCATATTTTGTTTTGATGGCTCGACTTTTCAATGTTTGTTTATTTGCTTAAATAGCTTTTGTTTTTGGTTTAAAAATGACAAACTTTTAAATAAAAACAACTAATTTTTAATATATGTTTTAAACGTTTTATATGTTTTCCATAATTGTTTATAAAAAATAATTTTTAAATAAATAAGACAAAATGTTGTGTAGGTGCTAGTTGTATTTATGATGTATAAGTTGATTCTAGGTTCTTCAGTTCATTAAAAAAAAATACATTTAATGTTTTATTTATTTTTTATATATTTTAATTAAATTTAATAATTCATTTTCTATACAAAATTTTATAGAAATAAACATTTGTTGTTGAAAATTTAGAGACGCCAACAAGTCTCTATTCTGCATAGTACATATAATGAATAGTCTAACTTTAGGAAAATTGTTTTATAATTATTTTTATAAAAAAAATAATTTTTTAAAACTAAAGTAAGATCACAACCATGTTTAACATATTTCAATTTTATTATAGAACACTAATAAAAATTTCCAACTGAGATAAAATTGATATAAATATCAAAATGTATATAAAATAAAGTGCAAGAAATTAGCAGAATCTGTTATAATTGAACCAAATAATTAAAAACATTTTAACTAAGAATAAATTTACTGCAGTTTTAATTAAAAGTTTAGTAAAGATAAATAATCTAAAAAATAAAAATATATAATGGCTGAAAATGAAGCAATAAGTAATAATAATAATAACAATAATAATAATCAAATTGATATTAAAAAATGTGTTAAAATTCAAGAGTTTCCAATGGGACATATAACGCCTAGCGGTATAACCAGAGAACGCAGTTTTGTCAGACAATCAAATCAGCAACAGGTGAAATTTATTTCTTTTTCCAACAAAAATTAACTATTGAAAAAATAAAAATAATATTTTTATGTAGAATGCAAATAAACGACGTAGTTTAGCGATTCACCAATCACAGCAACAACAGCATCAGCAACATCAACAACAAATGCGTGCAAAACCTGCCATGGAAATATATCGCCCGCCTAGTAAGTAATTTTTCTAAATGTTTCATTAGATGCATTTTCTTATAAATTTTAATTATTTACACATTAATAATTCAATAACAATAATTGCAAGTAACCAATTTAAGGAATTAAAATTAAGTAAATATTTAAAAAAATGAGAAAATAATAGTTTATAATAGTAATATCGATTTTGGAAAAACTTAAAATGAAGAATACATTATTATACTAATTAATTAAAGTGTTTGCAGATGTTAGAATGGATGGACAGCAACAAAATCGTTTAAATGTTCATGCTCAAGAATTTACAATGAATCGGGCTGGAGAATTACAAAATTCTAGGTAATTGCAAAGTTGTTTTATACATGCATATAGAGAATAAAATATAATAAATCCTTAATTAGGTCATCAATAGCAATATTTGGACCGCCCGGTAGTTTATTGCAACATTCAAAATCTAGTGGCAATATGCAGCAACAAATACATTTAAGACATCATGGTGTTCCAATGACAAATATTGGTGGTCCACGAACAATACTTGTTTCCCATCCACTTCAAATGGGTGTTGGCGTTGCGTTACAATCATCACAAATGCCACTTGTTAATTCTCCATCAAGTGGAAACATTTTACATGTAATATTTTATATTTTTAATTTATAACAACAATAAATGTTATTATAATAATTATGTATTGTTTTGTTAAAGTCTGGTCCACGAGTAAAATTTGCACCGGAACCACACATACAGCACCAGCATCATCAACATAATAATCATATCCAAAACATACAAACAATAAAAAATATCAACCCATTACAACGTTCAAAGTCTTTGTCATCAGCTGATGCTATTACACGCGGCATTGCTGGGTTAGGATTGGCACTAGGAAATGAAGCCACTGATATAGGTCAATTTCCACAAGATTTACAAACACTCATTGATAAAGCATCAGACGACCCAAATCAGTTAAACGCACGTAGTTTAATGGAGTTAGCTAGTCATGTTATGCAAAGAACTGTTGAGGGAAGAAGGTATTATACATGACAATAGTTTTCAATTTGTCATTATAATTTAAATGAATATCCTTGTTTTATAAAGATATGCTCTACCGATCGCTCGACTTTGTATTTCTATTATTGCTAAGGAGAGAAAAGAAACTTTTTTGGAAGCGTTACTCAATACCTGTCGGCAATGGTACCAAGAACGAGAAAAAGTAAATATTTTATTATTCATTGAACCATAAATTATTTTCTGTTTACATTTTTTTCAATAACAATTTTAAAAGGTGCTTGGTACACATCCAAGTGTTAAACAACCATCACGTCCGCGCTTTACAGCTTTTATGGCGTTTTTAACAGAAATGTTTTGCCAGTTAAAACGACGTCAACTACAATTACGAACACAATGCGACGGTGTACCTCCACCACTAGTTTTACTTACATTATTATCAAAATGCTGTGAGGACTGTGTGAAACCACCAGTACGATCATTATCTGAAGTATGCTATTTTTTTTATTTATAATTTAATAATTTAAATTTTATTTTAACTTTAATTCGTTTATAGATTGAATGTCTTTTTTATGTATTAACATGCATTGGTCGTGACTTAGAAGCACATTTACCACAGCAATTAGATAGTTTATTAGCTGCCGTTCGTGATGCATTTTTGAATTCAAGTGCATCAGCGCCAGCAATACGACGTACACTTTTGCAATTAATTGAATTACAAGCGTCTAGATGGCAATTACCAGGAAATACAGTCCTTTATTATTATCCATCATCTAAATAATTTTTAAAAATGAATATGATTTTTTAAAAACAAATGTGAATTAAGCATTTATTGTTTTTATTTACAGTTTAAAGTATTTTCAATATTTAAACAACATTTTGACACTATCTTCTAAAAATGTGACATTATAACATTAAGTTGCAAATAAATCATAAAGTAATAAAATTAATAATTACTGTTATTATGTAAAAATGCATATGTAAATAAATTTAAAATTATTTGGTTAATTAACTAAATACAACAACATATATAACATAAACAATATAAAATAAAAATTTTCACATAAATTTCGCATTTTGCTGCTTCTAGATATAATGTTGTAAAGAAACAATGAATTATAGTGTGAGACTACATAATGTGTTTATTAATCTCATTAGTAAATTAAGTTATTAAATGATATGTATAGAAAAAAAAAACTTAATTAAAATTTATGTCTATAAATTATTGTATAAGGATTTTTATAAATGGATTTAGTGAATTTTGATATACTTATTTAAAATATTTATACTTATATACTTTCTTGCAAATATATAATATTAGCATTTCATATTATTCTTGTTCTGATAAACCCAAAGCTTATGAATATAATTAAAATGTGTCGATTTTGACATTATTATTCTAATGAAAAAAAAATAATAATCATCATCATTTAAACAAAATCAAGCCATTTTTTAACTATCTACTTTAAAATATAACGCATATTAAATTAGTTTAAAATAAAAATATTCAAATCATTAATAAAATAAATAAACCATTTACTGTGAACTAATAGCAAAAACAAATATAAAATTTCATTTTTTATTTAATTATTTATAAATAACATAATTAAAATAAATGTTTCATAAATGTTTTATAATAATGTGATAATTATTAACAGAGAATTAAACAAATTAAAAAATAAATGAATGATAATAATAAATAATTATAATGCTTAATTTATTTAGAATAATTTGAAGAGATAATAAACTAGTCAATAAAAACAGAAATTAATTAATTATTAAAAAGTAAATAAATAAATAATAATTTTTTGCACGTGATGAAAAAAATAAATAAATAACTTATTGATTAATAATTATTTCGAACATAATATTAAAATAAATTAGTCTCTTAAATTTAATGTAATGTAATGTATATAATTAAACCATTAAGAATATACATTTATGTATAGGTTTGATTCGTAACAGCAGTTTTATTAGATTGAACAGATTTTTAAAAAAATTATCAAAGTGTAAGACTAATTTATTTAGCATAGATTAAAAAAAATTAATCAATATTAATTAAAAAGAAAATAAAAAAAGAAAATAATTGAATTATTAATTAGTTTAGAAAAATTGAATATAATAAAGAAGATTTGTAAGAAAATATTATAATTTAATAAATTAATTAATAAAATTAAGGCACATTAATACAGGCACACATAATATGCTCTACTTATCTATTGTATTTTTAAAATAATTGATTAATCCTTTTTTTATATTTTTATTATGAATTTTTATTTAATCAATTATAAAATTATATTTAATTTGTTAATTATATACATTTGCCATGTGTTTTTTAGTTTTTTTTCTTTTTTTTTTTAATTTAAGACCTTTTAATTATTAATCATATTTGAATCAATAAATGTTATTATAAACAATTTATAAAATTTTTGTTTGAATGAAAGTAATGACAGAAAGATGAAATATTACCATGATTTTGTTTTAAAAAAAATTTTAAAAAATACAAAAGTGTTGCTTATTTCTTTCTGTTTTTTATATAGATTATTAAATTAGTTATAAAACTATGTATATATAAATATTATTTTAGTAAATAGTTAAAATTCGCGTGACTTAAAAAATTATTTTTATTTATTTCTGATATTGTTATTTTGTTATTAAATTTTCTGATGCATTACGATTGCAAAAAAAAAAAGTTTTTCTTTTCATGTTGCTTTATAACAATTAAATATATCAAAAGAAAATGTTAATTAATAATATTCTTATTCAAACAAATATTTATGTTTTATAGAAAACAAAACAACACAAGAGCAATGCAGTTGTTGGTACTTTGATAAATTATGCATGCTAGAAAATTTCCACTTAACAGAAAAATTATATTAATAATTTGTATAACAACATTCGCTTAGTAAATAATATTAACGAAAATATTTCCAATAAACAGAGTTTCCACCTTTTGATCAAAAAACATTTAATTAAAACATAAATATAAAATTTAAATTGAATATTATAAATGAAAGTAATTAAATATGAAGATACCCACTCTTATTTAGCTCATATTAATTAATAATAGTTTAACGATTTAGATGCATTTAGGTAATGGTTTGAAATCTAAATCATATATAAATAAATTGTTTTATTGTAATAATTAAGCAGTAAACTTGTTTCGTTCGTTGAATTAAGTATTTCGAAATGCAGTTTACGGTGAGCAGAAAGAAAGACTATTAAAATATTTTAAGAATATCATATTTTTAATTTCTTATTTTTTTTTAGGTAATATCTTTGTTTGCTATTCTCTTAGCAATAGTAACAACAACAATAGCTGATAAATCTATAAAAAATTTGAGTAAATATGAGGAACAAACTGAAGAACAGATACAAGAACAAGAGCAACAAGGTGTCTCTATTGATGAAAATTATAGTAACAATCGTCGCGTTGGGCATGCACACAAACCAGTACACTTCACAATTCTAAGAAAAGGTAAAAATAAAGGACATTATGTTCAACATAAAAATCAAAAAAATAAACATAAAGGAGAAGATCAAGATGTTATACATACATCGTCTGAAGAGCATCATGATATATACATGACAGATGATGGTCAACAAATGATGGATAGTTCAAAATATGAAGTCGAAAGTGAAAAAGGGCACGTCGCAGCAGAAAGCCAACACTACGAACACCATGAACAACATGAACATAAGGAAAAAATAAAGATTAAACATCATCATCACCACCATCATCATAATCACATAAAAACAATTGTTAAAAAAGTTCCAGAACCATATCCAGTTGAGAAAATAGTGCATGTTCCAAAACCGTATCCAGTTGAGAAGATTGTAGAAAAAGTAATTCATGTGCCTGTTGAAAAAGTAATTCATGTTCCAAAACCTTACCCAGTGGAAAAAGTTGTTGAAAAAATAATTCATGTTCCAAAACCATATCCCGTTGAAAAAAAAGTTGAAGTAAAAGTACCTTATCCAGTGGAAAAAATAATCCATGTACCGAAACCATATCCTGTTGAGAAAATTGTGGAGAAAGTAGTTCATGTACCTAAACCATACCCAGTTGTAAAACATGTTCATGTACCCTATGAAGTTAAAGTTCCGGTTCCAATTCCAAAACCATATCCATATCCAGTTGAAAAAAAAGTTCCTTATCCCGTGGAAGTTAAAGTTCCTTATCAAGTAGAGAAAAAAATCCATGTTCCAGTTAAAGTTGAAGTAGAAAAAAAAGTACCATACCCAGTCAAAGTTTACGTTCCGCAACCTTATCCTGTCGAAAAACACCACGATAGTCATTCAGAATTTCCTTCCATATCACATCACATAGGTAAAGATAATTATAAATTCGAACAGCATAAATTCGGTGGTTTGTCATCACATGATGCTGGACATTTTGGAAGTGGACATTTGTCCAATGGGTATGATCAAAACTATGCAACAACAAATAATCAGCATAAAGTAGCAGAAGCGCAAAATCAGTATCAACAGCAAATGGATAAAAATCCAGCAAACGCCCAAGATAATTATCAACAGATTCAAAGAAACCAGCAGCAGCAATATCAAGAACAAAATCAATATCAGCAATATTATAATCAATATTATCAACAGCCACTCAATCATCAAGTGCAGGGCTTACCACATGTTAAATCAATACCAATTCAAGACGTTCACTCTTCATCGAGTAACGTAAATGCTGCAGTTGCTTCGCCAAATTTTGGTGCAAAAATTGTTAGCTCAACAGGCAATACATTCAACTATGGGACGGTAGAAAGCTTGCCACAAGCAGAAGCATTGACAGCAGCCGCCTCAAATGTTCAACAGCAAATTCAAACATATCAACCAATGCAATTAGTTCAGCTACAACCAATAACCACTTTTCAGAACCCAAATAATTTTGCAACATCTACGTAATCCATAGTAAAATTAATATATATCCTAAGCAAAGACTGTTGATTCTTACTTTTTTTTAAACATTTTTAATTTTGTAACTGTATGTTTTAAGTTTTTTTTGTAACAAATTCAAATATTTTTATAATAAAATTGTGATAATACAATAAAACGAAACGAACTTTTAACTTAAATTAAAAACCAGCAGTTTGTTGAACTAATAATAAATATTTACGCTTTTTTAATTTAGAAATTATTCAATCAACTTTTATATACATAAAAACGAAATGAAATTATAAATAAAGAAAAGGAACAACTAATTGCATTTTAAATTTTTATTTTTTTTAAATAGAAAACATTACTTAATCAAAATATATTTATTCATCATCATTTTTTTTTTATTATTATTTACAAGATTATTAAAAACTTATTATCTAAATAAATTTAAAAAAATATTAGTGTTACTAACAGGTAACTTTAACATATAATTTTTTTTCTTTCGTATTACTTAATTTCATTATTAACATGAATCAATTTTTAGTAGATTAATTGAATATATTGCATAAAAACACAAATTTTAATCACAAATTTTTATATAATATTTTAATATGCACTTTAGTAAATTTCTTTTTTATATTTAACAAAAATATCGATGCTTTTAAATTGGTAACAAAATAAAAAAAAAATATTTTAGCATAAAGTTATTTTTAAAAGATAAACTATTATTTAAAAACTTTTGATTAAAAAAAAAAATATGGTATAAGTTATTATTATTATATGTATAAGAAACACATAGTTAATAACTATACAAAACAAGTAAACTAAACAAGAAACAAAAATAACGTAAACAAATATGTTAAAAAGTGTAAAAATTTATTTACCGTATTAAAAACTAAACTATGTATTTATTATTGTTAAAAATAAAAGCACGCTTAAAAAATAACAAATAATAAAAAATAAACTTTTCTAAATTTATTCTTAATAAATAAAATTTAATATATTAAATAAACAATGAAAAATTAAACAATCAAATCACAGAAAACAAAATAAATATGGAGGTAAAAAAAATAGAAATAAAGAAATCACTCTTGCTTAAGTGCTCCGATCTCCTCCAAAACCAACTGTAAACCTTCGGTATATTGTCCAGTTTCAACATTTAACGCTAATTGACGATACTAAAAAAATTAAAAATATTTATTATTTATTAATATAGAGGTTAAAAATTAAAAAAAGAAAAACTATTTTTCTACCTTTTCAAATTCTTGACGTAATGACAAAACGGCTTTCTCTCTATCTGTTACTAATTCTTCTAAGTATTGATAACGTAATTTTTTACGTGCTCTGCACTCTCTTGCACTTTGTCTGCTGCGTTCTAATATAATAAAATAAATATGAAATAATTAATTTATTAAAACAAATAATTAAATTAATTACCTAATTTAGCTTTCATGTCAATTTTTTCTGTCGATGCCTTACGTCCAGGTTTACGTCCACGTTTTCCACCTTCTTTCCTTTCCTGAATAAATAAAAAAATCGGTTAAAACATTATACCAAACAATTTCATAACTATTATTAATAATTGTATGTTCCTGCTTAAACATGAAAATTTCTTTTAAAAATTTATAAATAAAAACGCAATTAAAAAAAGGTTAAAAAAAATTGACGTCATTTATAAAATTTGATTAAATTAAAATTTTGTAAATTAAAATAAAAGTAAAACAACCTTGAAAATTAACCTAAAAAAATTATAAAAATATATTCCGTCTCACATTTAATATCTATTTAAAAAATAATAATACTTTTACTATTAAAACGCAATTAAAACAAAATTTATACACATATAAATAACGCACTGTGATAAAAAAAAAAATACTACACGGCGCCGTCACGTAACATGCATATAAAACAAATAGCGTTAACGCTACGCACTTGGTAATTTTCACTTTGTACACTCCGGTACCTTTTAATAATTACTGTTGTTAAATTAAAACACAAAATTTCTTTTGAAAATGAAATATATATAATGATAAATAAAAAAATTGAAATTAAAAAAATTTCTACAAATTACACACATGCACATAAGAGTAATATCATGAATTATACTTTATTACTATTTACTATTGCAATCTTAACAAAAAGCAGAATATATTTCTCTTAGATTTTTTTCATCCGTAACTACGCATTAAACAAATGGTTGAAGAACAATACTTATCCAAAAAATGAAAACAAGAAAAAATAAAATAAAATAAATTACGCATCAAAAATTAACACCGTTAACAATAACGCAACAGATTTTTTTTTAAATAAAAATTATTATAAATTAACCTTATTTTCATTTTATATTTATTTAATTATAATGAATTTTATTATGTAAATTTACTTTTTGATGAAAATGCCGGTAAATAAAAATTTCAATTTTCCAATTAGATAAAAAAAAAAAGTTTACAATAAAAACCGCTACTCACTTGAAATAAAAATAAAAAATTTGTAAATCTAAAATAAAACAATCACAAACTATATATTAATTAATTAATAAAAAAAAATAGCAAAAATATTTTTTTAATTAATTAATTAATATTTTTATATTTATTATTAAATTTGTAACATTTCTATGGAGAATTATGATAATCACGACGAAAATATTTTATAGGAAAGAATCAACTACATCAGAACACTAAGAGTATAAAACTACAACTGACTAAAATATCAAACGAAAAAAAAAATACTTTTTTTTTAAATAAAAAAAAAATTAATTTGTTTTATTGTATGTATGCCGTTTAAATAAAAAAAAGTTTTTAGGCAAAATGGATAATTTTATCATGAGCTTTAATAATTATCCAAAATAGACAAAATTCAACCATTTGTTTTAAATCTATTTTTTTTATTTAATTCACAAATCATAAATACATAATAATAGTACCTACTTTCCAAAGAAAAAGAAAATTTACAACCTACTCACAAACACACAAACAATATATATAAAAGACGACGTAGTATTTTTATTTTATACAAAAGGTGGGGAAGTGATTTTAAAATCAAATTAAAACTAACATTTATAACGTATAAAAACAAAAAATGCAAATGAAAAAAATGTATACTATATTGTACAATATGCAAAAATTGCGTAGTAAAATTAAAACAAATTGCATTTTAAATATAACATTACATGAATGAATCAACGACGCAATAAAAAAAAGTGTATCGCATAGGTAAATTAATTTATTAATCATTCAATTAAAGTGTGAACCCATTTGCTCTTTTCTTACTTTGATTGTGTTGTAGACATTATGTAAATCATTGCAGCTTTTAAGTTACAGGGTGATGATATAAAATCAAATAAATATTTTATCATTTTCTTAAATTTTACTACGCAACATACAACCTCTATTTCATTAACACAATCACTTATTAAAACCCACACTAAATAAAATTCTAAAAAAAATTATTGTTGCATGCACTTGTATTGCGCAGTTGTTATTTAAAACTCTAAAATAAAATAGTCAAAACAAAGCATTTTATAGTACAGCACGAGTCGTAAGTATTTTTATTATAATTATAAATATTTAATGTTAGTATCTATGTATTTCTAATATAAATTTCTCCGAATTTGTATTATTTATATAATTTTTAATTATTTAAATAAATATTAATTTGACAAGTGAAAACATCTGATTTTTCTGCAAAGCACAAACACCCACTTTCCATATGGTTTATTAGTTCATTGATACTCAAAAACAAAAACATCACGTGATCTCTTGTTTATGTGTGGAATAAAAACAATAATAAAGATTTCTATTTAAATCTTATTGTATTCATAAATTTGATTATATTAAATTCTGCAAAATTATGTTTTCTCTTAATATATATTAAACAAATGATAATAGAATGATACAATTGTTAAATATGAATGTTTACAAAAGAAATATTGTTATGAATTTCATTGTTTGTATAATGTCAAAATAAAAATGGCGGACATCAAAATATTTACGAAAAACAATTTTTTTTTCAGCTATAAACTTACACTTAAATTTGGCTCTTCAGAAATAACCATTTCTTCGTAATCCATTTTGAATTGTCAATTTTTTATAACTACTAAACTTTGAATAACTTTAATATATGCACTTTTTTTTTTAATCAAATAAATCGTTTAATAAAATAATAACAATGTTTTTGTGTTTAATCTTTTCAACGTGTCGTATGTTTTTGTTCGATGTGTTTACAAATTTCAAGCTTTCAATACAAGGTCGTACTTTATTGACGTCAAAAAAAACCAGGTTTACAAAGCAAATATTTTTTATTATTTAACTTGATATATCGTTAACGATAATCGTTTTATACGTTTCCATATCGATGAAAAAATTTTAATTTTCTTATTGAAAATTAAGATTTATTCTAAAAAAATTTATTGCAACTGAAAAAAAAACAATTTTTATTTTAATTTAAAAAATGGTGTATTTAATTACAATAATAACAAAAAAGTATGATAATCCATGTTTAAAACAGACACGGCTTTTTGTTGATTTAAATTAATTGATGTTTGATGATGGTATTATGCATAAACAAACAAAACATAATAGAAAAAGTGTTAATAAATAAATCAGTTCAAAAGCTTCTTATGTTGGCTTTGTGGTTGATAATAGTGCCAGTAAACCTGCTGATCCAGACACGGATAAAATATAGTTAAGAACTGGCGACGTTGATCTTAAAACGTAAAAACTTGCAAGTATTACAATAGCTAAAAATAGTGCGTTATTGTAAAAAATTGAGAATGTTGTGGCTTCATAATCAGCAACTTCGTTTTTCTTCCACAAGATTCTGTTTGAAGAAACAACAAATAAAATATTAAAATCACAATTGAACAAACATTCTAAAAATTTAAATCACCTTTCGTCCTTTTCCTTGCGACTCATCTTTTTATCTTCAGCTAACAGTTTAGTCATTTCACGAGTAACTGCCTCTTCGCGTTTAACCGCCACTTTGTGTTTTAATAAGAATTTCGTATTTTTATATGCCATTGCCATTAAATATGTGGATATTCCAGTTATAACAACGAAAAATAATACTGATGGTACTAAATCCATCATGTGAATTCTCCAGTATAACCCTAAAATAGTATTTTAGTTAATAAATGATTAATTTAAAATAATTAAATAAATTTGTCGACGTGTGAATTTTTTCTGTTCTTATTTTGACAACTTACATATTGGTACGGCAGATACGATAAAAGCATTTCCATAAAATAACGCAGAGGATTTTGTGCTCACATTTCTGCTAAAATCTTGCAATAATAATTCTTCCTCTCTAGTAAAACCAGACGATTTCGTAGATGATTTTGCCATTTTAATTTATTATTACACTTTTTTTAATTAAATATATACTGTACAGCAAACAAAAAAGTCACGTTCAAATTAGACCGCACAACAGCACAAAATTAAATGTGAAATTTTGTATGAAGATGTGGAAGATTACGATTTTGAGACTCGACATACGTACTGAGACGTGTCAAAAATAAATGATAACAGCGCTAGTTTGTAAAACATTAACTAAATTATAATTTACCGCTACCTATATTAAACTAGTATAAATGTTTACTTATAAACATAATCATAATAGTTAAAGTTTGTTTACTAAATATGTTTTAACAATGGAAACAATAAAAAAATATTTACTCTATGCCATTCATTAAAAAATATTTAATTAAATCATTTGTTTAATACAACTTAAATAAAATAATGTACAAATCGATAATAAATTGAATTATTTTAAAAATGAATGAAAAGCGTTATCATAATTAACTAAACAAAGAAGCAAAAAAAATAAATAAATACTACATAATACCATCATAAATACTACTAAAAGAAATAATATGATTGTGAAACTGATATTAATTTGTAATTAAATTGTGATAAAACGTATATTTTTACAAATAATATTATATTTGTAATCGCCTTTCACCATTGTTATCATCTGTCACCTTATCATGGAATTTTACTACAATTTTATTTCAGTAAAGTACTAGATCATAGTATTCACTTAAACACATATGTTAAAAAAATTTTTTAGACTTTGACTTTAACTCTGATCACAATATAGATATCTTGTAAATTATTGTTTTTATTTATATATTAATTTTTTTATTTAATAAATTAATGTTAATTTCAGTGAAATTATTAACAGTAAAATTTTAAAAGTGCATTTAAAAATAAAATAGATTTACTTGGTTTTGTAAATATTAAGATTCTTTTTTATGTGTATTTAGTTATTATAGTTGGGTTACATAAAACATAATTAATAGATAATAAGCGTTGGTGCCTTTAAGTCATCCTTTTCTGAGTTTATTCGTGTAAAATGTTGCGACAAATCTTTTTAAATAAACAAATCACATTGAAAAATGTTGGACGCTTTTACTGTGCAACAAGTAGCTCCAAATTAATAAATGTAGATGTAAATGATAAAACTGGGGTAGCTATTGTTACCCTTAATCGCCCCCCTGTTAATTTATTAAATTTGGAATTTTTAACAGAAATAAGCAATTGTATAGATGATCTAGATACAAATAAGTCAAAAGGAATGATTTTAACTTCGGTAAGCAATGAATCTGTTTTTCTTTTTCACGTTAATTAATCATTTTCATTTGTTTTTCAATTTTATTAGTCATCAAAGACAGTTTTTTCAGCTGGTTTAGATATTATGGAAATGTACAAACCGGATGCTGAGCGCCTAAAACTATTTTGGTCAACACTACAGGATGTGTGGTTAAAATTATATGGATCCTCATTCCCTACTGTAGCTGCAATTAATGTAATTTGTTACATGTTATCTTTTCTTTAATTAATTATTCATAAAAAATTACAGGGCCATTCCCCAGCTGGTGGTTGCCTTTTAGCATTATGTTGTGAATACAGAATAATGTGTCCAAATTTCACAATTGGATTAAATGAAACAAAGTTAGGAATTGCTGCTCCCCCATGGTTTCAGGCATCAATGAGAAATGTGATCTCTATACGTGATACCGAAAGAGCCTTACTTAATGGCACTATGTTTACTACCGATGAAGCATTGAAGGTAAAATATGATTTAAATAATGTTGAAATTACACAATAAGACAAATTTGTAAATCTTATCTGTTATTTCAGATTGGATTGATTGACGAAATAGCAACAGATAAAGCTGATGCGATAAGTCGCAGTGAAATGTTCTTAAGTAAATTCAAGAAGATGTCTCCACTAGCACGTGGATTAACAAAACAAATTTGTCGTAAAAAAGATATACAAGAATTAGAAGAGAACCGTGAACATGATTTACAATTGTTTTTACACTCAATAGTTCATCCATTTGTGCAAAAAGGCTTAGAGGTGTATATGCAAAGTTTGAAAAAAAAATAGGAATAATTAAAACAAATATTTCAATTTTGTAAACTCATTTATTTCTGTTAAAAAGGTAATAATAATTAAATAAATAATGTTAAATACAATTTCTGTGTTTTTTTAGTCTTCATCAATACGATTAACTTCATTATGTATTTCCAACTGCATTAAATCAAATAATTCCCGCTGTTTGTCTAAAAAGTAATTAATTTCCATCACTTTTGATCGATTACGATTAACCTCATCACTTAAATTAAAAATAACAGAAAAATAATTTAATCCAAGTATTTCTTATTAAAAAATAAATCATTCTTACTTATGAATTTTTTCCGAAATACTAATTACCCAATCACGACTTCGTGTCATTAATTTATCTTCCCTTGCATCAATCTTTTGCATATGATTATCACGCATCCCAGCGACAATATTCAATATTACATCCTTATCTTCTAAACACTTAATACGCGCAAGTTAAAAATAAAAAAAAAATTATTGTATCAAAGATCAAAAAACATTTTTTTTTCATTACTTCCTTCAATTCATCAGGAACATTTGCCTCATCACTAGCTGCTATTTTTACGCTTATATATTTTTGAACGGCGTCTGTTATACAATCACAAAATATTGATTCTTGATCACGAAGTGTAACAAACGATGCCTGGATTTGTTCAATAAGCTCATTCATTAAATCTTTTAATGTGAGATCAAATTGTGTAATTGCTTCCTGTCATATCAAAAGATCTAATCAATTTATTGTTAACTTTTATTTATATACGTACTTCTGCCCTCTCAAATAAACTTATCTCAATCTCCATTAAATCTTGCCATGTTTTGTCTATATCATCATTGAAATTCTTAACTATAACATCTAATTTGGTGCATGTAGCATTGTATTCACTTGTTGGATCTTCATAAGATCCAGCGACCAATTCCCTTTCGATAATATACATTAATTCACGTGCAGGATTAAAATAATCAGCCTTTCGTTGTAAAAAATTATTAATAATTCTGTTACAATTCGAATTTATAATTCAATTTTGACTTATTTTATGCAGCATAAAGCAAAAATATTGAGTCATACTAACACTTGTCCTTCCTTTTGGCTTATAATTCTACCTTCATTAATACACTCATGAAACGTCTGTATTTCCTTTAAATGTAATTCATGAGATGATAATCCAAGTTTATACATTTGCTGTGTTAAAATATAAGCTTCCATACGATAACTAGAAATTTGTATATAATTTTTAATGAAAAATAAATATATAAGAAAAAAAATTTACTCCACCTATTCAAATTGTCTTCAGCGGTCTCTCCAATTTTAAGCAAAGCGAGACCATCTTCATCATTTTCAAACAATTCATCGAATAATTGATGTTCATTTAAATTTTCAACAAAACTCGCCTCTAATTGAATATCCTCTTCCAGTTTTTTAGCTTGTTTATTCCTTTCTAATATTTCTTCCTTTTCCAATTCATTAAGTTCGCGTATTTCTCGTGCATATAATTCCTGGCCATATAGACGCTCCTCATCTTTTATTATTTTATATTCATAATATTTTAAATTTGGTAAAAATGCTGCAATATATAAACGCAGCGATTCATCACCCGTTTGACTCGCAATTGGATTACCTTCTAAGTTAAGCGAATATAATTTTGTCATAAATCGAAAACGTTCAATCTATAAACGATTGTTTTCTGTTAATTAAGTAATTAATTGATTAATTGAATAAAAAATATTATAAACATACTCCCTCAAATGTATCGATATTATTATTGCCGGCACTAAATATCGTTAAATTCAGTAAGGTGTCCATATTTTCTAATTTAGTTATATTATTCGAATAAAATGTTAATACCTCGATTTTAGTTAATTTTTCAATATTTTCAATTTTCTCAATATAATTAAATGATAAATCTAATTCAACTAAATTCACCAGCATATGTAAATTTTCAATTTTATCAATTTTATTGAAATTTAATGATAATTTCGTTAAATTCGGTAATACCCACAAATGATCAATCCTTAAAATATCTTAAGTAATAAAATGTTATTAACTGTTTTAATGAAAAAATAATAAAAAATTTAATAGAAAAAACATTACTTTGAAATTCAAGACGAATGGATGATAACTCATTATAAACAATTGGATTTAATTGCGCTAAACGTCCAGCCTCACCTTTATAACCTTGTTCAACAATTGAAGTATTTATCATTGCATCGTTTATAACACCAGGCTCCAATTCTTTATGTATTACACCTAATAAAACTTTTGATCGCTCCATTTTTATTTTATAAATAAAATATATATGCACAAGTTATATGTTTGTTTGTTAAAACTAATTATACAACAAATAAAATTAATAATCAAAATATGTTTGAAAAAATTCTGTGTCAAATTTATTTTTTATTAAATCAATAAAAAGTCTAAGGTAACGCTATTGTTTATTTATATTATTTTGTTAAAAATTATTTATCTGTCTCAAGTTTGTTTCAACAATTTGGTTTTTTTAAACAATTTACAATGTCAGCATTTTTAAAGAAAAATGCAAGTGTTTAAATCAAGTAGAGTTTGCAGATAAAAGGTACATAATAAAATAAAAAGTTTTGTATCCTTTATGCTAAAATGAAAATCTAACAATCGTGTAATGAAACTCCATTGTAATATTTAAACGTGCTAAAATTGACCTACATAAATATAAATAAATTAATATTTTATTATTCATTAAATTATATTTAAATACTTATTAAAATGTTATTTAACAAAGAATTTTTTTATTTTTGTTTGATTGCTTACATAAAACTATATAAAAAATCAATAAATATATTTAAGTATTTACGGTTAAGGTGTTTGGTTTTGTAATACTTAAATTAAGATTTTATTTCAATTATCTAAAAGCATTTTATTATAAAAAAAATATTATTTTGCGTTTATTTTATTATTTCTTTCAATTTTATAATTAATAAATGTTCATTTTTTCAAAAATAAACTTCTTAAACCCTTAATTATAACGTAATAAAATTATAGTTTGCATGTCATTAATGTAATTATTTAATGAGTCAACAATATATTTTTCTTAATTAATGTCTTTTACGTTTCATAAAATATGAAAGAAGAATAAATTATAGAATAAATAAATAAAAAAGGAACAAATAATCAAATATTGTTACAAAGTAAAAGGATAGTCATAGGGTAGTTTTTGAAACAATTTTTGTAAAATAAATATTCTTTCGTCAAAGAAAAATAAATTTAAAGTTTTGTTTATGTTGCGGTAAATTCAGGGCAACAACGAATATTTTTTTTTTTTATAAAATAACAACCATGTCCTTGTTATTATTTAAATTATTTGCAAAAAAGTTCTATTATCTAACCTTCTGCAGTCAACTTTTGCAATATCAAAGTTAAGGAATTAGCTTTTCTTGTTCTTGTTTTTATTGTTGCTATTTTCATAGAAAAATCAATGCAAATTATTTGAAAAAAAAAAAGAAAACTGATTACAGATTATAGTTATCCTTATTACATTAATTAATATTAAATATTTAAATAATATGTGAAACAGAAAAAATCAATTTAAAAATAAAATGAAATAAGAAACCAAACCCGAGTACAAATCATTAAATCTTATTTGCTTGAGTTATTTAATTTTTTTTCTTAGCTGAATTTATGAATAATTCGAAATAAAAATAAAAAATTCAACCTAAAAACCGTTTGTGTGTAGCAAAAACAATATATTTATTTATAATATACTTCCTGTATGGTAAGGGTCGAAAAGTGAGTAAGGCGTCATAGTCTGTAGATTTTGTCGTTGTATTTAACCAAAATGAAAACTAAAGAAAAATAAAAATAATTGAGTTTATTATAATTAAAAATAATAAAAAATGAATACTATAAGGTGATGCAAAATTTATTTTTTAAATATGTTATTTGACTTGCATGCTCAGATATAATTTACAGGAATTGTGTATATATTGTTCAAGGTTTTAGTAGGAAAAGGATTTATTTCACCATAATTTCTTTATACGACATAATATTATTTCTTATAGTTTATAATGTAATTTTCAAACAAAAATATAATAAAAAAAACTTTATTTTATAGCGTTTTTAAGATGCACCTTGTACAAAACAATAATGCACATACTGATAATACCTGAAAAATGAAAATGAAAAAAACAAAACAAAGAAGTAAAAGGAAAAAAAAATTCCAAGCAAATTTACTTATAATAATAACAGCAGAATAACAGAAAATAGGACTCATGAGGTTTATTCACCCATAATTGTTAAAGATTAGATCGGTTCCTTTTTTGTTGTATAATAAATAAATAGATTAACTACATATATAAAAAAATCGTTTATTATTCAAAATGACCGTAAATTCAAGTAAAAAAAAAAAAAAATCAAATAAGAAATTCATTAGGCAGGAAAATGCAAAAGAAATAATAATGACACATTGCATGTTATTTGTAATGTTTTATTTCCTATAATTGGAATGGTTGAATGTATTCTTTATCGAATATGTCTATAATATATGTGCCCTATACACTTCCTTATTTAAGTAAAAAGAAATCTTTGCATATGCATTTTAGTATTCATTAAAAAAAGCGTTTAAACTTAACAAACATAATGTGATTGTCTTTCATAGTCTTTGTCTAATCTAACCACTAATAAATTCAATTAATTAATGTATTCGCTTTAATAGTAGTCTGGCACGGTTCTTGATTACACGTTTCAATATAATTAATAGACAATGTCTGTATAATGATACAGTGTATAATTGTATAACAAATTTATAATAAAAAAAGTAGAAAAAAAAATAAAAAATCGTAACGTTACATAACGACCGTGACATTGCTGGTCAATTTATCTATTACTAGACAATTTATGGCATGCCATTAAAATCAAATGAATGAATTGTTTATATCTACCATAAAAAACGAGTTGCATTTGTAATTTTAATTAAAGTAGAAATATATTCTTGGTTTTGTTTTTTTTTTCGCAAACATAAATTAATCATGTATTATTCATTGATACAAGTTTTTCATATTTTTTATATAATACGTGATACCGTTTAACTTTAGATTTATTACTCTGTACACTTTGCTTGTAAAAACATATCTAAAACATTCTTTTTTTGAATTTAAATCAAAACAATTACCGATCAATACATCAGTTAATCAATTAATTATAAAAATTAATAAATGTAAATTATATTTACATACAGAAAGGCATAGTATACAATTACCATGTTCAAGAATAAATTTGTTTAATTTTTATATGTATTTATATATTTTTTGTCCTTAATTAGTTTTTAAGTAAAATAAAAAGAAATTTATTTCTACAAAATTACAAAAAATATATTTTATCATATTAATGTCATATTAAATATAAATTTATTTATTTAGATTAAAATTTTAATATTTATTTATATATGTATATATAAAAAAATTTCTGCGTATATATCATAATCAATTTTAATCAAGGTCAATCAAAATAAATTGTGGATAACAAATATAACCGTCAATAATAAGGAAAAAGTAAAAATCTTATTGATAATCCATTAATAATAATGACAAAGGGATTATTAATCAAAAAAAAAATCGGTTTTAATTTCTATTACGATTTTGGTGTGGAAAATAATTATGAACACATGTTAATTTTTAATTAAAAAATTTTATTTTTAAATAAATAACATAAAAGAAGTTTTATAACAAAATACCTGACGAGTTTGCGTAGAAACATAATTATTATAGGGTGGTAAAAAAAAAACAATTAAATTCAGAATTCTATTTATTGAATCGATGACACTCTTTAGTCGTATATAATCAAATTTACTCAATTAATTAGGTATATTAATTTTAATCAATTAAATACATATAATGTTTAAATAAAGCAAATAAAAATTCTGAAATTTATATTAAAAATTTGTAAATAAAAAACCTTTAGCGCAGCCCTATCAAAGTAGAAAATTACATAAAATAAAAAAGCAACACAACAAATATCCATAGCAACAAAATAAATACACAAAACATAAAAATAAAGTACATGAAAAAAAAAATTCTCTTAAAAAATATTTTCTTTGCGTTTTTGTTTTACCTCAATTTTAATTTTCAATTTATTTATTATAATTTTCTCTAACAAAAAAAAACAAAATACATTTTCTGTAGTGAAATCATTCGACAAGAGCAGAAAGGATTTTATTTATTTCTTTAGTAAATATTTTACATTGCATAAAACAAGTAAAACAACTGAATGAGTAACAAAAAAAAAAAAAAAAAAAAAGAAAGAAAAGAAACTGAATTAAGATATTTATTTTGTGTAAATCCTTAAGTAAATTTAATAAAAATGCTTTGTGAAAGCATACATGTTTTTAATTAAAATTGCATAATAACAATTGATCTTGTGTTTGTGAATTTTGTTTTTGATATTTTTGCAATTTGAGTGGTTTTTTTTCGATTTGAGTGATTTTTTCTTGTTGTCGAAAAAATTGTTTTTTTTTTTTAAGTGAAAAGAAAAAACTACATGAAAGTTGTTTTGATTAAATAAAAATAATTACATTGATTTAAATAAAAGTTTTTCAATAAAAACAAATGACTTTAGTGTAAAATGGGATAACAAAAATGGATTAAAAATTGAGTAAAGAATTTTTTATTTTTGTGCTTTATCATTTAACTGTTTTTATACATAATATAAGTTTATTTTCTTTCGTATTATGACATGACATTACTAAAAAAAACCGTAATCATAAATAGAACTTTCTAATTGAAGAAGAAACAATAAAAATTATTGAATTTTGTTTAATAATTTATTTTGTAATTATGTCTGGTTCACCCTTCGATAATACATTTATAATATACTAGCTGGTATTGCCCGGCTTTGCACGGCGGTAAAATAAAGTTGTGAATATAATGAAACCCCGTTTATGCTAATTTTTAAAGTCCCGACAATATTTAGTTTTTATATTTATTTAAAACCTCCGATTTGCCTTTTCCCATTAAAAATAAACATAAAGTAATAAATTCCATAGCCTGTTGATGTATTGTTAATGCAATTCAAAATTCTATTTCAGGGATGAAAATAAAGTTTTTATCAGAGAGCCTATATTTTGTTTTACGTATATGTTCACTTTCTAAAGAGCCTATTTTTAAAAAATCAAAGCATTTATAACAATTAATAGAAGATTATTTTTCTCTAGTTTTTACGTGCATGCGTACCTGAACCAAACAAAAACTACCTATTGTAAAATTCAGCTGCATTTCTCTTTACAGTTTAAAAAACAATTAAAAATAATTAGCAACAAAACAAATTTTGTTTTTGTTTTGTAGTTTCTGCAGGTATATCGGTAGCCCGCAATAAAATTTTGTTAAACATCTCAAATCGGAAAAAACGCCGTCGTTTTGTTGTCTAAAATCAAAATTAATTTACCAGTATAACGATTTCTTTTAAATATCTAGAGTAATTAAAAAAGGTATAAAAAAATTAATAATTTAATTTTTACGGTTTCATTGTTTAAGCAAATTGAACTTGCCGTAATAATTTTTAAATAACCTTTTAAAACATAACATAAATATTTTCAGGACAATAACATTTTCTTGTATTTATAATTTGACAAATATTTCAAATAATTTGAATGATTGATCCTCCTTTTTTTAAATTATTTATTTAATTTGCAAAATACAATTAAGGATTTATATGATTCAAAAGCATATTTAACATTTTTAACAGTTGTATTTTAAATTTTTAACAGTTGTATTTTAAATTAAGCGCTTTTATTTTTCTAGTAAACAAATCTTTGCTAAACAATTCATATACTCAATCCATTTTAATTTTTTAATAGTACTTTTTCAAAAAAGAAAAAAGAGGGAGTGAGTTGTCATTATTATTTACATATAATCTAGTTTAGTTTCTTCCCACTCTACCTAAAAAGTATCAATTTTTTCCCTTATGCAAATAGTGCCAACATAATAATACACATATAGTTTTTTTCGCAGTTCAATTCATTTTAAAAAATTGTTACTTAGTTAAAACGTTAGTATTTATTTAATAATTTAGTTTTGTTAGTGGTGAAAAGAATAGTGTTGTTAGTTTCAAAAAATTATTTTTATTATTTTTTTGTTAAAATTGTTTTATTAAATAGAAATTGTAACTAATTTTAAAAGTGTAATTATTAAATAATATTCATTCATATGAATCATTGAAACAAAGAGAATTTCTAGTGATAGGTATGTATGTATATGTGTTATTGTATTTTTGTTAAAAAACGTAATAAATTTTTAATTTTAGGATCTGCTATAATAAAATGGCGTTACATAAAAGGTATTTCAATAGTACATTTTCAAAATAGAAAAGGAGAATAGAGAATAGAGAGTGAGTTGGAATTATTATAATATAGTTTAGTTTCTTCTCCCTCTACCTAAATAGTGTCAATTTTTTCCGCTTCTACAAAAATTTTTCCACCTCTACAAAATGTTACAGAAACACACGAAAAAATCGGACTTTACTTTATATATTAGATTATTCATTATTTTATTATTATTTTTTGTTTTTTTTTGTTGTTCTATTGATGAATTTTATATAACACTAGCTGGTATTGCCCGGCTTTGCACGGCGGTAAAATAAAGTTGTGAATATAATGAAACCCCGTTTATGCTAATTTTTAAAGTCCCGACAATATTTAGTTTTTATATTTATTTAAAACCTCCGATTTGCCTTTTCCCATTAAAAATAAACATAAAGTAATAAATTCCATAGCCTGTTGATGTATTGTTAATGCAATTCAAAATTCTATTTCAGGGATGAAAATAAAGTTTTTATCAGAGAGCCTATATTTTGTTTTACGTATATGTTCACTTTCTAAAGAGCCTATTTTTAAAAAATCAAAGCATTTATAACAATTAATAGAAGATTATTTTTCTCTAGTTTTTACGTGCATGCGTACCTGAACCAAACAAAAACTACCTATTGTAAAATTCAGCTGCATTTCTCTTTACAGTTTAAAAAACAATTAAAAATAATTAGCAACAAAACAAATTTTGTTTTTGTTTTGTAGTTTCTGCAGGTATATCGGTAGCCCGCAATAAAATTTTGTTAAACATCTCAAATCGGAAAAAACGCCGTCGTTTTGTTGTCTAAAATCAAAATTAATTTACCAGTATAACGATTTCTTTTAAATATCTAGAGTAATTAAAAAAGGTATAAAAAAATTAATAATTTAATTTTTACGGTTTCATTGTTTAAGCAAATTGAACTTGCCGTAATAATTTTTAAATAACCTTTTAAAACATAACATAAATATTTTCAGGACAATAACATTTTCTTGTATTTATAATTTGACAAATATTTCAAATAATTTGAATGATTGATCCTCCTTTTTTTAAATTATTTATTTAATTTGCAAAATACAATTAAGGATTTATATGATTCAAAAGCATATTTAACATTTTTAACAGTTGTATTTTAAATTTTTAACAGTTGTATTTTAAATTAAGCGCTTTTATTTTTCTAGTAAACAAATCTTTGCTAAACAATTCATATACTCAATCCATTTTAATTTTTTAATAGTACTTTTTCAAAAAAGAAAAAAGAGGGAGTGAGTTGTCATTATTATTTACATATAATCTAGTTTAGTTTCTTCCCACTCTACCTAAAAAGTATCAATTTTTTCCCTTATGCAAATAGTGCCAACATAATAATACACATATAGTTTTTTTCGCAGTTCAATTCATTTTAAAAAATTGTTACTTAGTTAAAACGTTAGTATTTATTTAATAATTTAGTTTTGTTAGTGGTGAAAAGAATAGTGTTGTTAGTTTCAAAAAATTATTTTTATTATTTTTTTGTTAAAATTGTTTTATTAAATAGAAATTGTAACTAATTTTAAAAGTGTAATTATTAAATAATATTCATTCATATGAATCATTGAAACAAAGAGAATTTCTAGTGATAGGTATGTATGTATATGTGTTATTGTATTTTTGTTAAAAAACGTAATAAATTTTTAATTTTAGGATCTGCTATAATAAAATGGCGTTACATAAAAGGTATTTCAATAGTACATTTTCAAAATAGAAAAGGAGAATAGAGAATAGAGAGTGAGTTGGAATTATTATAATATAGTTTAGTTTCTTCTCCCTCTACCTAAATAGTGTCAATTTTTTCCGCTTCTACAAAAATTTTTCCACCTCTACAAAATGTTACAGAAACACACGAAAAAATCGGACTTTACTTTATATATTAGATGAATATATTAATATAATTTTTTAATTGACTTTTATTGCTTTGAAAATATGTATTTTCATTATTATTAATTTTAATTGATTGAATTTGACATATATTTTTATGAGAAAATCACAACGCATAAATTCATTTATATTTTAAATAAGCAATTCTCTTTGAAACAAATTTGTATTCTGTTAGCTAACCTTTTTAACGAATTTTTTACTTCGGTATTATTTTCGGAAAAAACAAATAAATTTTTTTTTTAAATATTTTAATAGTAAAAAAATACATTTTACAATGTAAAAACTTTATAAAATATTAAATTTAATAATTATACGTTAAGGAAATATAAAAATATAAATGATCAATATTTAAATGTTATGGGAGAATTACCATACTTTGGACTATTATAGTTTGTTGAAATATTATTTAAATATGTTAAATATTTTTGTAAAACTTTTTATTATTTTTTTAATAGAACTTTTTATGTAATTTTAAAAATAAAATTATTTAAATTTTCAATTCGGTCAAATTTAAATTAAAAACAACAAACATGAGGAGTTGTTTATAAAAAATAAATGTTTAAGTGAAGGTGCAAAAATTTTCTTATTTTATAATCATATCATAATAAATTATTATCGAAAGTGTTAATTTTTAATTTAATTGGTTTAATTCACATACTTTTTTTTGTCTTTACATAATAAAAGTTAACGCCGAAATATAAACGACTTTCGAACATAATAAATTCTGATTGTTATTAGACTTTAATTAAATAAATAAAAAATAAAAAACTCATATGATTAAGTAAAATAAAAAGTTAACAAGAAAATTGCCCTTCAACCGAAATTTATGTGGTACAATTATTTATGTCATTTATATGTGACTATATCTAAAACATGTGTTGTAAGGTGATTTCTTATTATTTATATCGCGATGGATAAACTGAATAATCGTTAATAAATCAATAAACAAAAATTGTTCACTGTTTATAATAACATATATAAATAATTATTACTTAAATATTCATGGTCATATCAATTATTTTATTACGTAAATTATATATAATTTAAAGAAATTTTTTATAATGCTATCTTTCTTAATAATCTAACCCTTAATTTGGACTTTGTATTATCATGTTTGTTTTTATTATTAAAAGTTTTTGTCTTGCAATGATGTATTGAAGCAATAGTAAATAATACCGAAGATATGTTGAGAATGTAATTATTCACTCAAGTTATATATAAATCGTTAAAAAGTTGAATTTTTTTTATTATTATTTATTAATTTAAACTTTATTATTTAATATTAGGATAATATCTAGAAGGATATTTTATAAATTTGTTATTAGGTAACATTTGTAACGCTCTGTAACGGCAACATTTATGAAATTGTGTTTCATTAAATTATATTATGTATTTTTAGATTAAAATTCGTTTATTTATTTTTAGAGTTTATTAATTTAAGGTCATTTTTATTCACGTCAATTGTTTATGTTTTATTTTATCAATTATTATTTTATTCATAGGATTGTTATTTATAATAACTTATTTAAAAATAAATAGCTATAAATAAAAACAAAATAAATTGTTATGATTTTTCTTTGATTATTTCTAAGTTTTACTTGAATAAAAAAAAAATTATTTAATTCTATTTAATATTAAGAAATTTTACATGATATAATATCAATTTATCGTATGCATTATAAAGATTTTTCTGTTCACTATAATTTTTCATTATACACAAAAATAATAATTTGTGATATTAAAATATTTCAATGCAACATAAATTTATTTTTAAAAATCAACAAACAAATAAGAGATAAAAAACACATATAATAAAACAAGTAATGATTGACAGATAATAAATAATGGTAAATTAAAAATAATACATATATAATTGAAAAATGATATTTTTAAATTTTGGAGAAAGCGATTTATATTTTCGTTTTATTTAGTAACAAAACATGTACCAGTCATAATTATTTAAAAAAAAATCATAAAAACAAGTTTTGTTTTCTGTTAAATTAGTAATTTTTATTGTTTTTAGCCTCTATTAATTATTTCATGTTGTAGGCGTTTTTCCTTACATTTATTTATAACAAGGTAATAATCACAAATGTGAAAATTTCTTGAATAAACTGTACAATAGTATTAATAAATTTGTTTTTAAATTGAATTTATAATACGATAATTAAGAAATTAAGGAAAAAAATCATGAATCGTTATACAACACTGAGTCAATTAGGTGATGGTACCTACGGTACTGTTGTTTTAGGGCAACGCAAAGATACCGGTGAAAAAGTTGCAATAAAACGCATGAAACGAAAGTATTATTCATGGGAGGAAGCAATGAGCCTACGAGAAGTAAAAGTTAGTACAATTTGCTGAAATTATAAACAATTCTTTAATATAATATTTATTTGTTTTATTAGTCATTAAAGAAATTATCACATGCCAATGTTGTTAAATTAAAAGAAGTAATACGTGAAAATGATATATTGTATTTTGTTTTTGAATATATGAAAGAAAATTTATATCAATTAATAAAGGATCAAGATACACACTTTCAGGAAATAACAATAAAAAATATGTTACAACAGGTAGTTTTTGAATTTTTTCAACAGAAGATTTATAACTAATAATACTAATATTTTTTTGCATTAAAAGGTATTATGTGGTTTAGCATTTATGCACCGACATGGTTTTTTTCATCGTGATTTAAAACCTGAAAATTTATTATGTTGTGGACCTGAACTTGTTAAAATAGCTGATTTTGGATTAGCAAGGGAAATTCGGTCTCGCCCGCCTTACACGGACTATGTGTCAACAAGATGGTAATTTAATAATAATTATTACTTTACTTATGCTTCATGAAATTTACATTTTCCTGAAACAATAATAACAATATATTGTTTTTATTATAAATATTTTGTTTTTCTTTTTGTATTTAATTACAGGTATCGAGCGCCTGAAGTTTTATTACATTCAACACGATATGGAGCCGCTATTGATTTATGGGCTATTGGCTGTATAATGGCTGAATTATATACCTTTCGTCCATTATTTCCTGGTTCTAGTGAAGTTGATCAATTATTTAAAATATGTTCTGTTTTAGGAACTCCAGATAAGGTAAATTATCACAAAAAAAAAAATATAATTTCATTAGTTATGCTTTTCATGATTATATTTCAATGATTAAACAATAATTTTTCGTTTTAAAGAATGATTGGCCAGATGGACAACGGTTGGCATTAACAATTCAATTTCACTTTCCTGAATGTCCAAAAGTACCATTAGGCTCATTAATAACAAGAGCTTCGAGTCTTGGTTTACAATTATTAATTGATTTACTACAATGGGATCCAGAAAAACGTCCAACAGCACAGCAATCACTTAAATATCCATATTTTCAAGGGGTAAAACGTACTTCAGCATTGTCAGCTAATAATATAAATTCGCAAATACAAAATAATCAAATTAATCAACAACAGCAATTAAGTATTAATAATAGTAATAATAATAACAACAATCGTAATATAAATAACAAAGACATTAAACAAATTGATGTTAATCAACAAAATGATATTAAAAAAACTTTACAAGAAAATTTAATAAATGATGATATAAATAATAATAAAAATAGTAATAATATTAATATTGAAAATAAAAATATAAATAATGATAATAATTATATAAATAAAGTTGATACTGTGATCAATAATATTGAAAATATGCATTTAACGAACGGAATCAATTTTAGCATATTAAATGGTAATTTATATAAAAAGAATCAACAATTAAATAAAAATAATTATAGTAATAATAGTGATAAAGATACAATAAATTCTACAACAGATACAACAATAACAACAGCATCAACAAAAATTAATTTATTAAATAATTATAGTAATCGTAAAGCAAATAATATTGTAAACAATAATAATATTAGTAATAACAATGTTGCAAAAAAACATATATCAAATGACAGTGACAATAATAATAAAAGTGAAGTAACTATTGAACAACACAACAATACAATAAATAAGAAAAATAGTGAAAAAATTAATGATGTTTATATAAATCGTGGTTTGATAAATGATAATATAGATAATTATTATTTTAATAACGCTATTAATAAAAATTTAAAATCGTTTTCATTGTATGAACAGCAAAACATAAGTAATATTGGTAATGGTGGTTTTTTTCTACATAACAATAACAGTAATAGTAATGTTAAAGACAATGGTAATGGTAAAGTTTATAATGCATTTTCAAAACAAAAATTAAATAATCCAATTGTGCAAATATTACCAACAACTGTTGTATCATATAAAAAAGAAGATACAAATGAGAGTTATTATAAAATACGTAAATCAGCTGTTAGTCAACAAGCAAAACAAACACCTGTTAAATCAATGTGGACAACAGCAAATGATGGCTATGAGGATGACGAATTATCAAGTATTTTAGGGTGAGTAAATTTAAATTATTTTATTCTAATGTTGTATCGAACAATTTATGTTAATATTTTAATTATTAAAATAAATTGCCAATCAATAATAGTATATAATTGATTATTTATTATCTTTATATATAAAAGAACAAAAATAAAATCATCCAAATCAAATGAACGTAATGTATCTACGTTTAAATTAGAAGATTTATTTGGGACAGTTCCTCAAGCATATCCAAAGGAAACAAAAGGCACAAAATATCCCAATACTGTACCAATGGCCAGAGATTCTTCAATACGTAATAATAATTTATTTAATAATATATTAGATGATGATATTATCAATAGTAAACCAGCCCATTCTAGTGCTAGTATAGCACCTAGGCGACGTCAGGCACAACAACAAGTGTTTGTGACAAATAATAGGTAAAATAAAATGATTGATAATATTCATAATTAAAAACATATATTAAAGATGAAAAACATTTTTTTTTAAACTAATTAGAAGTCTTGTAAACGGTTTATTAGGACAACCGCAGCAGACAAAGAGTAATTTTTTTCCGTGGGAAGAGGTTAATAAATTTTCAAGTGAGCCTAAAAAAGGATGGACTTTATATGATCGTGGTAATTTGTTTACTTTATATTTCAGTTATTTATTTATAATGCATATTTTAGAAAATATAATTTTTAACATTATTTAAGGTGATATGAATTACGATCAAAGCATAACTAATGATATTAAGCATCGACCTGATTGGGCTGCAAAATACCTCAATAAATAATACCATTTAATTTATTACTTATTAACTAAAATTCATTAAAATTTAACTGTGATATAACAAATAAATAAATAATAAATTTTTATATATTAATTTAGTGGATAATAAATCTTTTATTTCAAGTTAAGTTTAAAAATACAAAATTAATAGATTAAATAATTAGAATTTTTTACTTTTTTGAAATGTTAAAAATTACTAATAGTAGATATTATAATTTGTTATTTACGATAGATAACAATTAACAAAAAATAAACAATTATAATTAAAATAATAAATGTAATAACAGATTTAAAAAATTCTAAATGTAATTTAATAAATAATTAAATTTAATTTATTATATATGTAGAAATGTAATAAATGTTATTTTAAAAGTTAATTAAATATTAATTTCATTATTTTAATTAAAAAAAAAATAATTACTATTATCATGAATGCTCTAAATTTATATTACATAGTTCTTTTAATTAATTACTTTTCTTTTTTATATTTATTAAAATTTTTATGAGAATTTCGGTTTTACTTTAAAAGATAATAAATTTATTTTAGAAGTTGATAATAAGTGAGTTGTATGGGAGTAATTGATATTATTGAAAAAATTATGAATGATTTGTTTAATCTGACTTTAAACAAACAAGACTTTTATATATATATTTTTAAAAATCAGTTCAATTTATTTTGAATTCAAAAAGTAATATTAACGTTAAAGTTAATATGAAACATTAGTGGCATTTGCACTTTTTTAGTTGCAATTAAAAATAAATTAAAGATATATTATTATAAAATTAATTTGTATCGCTATAATAAAATAAAAATTATTTATAAACGAAATTTTATATGCTTGAGGAAAGGTTTATAGTAGAAAATGAAAACTTGTTACTAATCAACTTAATATAAAAAAGTACAATTAAATTGACTGAATTATTTACAATGTTCACATAAATATTACTTCTAATGAGCTAAAATTAATTAACTGTAATTTACAAAATAGAAATATTGAAAATCTATTAATAATCCTACGCAGGCACAAGCTGAACACATTTTAAAAATATGTGTGAATGTGCATTTTTCATCGTCTGCTTTATTTTTTTTTTAGTTTCTAGATTTTGCTCTACATTGACCATTGAAATTATATTTTTAATTATTTTAATTAAATTGTTTTGATATAATAATAATATAAAAAATTTATCGCTCTTAATATGCGTAAAAGTTATTAACGCGGTTATTGCATAATATTTATTTTTTCAATTACATAATAAACAGTTAAATGTTTTTTATTTAATTTTTTAATGTTTTGCTTTATTTAATATGTCTAATAAATGTAAATATTTTTAGTAGTATAAATTAATAATCAAATTTTTTATCTTTATCATTTTATTATTTATTAATATTATAAGGTAAAATGGAATAATCTTGGAAAAATTGATAAGAAAAAATATGCGAAATCTTCTTTTAAATTTTTTTGAATCTATTAAAAACTTTATTTAGACTTATTAAAATGAAATGACCACAAGAAAGGCTAGATAATATCATAGTTTTCAGGATATATTGAACGATTATAAATATTTTGGCTTTTATAGAATCTATAATTTGGATACGCTTCAAGAAAAATTGCATGATAAATTTGTAAAATTTCGTTATATAATGAACAAAAAATTTAATTCGAAAAATAATTAAAATTTTATTACATTTAACTAACAAAAATTCTCAAAATTTAATAACCGAAAAATAATAAACCAAATGGAATAAAACTAAAATGATGAGTAATTGAGTTGTTTGTTAATTGACTATATATTTATGTGTTTAATTTGATGAAGTAAAATACGCATTCACTTGTTCTGTTTATAATTTCGGTCTAATTATTAATAAAAAAGATTTTTTTTATTATTTTTTATATTTATTTAATTTTTGCATTGTTATAAAATTTATCTAATACAATTCTTATTTACAAGAAATGACATTGGCTTAATATCTGTTACCGTGGGATAAAACGGGGGCAGATTGGTATTGGTGGCTTGGGGCCTGGCTGTAAGCACCATGAGATGAAGCTGAGGATGCGTGGTAAGCAGCAGCAGCTGGAGCTTGGTGGTAAGATTGAACAGCTGGACGATATGCGGCTTGAACTGGGGCAGCAGCGTAATTATGTTGAGCTTTGTATCCAGCATCTTCACGGTGAACAACAGCGTTGAATCCGGTATGTTCATCAGCAGTATAGTCTACAATACGACGATGACCATCTGGTTCGACAAGGGAATATTGTCCTTGAACGTAATCTCCTTTACGTGTTTCTTGTTGGCTTTTGATATCTCCAGTATGTTCATCATGGACAGAATAGTTGAATTCATATTCGGCTGGAGCATCATAATGTCCACCATTGTATGCAGCGGCATGATGTCCACCATTGTATGCAGCGGCATGATGTCCACCATTGTATCCAGAGTTACCACCATAGCTTGCAGCTGAAGCTACAGCAACGAAGGCTAATACAGCAACAAACTTAAAAAAAAATGTATATATATCAAATAAAATAATGTTTATAAAATTAATTCAATAAATTACTTTAAATGCCATTTTTGTTAAATGAAGAATTGAATTTAACTACTTGTTGTTTATTTAAAATCGAGAAGATTAATGTATCGTTTAACAAAATTAACGGACTATTTATATCAATAAAAATGTATTAATTTTTTTTTTTACATATTTGAATTGTGAGGGAGATTGCAATTTATAAAATTTACATTTACTTTATTTTTTTACGTTTATAAATTTTTTGTTATAATTTTAATTAATTTATAAGTAGAAGAAGAAAAATATATATCTGTGTAAACAATTATGTAATTTGTAACTTTTACTATTGAAATAAATGAAATCAACACATGATATGCGTAAAATAAACAATGAAAATGCATTTACATTAATGATAACACATTACTTGTTTAGTAAGAATTTTATATGGTCTATAAATTATTTAAGTAAATATTGAAAATTTTGGTGAAAGGATGAAAGTAATAAGAAATTGCATAAAATTAAATTTACAATACGAATATATGGTTACTTATCATTATTTACGCTTTAATATTATTAAATTGTAAAAAGTTGTCAACGACGCGATTATTATAAATAGTTAATAACATTTTAGCAGCATTATCAGTCAGTTATACACATTTGTTAAATAAACATATATCTTGATTTAACTTTTTAAATAAAAATGGCATTTAGAGTAAGATTAATAAATTATTTTAAAGATTAATAATTTAAAATTATAACGATTTATATTTATAGTTTGTTGCTGTATTAGCCTTCGTTGCTGTAGCTTCAGCTGCAAGCTATGGTGGAAACTCTGGATACAATGGTGGTCATAATTCTGCTGCCTACAATGGTGGACATTATGATGCTCCAGCCGAATATGAATTCAACTATTCTGTTCATGATGAATATACTGGAGATATCAAGAGCCAGCAAGAAACACGTAAAGGAGATTACGTTCAAGGACAATATTCCCTTGTCGAACCAGATGGCCATCGTCGTATTGTAGACTATACTGCTGATGAACATACCGGATTCAACGCCGTTGTTCACCGTGAAGATGCTGGATACAAAGCTCAACATAATTACGCTGCTGCCCCAGTTCAAGCTGCATATCGTCCAGCTGTTCAAGCCGCATATCGTCCAGCTGTTCAAGCCGCTTACCGTCCAGCTGCTCAATCTTATCACCAAGCCACAGCCGCTGCTGCTCACCATTCATCATCAGCTTCATCTCATGGTGCTTATAACCAAGCTCCAAGCCATCAATACCAATCTGCTCCAGTTGTTGCATCACATGGAGCCCATAACCAAGGTCCAAGCCACCAATACCAATCATCCCCCGTTGCTGCTTACAACAAACAATATTAATTTTTTCAACAAATCAATTAAGGAATTTAATTTAAGTTTCATGAATTTATGTTTATTCCACAAATTTAAATGTATAGTTAATTAAAAATAATAAAATTATAACAAAATATAAATATTTGTATTTTATTAATGATGAACTTTGTTTGATAAACAATCAAACAATTAATTGATTATGAATATCAAATGAAATTATGTTTTTAGTATTACCACCATATAATGGTCACAAAAAATTTCAATTTATATTTTCGTTTATTGATTTACTATTAAATTCTGCTGCTTTTAGATTAGATATAATTTTTACTCTAACTCTCGTAATTTCTTGAATTATTAAGTTCTTTTATTTTATGTCATTTACGTAATAAATAATCTCTATTTACTAATATTAATAACATGATTATATTATATTGTACTTAAAAAATTTTAGTATTCAATGACTTTATATGAATATGCATTGTGTATAAATATCAGAATTACGATAAAAATGGTTTGCTTATAAATCTATTTGTTCTGTAGAAATTATTATACAAAGAGTTATTTATAAATTCAATTCGTTTTAATAGTTTACCCTTATCTTATATTTAAAAAATATTTACATCATTGGAAAACTATTAATAACAGTTTAGAAAAAGATAACATTCAATTGAGTCATGAACATTATTTGGCGTATGGAGAACGTTATTATTATATTTATAGAAATGCTAAACATAATTTAGTTTTGTTCTTCAACCGCAATGTCTGTTATTCCTTTCCATTTTCACCACTAAATCAGAATAACTGTGAGCCCCAATAATTTGTTCTAAATGAGTACTACGAATAATTATTATTTTAATTATAGTTTTTATTATTACTAAATTAATATTATTTTTTTTTACAATTGTTTCCTAGATTATATAAGATTTTTTGCAGTATAAAGCTTATAAAACAAAAATTATTATGAATTTAATACTGTTTTTGTTCGGAATTTTCATAATTCAATGAGTCAGATGTGGCAATTGGTGCGTAAGCAGAATGAGCATTTGCAGCAGTGTTGCTTGAACCGTAATTTGCTGATGGTAAGTTATAAGATGGTGCACTATTATATTGCTTGGGTGCGTAATTGGTTTTCTCGCGACGGACTACAGCATTGAATCCATGTTGTTCATCAGCAGTGTAATCAACAATACGTTGGTAACCATCGGAATCAATTAAAGTGTATTGTCCCTTGACATTGTCTCCATCACGGTGCTCTTGTTGAGTTTTGATATCTCCAGTTTGTTCATCATGGACTGAGTAGTTAAATTCATATTGAGCTGGTGCATCATGTTGGTATTCTTTATTGTATGCAGGAGCTGTGGAATGATATACTGGAGCTGGTGCAGAGTGATAAGTTGGAGCTGGTGCTGAGTTAAAAGCTGAAGCTGGCGCAGAGTGATATGCTGGAGCTGAGGATTGCTGAACATGAGCAGCAGATTGGTAAGCTGGAGCAGATGATTGGTAAGCTGGAGCAGATGATTGGTGTCCTTGAGCACTGGACTGATGAACTGAAGCTCCAGAATTGTAGACTGGTGCAATAGATACTGGTTTATAGGTTGGAGTTACAACAACTGTAGATTTGTAAGCAGGAGTTCCAATATATTGCGGAGCTTCATTATCTTCCTCAACTATAGCTTTTGAGCCTTGTGAGTAATTTGAAAAATCTACAGCAGCAGCAGTAGCACATGCCAAAAAGGCGAATGTAAGAACAAACTAAAAATAAAATTATTGTTGTTATTAATGCAAACCTATTTTTTTATCCGTTTGAACTCACTTTAAATGCCATAATTATTTTGTTTAGTGAACAACCGACTTTTGTTGATTACTGAACAATGGTTTGAAGTTGTATGACTTAATATAAAACAAAACTCACTATTTATACCCAAAAATGATTTTTGTATTAAACCATCTGTGTAGTGTAGAAACTGAAATTTGCAAATCATCAGCTGTATTTTTTGTTGCATTTACAATTGTATTTTTAAAACCAAAAGTGATATAAATTGTAATATATTTATATTAACTTACAAATACAACGATGCAGACATGTGTCTTTATTGAAATTATAGGTAAATTATTACCTTTCTCTAGAGAACATAATAAGAAAATAAATAAGAAAACAAAGAAATTTATCGCACGAGGGCAACATATAACTTTTTTTTAACATTTAATTACAATCAATATTTATAATCACAATATAAAATCTTGTTTTTATTTGTTTACAATTTTAATTCATTTAAAATATTTAATAAAATCTTGCACTCATTATAAAGCCGTACATAAGCTACAAAAACAATTATGCGATGGTGCAATTAGGTAATCATATAAATATTGTTTTATAGGGATACAAATGAAACAGGAAATTTTTTTTCTTAAAAAATAAAATATATCGTTAAATCCAAGAAAGACTTTCTTTCTCTTTATAATTTATTTTTTGCTTCATTAAATTTTGAGGAGTTTTTTTTTATGTATATCTACACTGTCACTTTTATTTACCATAATTTAAAATAATAAATCTTATTTTTGTGGAGCGGAACTTAAATTTAGTTTTACTTTAATTTTAATTATACGGAATTTTTCGTTTTAAAAGTTTAGTAATAACTCAAAATCTTTCAACAAATTTTCCGCATGCTTAATTAATGATGTATTAACTTTATCTAATTTATGCTGCATGGCAATAAAGTTTAATGATAAGTTTTTATTTAACTTTTATTTGCCATATTAGTTAATTAAATTAATAATTTATTAATAATTAATAATAATTTAGTATAAATTTATTAAATAAAATAAAAGAAACATAATTAAAATTAGTAATAAACATTCGGCAATTGGTTCAATACACACTTGCCGTTGCGGTTAGAAGTTTTTCGAATGGACCTAAAAACAGTAGGCACAACACGTGTTTAAAATTTGGGGAATGTGGTATGTCGACTATTAAGCAAGCATATTTACTATACATTGAAATATAGTAGAGCTTTTTTTTATAATTACAATATCGGGCTTTGTTCTAAAGAAAGTTTTATAACAATACCAACATATAAAACTAAAGCAAAAACTATTGGAACCAAATACAGCCGAATGACACTAAATTCGGGTAATAAAACTTCAAAATACTAAAATGATTTCTTTACTTAGACAGCAAAAAATGGAATATATAACCAACGGATGAATTAGTACAGCAATTCAACATCCCAACATTTCAAAAATGTACACAATTACCTCAAATTTCACTTTTTAAATAGACAGAGCAGCGTTATGCTATTTACAGGTTGGAGCTGCGACGTAATTTTAAAACATTTCAATTTTGTTATACAAGAAATATCAGAAAATAATAATAACATTATAAATAATTTGTTATACAAAAGAACACATTTTAAAAATAGATTTAAAAATAACAAAGCTTGAAAAACTAAATTAAAACGACTGCACAAAAATATTTCAAAAAATTAAAATGTATTTCCTATTTCTAAACCAAGACTAGTTTAGATCTAATTATAGAATAAAAATCTATTCCAAAGCATTTAAAAATAATAAAAAAGATAATTTTATTTTTAAAATAGTTTATTATTTATTATAATTAATATATTTACAAATGTTAGGCATAATCAATAGGAATTAGTAGTTTGGTGTTTAATAGTGAGCTGGTGCATTGTATGCGACGGCTTTGGTTGGTGCATAAGCGGCTGGGGCTGCTTTGTATGCTGGAGCTGAGTTGTATTGTTTTGGAGCATAATTTGTTGGCTCACGACGTACAACAGCGTTAAATCCTGAGTGATCATCGGCGGTGTAATCAACAATGCGTTGGTAACCATCGGCATCGATTAAAGTGTATTGTCCTTTGACGTAATCTCCGTCACGTGTTTCTTGTTGACTCTTGATATCTCCGGTATGATCATCATGAACTGAATAGTTGAATTCATATTGGGCTGGAGTATCGTAATTGTATTCCTTGTTGTATGATGGAGCTGCGGCTTTATAAACTGGAGCAGATTTGTATACTGGAGCTGGGGCAGAGTGGTATGCTGGAGCAGCAGCTTGATATGCTGGTGCAACAGCTTGATATGCTGGTGCAGCGGCTTGATATGCTGGAGCGGCTGAATGATATACTGGAGCGGCGGATTTTAGGATTGGGGCAGAGTGGTAAGCAGGTGCAGCAGAATGAATAGCTGGTACGGAGGCATGATGCGTTGGTACTGCGGAATGGTAGGCTGGAGCGGCAACAGATTTGTAAGCTGGGGCAGCTACTACTGGAGCTTTGTAAGCTTGTGTGTATTCTGGGTAGTCAACAGCAGCTGCTGCGGCACAAGCCAGAAGGGCGAAGGAAAAAACAATCTATTGATAAAAAATTATTCGTAAAGAAGATTATAACAAGTAATTCAAATAATAATAATAATAATACGATAAAACTAACTTTGAATGCCATTGTTGTTTTAAGTTTTATTGTTGATTACTGAACGATGAACTCTCGAAGTATGATTATGCTTAAAATTAAGCAGACTATTTATACTTAAGTTACCAATTTCAAAACACGACTCATTAAAATGAAAATTTAATAAAATATCTCATTTAACTGCAACTTGCAAAAATTACATCAGCCAAATCGATATTAATATTTTTTTTTTCATTATTTTTCTCTCTTTTTTTCTTCTTTAGTTGTCGAATGGTAAGCACATGTGTAGCGGTTTGTATAAGTATAAAAAAATTACCTTTCTCCTTCTTAAATATAAGAAAAAATTAAATAATGAATTAAAATTTATAACAAATAAAAATATTCACAATTAATAATATTTCTACCAATTGACAGTTAACACGTATTTTTGCAATTAAATGAATAATGTTTGCATTAATTGTCCACGAGAGTTTTTTTTTTACTCAATAATAATTATAATTATTATAAATTAATTCATATTTTTCGCAATTTTTAGGTCCATTGTGATTTAATGTATAACGAAATATTAAATTCAATGTTAATGTTTTTTTTTTCATCGTGCTCTAATTATCTGTTACTTTGTGACATTCGTTTTTTTTTGTAACTACAATGGCTGTTAAGAGAATTAAGATTAATTAATTAATATGTCTAATTTTTGTATGAAATATATTGATAATTTCTTCTCTTTATATTTCAATAATAATTACTAATTTTAAGGATTCTAAGAAATAATAAATTTAATTTGTATAATTTAGTTAAGAATATATATAATATTTATTTAATATACTATTTTGTTTTGCTGTGGAATAAAAATTACATTTTTTAAATTTTAAATCTTAAAACAATCATACTTTTACTAATACTATTTTCTTATATTTATATACTAATAAAGAAAATATAATAAATAATCGTAATTTATTAATGAAAATATTTTATTTAGCATAAAAAGCAACAATTGCAATTAAGCACAAGCATTATATATATATATATATATATATATATATATATATATATATCAAAATAATTAATTTAAAAGTTAATTAATAAATAAACGGTGTATTGTTTTTTAATTTGACAGATTTAGCTTTTGATATTGCAATGTGCCTTTTAAATTAACTATCGTAATTATTATTAAACCAAAAAAAAAATTAATAAATTTAAAATGAAAAATGATTTTAAGCAAACTATGATTTAATAGTTTTACTACACAATCGTCTTATTATAAGAACTTTTGTCGTTGAAAAGGGATTTGATTATTTTTTAATATAAATTAGCAGAATATAACTAACAGAAAATAGTATTCTAATATTCAAAATGCTTATCATACAATAATTTTATATTAAATTTCTAAAATATTATAATTGAAACGACGAATATATTATAACGACGGTTATATTGACACAAATTCAAAATTTTCAAAACCTGCCGTGAGCCACATCCGCGCCATTATAACTCAATGTATTAACATTAATTTGTTTAAAGTTGCTATAACCAATGCATGAAATTAACCAGACTTCTACTCTAAGAAGCGTGTTTTTCAGAAATGTTTCAGAATATAAGGGGCCTTTTAATTTACTGTACCAAATAACACCTCTAACTTTTATCTAGTCATGTTCTAAATCGTTTATAGTAGGTATGCAACAAAATTTGTATTAAACAAAAATATCAGCTGAACTACAGTTTCATCTGAAAAACAGGAAATTGTTTAATATTATCCCAAAATACCACTGCGACAATATGCTAATGAGAAAAAGGAATTGATAAGTAATAAAATCTACAATTTAATTGAACAATCTAAATTTATAAGAAATGAAATTTTGAAATGAAAGTGGAGCATATTACTAAACACTTACGAATGTAATTTTTTTTTCTTTGTAAATTTAAGCAAGTAATAAAAATTTTTATTTGTTTTAAGTAGGTTTTTTATTTAAAAAAATTTGTTTGTAAAATATTTCTAAGATATCATAATAATTGTTGATTTTTTGTTTGGACTTCATATTAATAGTGAGCTGGAGCACTGTATTGAGCTGGGGCGGCTTTGTAGGCTGGTGCAGCTTTGTATGCTGGGGCAGAGTTGTATTGTTTTGGGGCATAACCAGTTGGTTCACGACGTACAACGGCGTTGAATCCTGTGTGTTCATCGGCGGTGTAATCAACAATGCGTTGGTAACCATCAGCATCGATTAAAGTGTATTGTCCGCTGACATAGTCACCGTTGCGGGTTTCGTGTTGGCTTTTGATATCTCCTGTGTATTCATCATTGACGGCATAGTTGAATTCATATTGTGCTGGTGCATCGTAGTTGTATTCCTTGTTGTATGATGGGGCAGCGACTTTGTATACTGGAGCTGGGGCTCTGTATGCTGGAGCTGGAGCAGCTGATTTGTATGTTGGGTATGATGCAGCAGCGGCCAAAGCCAAAAGTGCGAATGAGAAGACGAACTATTTTGAAAGGAATGAAAAAATACAATTAATTTTTAAATTAAGGATATAAAATAAGATTATACAAGATTTACTTTGAATGCCATTTTGAATTGGAATTATTTGTTTAGTTGATTACTGTATGAATAACTAATTTAGTATGATTATTTACCAAATCTGCAAAACTATTTATACCAAAATTATTTACAAGATATGTCCCTAACTATTATATTATTATTTAAAAAATTGCGACAAGTAGCAATATCATTAAAATTTAATATTTTTATAATACTACTATTTTCTTAAAGTATTTCTTAACACCTTTCTCTACATAAAAAATTAAAATGATTATAAAATTAAAAATTTAGTTCAAACTTGCTATAAATTTACAATGACAATATTAGATAACGTTTTTTTAGTATTTTTTGTTACCCTTGAGAAAAAAAGAAGAAGAAATTCTAATATGCAACAAATAAGAATAATTTAAGGTATTTACAGATTACCATTATATGCCATTCATAATATTAGTATTTCTCCTTGGTAAAAAAATTATAATAAATAATAATTATAACGTATTTACATTATAATTGTTTCAATTCTATTTATGATACATAAATATTATGCCATTTTTTCTGATTGCATAAATAAAACAATCAAGTGAAAAAAAAATAAAGAGATTAATTTAACACTTGACTTAATTAATTAATATAAAAAACCCTTTTCTTATCTACTTTTGTTTTATAAGCCTTAAAGAATTTTGCTTTTTATTTTACAGAGAAAGTTAATAAAATTATGATAAATGATTGCTTATAGTAAGTATTTTTGATTGTTTTTATCTTATGACCTAAAATATAAACACATGTTTAATTAAATTATACTAAAATATAATAATTTATGATATAATGTGTGGTAATATAGTAGTTACATATTAAAATTTTGCAAATATTTTTAGTATAAATAGTTTTGCAGATTTCATTAATAATCACATACTAAATTAGTTATTCAAACAGTAATCAACTAAACAAATAATTCCAATTTAAAATGGCATTCAAAGTGGGTGCAGGATAATCTAATTTTATATCCTTAATTTATAATTAATTGTAATTTTTCATTTCTTTCAAAATAGTTCGTCTTCTCATTCGCACTTTTGGCTTTGGCCGCTGCTGCATCATACCCAACATACAAATCAGCTGCTCCAGCTCCAGCATACAGAGCCGCTGCTCCAGCATATAGAGCCCCAGCTCCAGTTTACAAAGTCGCTGCCCCATCATACAACAAGGAATACAACTACGATGCACCAGCACAATATGAATTCAACTATGCCGTCAATGATGAATACACAGGTGACATCAAGAGCCAACACGAAACCCGCAACGGTGACTATGTCAGCGGACAATACACTTTAATCGATGCTGATGGTTACCAACGCATTGTTGATTACACCGCCGATGAACACACAGGATTCAACGCCGTTGTACGTCGTGAACCAACTGGTTATGCCCCAAAACAATACAACTCTGCCCCAGCATATAAAGCCGCCCCAGCTCACCATAGTGCTCCAGCTCAATACAGTGCCCCAGCCCACTATTGATCCAAGCAAAATATAATAAAAAATTATTATAATATCTTTGAAAAAATAAATTACGAATAATAAAAATTATTTATTATTTTGTAAAAAGATTTTATTTTAAATAATAAAAATGATACATTTAACATATTATATATATAAATAATTTTGTCTTAAATAATTTTTATTGTGCAATCTGTAAATGTAATCAACATTTAATGACTCCATAGCTCAAATATTATAATAAAATAAATATAAATATTAATTAAAAATGAAAAACAAGTATTATTACATGGATCACTTTGAAGTTAATTTTATCGTTTCTTTTGCTAATTATTATTTTGCTTAGTTTTGATAAATATAAATATATATATATATATATATATATATATTAATTAACATCAATTCAGATTTTTTTTTATTACTATTATTATGTTTTTACATTATATTTTTAATATGATTTGATTTTCTTTTTTAAGAAACAACTTTTATTTATTTGCCAAGACAAACATATAGCGTATAATTCCCAAACACATTAAAATAAATATACATAAATATTTACTAATTATTTGAATGAAAATATTTTCAATAGTATTTTTGATTTTTATGAATATACAAGTATTTTCTGTTAGATTAATCAATGGTTTAATAATGTTGTTTCAATATAAACAAATTGAATATTTATTTATGTAATATTGTAAAATCACTTTTTAATTAAGTAATTGAAATTCCACTTAAATCTAAGTGTTATAATAACAATTTCATTTATAATGAATTTTATCATGCATTTAATTAATTAAAAAACATAAAACAAATACCATTAATAAAAAATAATCTTATATAATTCTTACAATAATTGGTGACTTTAGTAAGATTTATTCTTTTAAAAAAATTATTACCTTTCCAGTTAACCGTGAAATGAATAATAGTTATAGTAAAAAAAAACAATATAAATTAAATTAAATAATCATTTTTATTTATTATATAATTACAGATAAAACAATAATAATATTAATTTTCTAGTGATGATAAATAATATTGAAATGAATCATTAATTCGATAAGATATTATGTTAATATTTAATAATGAGATGGGGCAGAGTATTTGTAGACTGGAGCAGCAGCAACTTTAGCGTAGACTGGGGCAGCTTTGTATTGGGCTGGAGCGTGATGACTTGTTGGTTCACGACGAACAACAGCGTTGAATCCATTGTGTTCATCGGCGGTGTAGTCAACAATGCGTTGGTAACCATCAGCATCGATTAAGGAGTATTGTCCTTTAACGTTATCACCATCACGGTGTTCATGTTGGCTCTTGATGTCTCCGGTATGTTCATCATGAACTGAATAATTGAATTCATATTGTGCTGGAGCATCATAGTTGTATTCCTTGTTGTAAGATGGAGCAGCTACCTTGTAAACTGGAGCAGCATGTTGGTAAACTGGAGCAGCGGCATGGTAAGCTGGTGCTGAATGGTATTGTTGATTGTATCCTGGATATTCGATGGCGGCGACTACTGCTAAGAAAGCGAATGCTATAACGAACTGTAAAATATAAAAAAATATTAAATTTTACATTTGATTAAACTTGTCACTGAAATCCTATTTTTTCTTTCTTTTTTATTAAATTCACTTTGAACTCACTTTGAATGCCATTTTAGTATTATAATTTTTTTTTTGTTGCTGTTGATTACTCTACAATGTTCAAAAGTTGTATGATAATTTGATTGAAATTATCTCACTATTTATACTCAAAATATTATTATTTTATGTTATCTATACTTACTTTGATATTATAAAAAATAATTTACTTTTCAAAAATTCATCAACTGCTTATAGTGTTATTTTTTGTTTTTCTCATTTTATTAAATATTTAATTGCAATTTTGGATACATTACCTTTCTCTAAATTGGAGCAATGTTGCTTTTTTTATTAATATTATTTTATTAATTAAAATTATTTTTCTTCACACATTTAAGATTTGTTGTTGAATTTTTAACAATAAAAATAAGTATTTTCCTGTTGTTAAGCATTTTTTTTTCTTTATTGATTATTTTGTTGTAAATTTTTTAATAAAAAATCAAAATAAAAAAATTAATAAAAATGCATAGTGTGTGACGTAATTTTATGTATATCGGAATGTATTTATATTTTATTTACTATTCATTACATAATAAAATTATCAAAATATAACTACAAGTACATATTCATATAGTTTTTACATCGAAGGATTGTTGCTATAATTGGGAATAATGTTAAAAAAAAAAACAAAATTCAAATAGATTTAAATAGGTTCTTAAAATCAAATTATGTTCTTATAACTGATGTTTAAATTAATAAATTGAGTTGCAAATATTATTTCAATTACATTTTTTATATTATTAAGGCAATATTATTAATAAATTGTTTTTAGAAATCATAATAAATGAAATTAATGGATAAGTGCAAATAAATGATATGTGTATTCAGCCCCTTTTCGTTATATTCGATTTAAATTTCGATTTTATTTGATATTTGATTGGTATTATGACATAAGAGAAAGGTGCAAATATAACACGAAAGGAATATAAATGCGAAATTTAATAGTATTTTAGTACATATACATATCCGAAGAAATGGCCACTTTGGTCGAAACAATAAAATATGTATTTTAAACAAACTAAAAAAAAAATACATGTAAAATTATTACAAAATCACCTTCATTAAGTTGTTGTTTGAGTTGCTGTCTACGTTTTTATTACTAGTAAAGGTGGTGAATGTTTTTTCTTTCTTTTTTTATATTAAGTTAAAGAAAGATAAAACAAGATTGAGATCATGATCATGGTGTCTGGTCTACATGGGTTAGCAAAAAATTATTAACTTTTAAAAATCGTATAAAAGCCCGAGTTTACTAACGAAAAAGTATCATTTGTTCAGTACAATTCAATCATTTAATAACCAAACAACAATAATCATTTAAAAATGGCATTCAAAGTTAGTTGGAATAATAAAGTTTTAGTTTTTGATAAGGGAAAATTAACTTAATTTTGTTTTATTTATAGTTTGTTGCTTTATTCGCACTTTTGGCTGTAGCCGCTGCCGTCCCAGTTGAATACGCTCATGGTCCAGCTGTTTACCAACATGCTGCTCCAGTCTACAAAGTAGCTGCTCCATCGTACAACAAGGAATACAACTATGATACTCCAGCTCAATACGAGTTCAACTATTCAGTCCATGATGAACATACCGGAGATATCAAGAGCCAACAAGAACACCGTGATGGAGATAATGTTAAGGGACAATACACCTTAATCGATGCTGATGGTTACCAACGCATTGTTGACTACACCGCCGATGAACACAATGGATTCAACGCTGTTGTTCGTCGTGAGCCAACAAGCCATCATGCTCCAGCCCAATACAAAGCTGCCCCAGTATACAAAGCTGCTCCAGTCTATGCTCCAGTCGCTAAAATAGCAACACCAATCTACCAACAACACCACTATTAAATATAAATATGTCATTAACAACTAATTACATACACACAATGTAAAGAAAATAAAACTTAGCTCTAAAGTAAAAAATATGTTATGTTTTTAATTCATAAATTTAAGTCTTAGAAGATATCCAACAAGTAGTATTACTATAATTGAATGAATTTCTGAAACACAGGTGTTTTTAGTATCGAAATTAAAATGATACAAACAAATAGTGTTATTTAATTTATTAACAGTTTAATAAGTAAGGTATAAAGTGAGATATATATAGATATACGAGTATATTTTGTGGATTAAGACATTGACTACTGATTAAAATATGCGTAATAACGAGTAAATGAAAAAAAAATTTTCTAAAATTTTTTTACTTTATTAATTTCACTGTAGGTTGTGGTACCACAGTAGTTTAAACCCTTAATTTGCATGCATATACCTTTCGTTAAATGAGCCTACTATCTAGCCTGGTTTGATATCTAGTGTATATATTATTTGAATTAGTTACACATCAGTTATCGTTAGATAATCACATTCGAAAGTACAATTAATTTTCAGCATTATATTTTTTACAAATATCCTATAATTCGTAAACTATTATTTATTTAATTATTAATTATTAATTATTTATTAATTAATAATTAAGTAAATATTTTATTAAAAAGTTACAATCGTATAATTTCAAATTCAAATTCAATTACTTTTCTCCAACCCAAGCAATTTTTTTCTATTGAGAAGAATTTATACATAACAAGGAAGCAATGTTGTTTTACCAAAATATTTGCATATTGTTATATAAAAATTACAATTTTATCTTTAAATATTTTTAAGAGAGGATTTTTTGTTAAAATAATTAGAATCAAATTTGAAACTAATGTTAAATTATTAAGACATAATGTTAAATTATAACGTAGTCGGACTGTTGCTCACATGACGGTTGCCTACTGAAACCGTCATGTGAGCAATAGTCCGCAAACCAAATTATAGCATGTAGCTTCAAGATAATTTCTTAGAGCAGATTATTAGCAATCATTAATTGTTAATTCATTGATGGTTATTTGATAAGCAAATTCAAAAAAACATTCATTTGAATAATTTTTTATATCTATATAATTCACCTTATTTAATAATAGTTTAATAAACTGAAAAAGGCACCATAGAAATAAATGTGCACTAAACTTTAGATTATTCAATACAAAAAAACAAAGATTCAATTTTTTAAAATTATTGTAGAAGACAATAAAGATTGTCCGTCATTCAACAGAAGCAAAACCATGAACAAATATAAAATTAAATAAGATAATTTTAATTACTTTTATATATTTCTAGTTTTAAATTTATGTTTGCTATCGTTCTTTTGGCTTATATTGAACATTAGAAACAAAAGTGAGCATCATTGTCTTCATGTTATGCCAAAGGCATCCAATTCTTAATTCCACTCTAGATGTAATCTAACAACAGTGTAAATAAAAAAAAGTTGTTTTGTATAAATAATATTATTTTTATTTATTTTTTAAATAAAAATATAATAAAGAATTTTATATACATAAAGCATAGCACATTTTGAATTATTGAAAAATTTAGTATTTTACTAAATTAATGCAGATAATGATTTGTTATTAAATTTAGTAATGGTAGTTGTGGGCTGGGGCGTTGAATTGAACATGGGTTTGTTCGTGGCCGTATTGGGCAACTTTGTGGACTGGAGCAATGGCTAATTTAGCTACTGGAGCAATAACTTTAGTTACTGGGGTAGCGATTTTAGCGATTGGGGTGGCATAATGAATTGGTTGTTGGTGGTATGATTGTTGTGGGTATGATTGAGTATATTGGTGAACTGGAGCGGCATGGGCGTAATGGCTTGCAATTGGGCTGGCATGAGCGTAATGATTGGCAACTGGGACTGCTACTTTTGCGACTGGAGCATAGACTGGGGCAACAACTTTGGCAACTGGAGCAGTTAAGTATTTTTGATGATGTTGTTGTGGTTGTGGGACTTGATACTTTGTTGGTTCACGACGTACAACAGCGTTGAATCCATTGTGTTCATCAGCGGTGTAATCAACAATACGTTGGTAACCGTCAGAGTCAATTAAGGTGTATTGTCCCTTAACATTATCTCCATCACGGTGTTCTTGTTGGCTCTTAATATCTCCGGTATGTTCATCATGGACTGAATAGTTGAACTCGTACTGAGCTGGGGCTTCATGTTCGTATTCCTTTTTGTATACTGGGCTAGCTACTTTGTAGACTGGGGCAACTGTTTTAACAATAGCTGGGGCAGCAAGTGTTTTATAAACTGTTGGTTGTTGATGTTGATAATGAACCTGCTGTGGTTGATGTTGGTAGTGTTGGTATTGTGGTTCATGATGTTGATAATGCTGAGCACTAGCAACAGCAAAAATAGCGAATAATGCAACAAACTAAAAACAAAAATTTCAAATTAATCCATTTTAACACCAATTATTTTAAACACAAAAACTTTAAAAAAATTCTTTTTTAAATTCTTACTTTGAATGCCATTTTTTTGATTAAATTTAATTTTTCACTTGGCGTATAACCCAATTGTGTTATTCCTTGGTAATAATTCAAATTGAACTGATAAATATGAAACTGAAATTGTCTGCTTTTATATTCAAAAAATATTGTTATAGTTTCATTGATATTCTTTTATTTTTTAATAGTCGAATTAGTTTTTTGTTTAAATTTCGTAATTCGTCCACCACACCTCACAAAAAAACACATAAGTGTAACACCCGTAAGTTATTACTTGTGTACTTTTTTTTTTTTGTTAATTTCACCACTCTGCTCTGCACATGATTTATTAGGGGGAACAGATAATTATTTTAGGCATTATTAAATTTGTTTTTGTTTAGCCGTAATATTTTTTTTTTGCGTACTCGTCAATCAAAAATTATCAAACAAAACATTTTAATGTTTAATAGTTTGTAAAGAGTGAAATTTTCGGTTAAATAAAACAAAAATAAATGTATAGCAAAATTTAGGTGAAAAAAACCAGTTCATCTGTTATTCAAAATATAATAAAATAAAAAATTATATGCCCAAAGGCATTAAAATAACTTTTACATATTTGTTGTTGCTGTTACTTATGTTACTTTATTTTGTGTATAATAAGTGCAAGCAAAAATATGTTTAATAATATATAAATAAAAAAAGAAATGAGAAAAAATTGTAAAGCAAAATTATAAACTTCGTTGAGCTTTAAAAGCACTAAAATACAACAACAATAATTTAAAGTACGTAACAATTTTTTATTCAACTAATAATTTGTTTTGTGTAATAGTAAAAAAGTATTGAAACAAGGTCAGTCATTCAGTTAATGCTGCATTTCACTGGATACGTAAATTATTTGAATATGTTATTATTTTTTATGTTTTTCTTTCTTTTGGGTGGCACACAGCGACGCACATACAATAATTATACGATGTCGTAACAAGTGATAGTGAAAATATTTTCTTCATTTTGCAGAATTAAAGCTTTTTATTAATATCATGAATTTTAGGTATAATTTTTTTGTTACCATTCTTATAAATATTATTATTATTATTATTGTATAATCGAAATATTGAATAAGTAGAGAAATGTTTTGGTTTAAAGCAATTTATAAAAAAAAAATAGAGCAAACCGGCATATACATAATTTTTTTATAATAGAAATAATTCTTATTTTGGCAAGACATATTTATGTATAGAAATATGGTAATTATAAACGGATAATTAATAAAATATTATTTAATCATTTACAATAAGACTTTTAATATTTTCAAAGAATTATTTTTAATTTTTTATTCAGTAATTAAGTAACAACATTTGACTATAATAATACTAGTTATTTTTACTTTAAGATTTTCTTTGTATTGAAGGATAAAGAAATAATTTGCAGTGAAAGCGAATTACAATGACTAACATAAGGTAACCGTTAAAAATAGTTGAATTTTTAATCGGCAAATATGAAGCGAAGCTTTTAAATTGAAATATTCTATTAAAATGATAATAAACTAGCAGGTGACAAAAAACAGTTATTTAAATAAAAATAGCAAGTTATTGTTCATTTTGTATTTGTATTACTTTTTGAATATCTTTGAATATTTAATACAAAAACTATTATAAAAATATGCTTTGTTTAGAGACAATTTCTAATAAAACATTTGAATTGCAGTTATAAATAATTTTAATTTTTTAATAATATGGTTGGTTGATTTTATTTTCAAGATCAAGTAAAAACAAAATTATATACACAAATGAAAAGTAAAAGCAATAATTTAACTTTGTAAAAAGGTATTTGATTTTGGATATATAATTGGATAAATTATAAATGTATTTTTATTCAAGAAATCAGGTTTTAAGGAAGTCTTAAATAATCAATTTAAGCTTTTTGCTTACTGATTATTTAATACAAATGAACGCATAACAAGATGTGGTTTATAAGATAAGAAATATAAAATTTAAATTAAAGAAATATTTACAAAATATAATTTTATGAATGGATAAAAAAAAATTACTTTTACTTTATAATTAACACGTCAGTAGAAATGAAAAAAAAAAATAATAATAATAATAATTTCAGGATATTATAAAAAAAACCACAATAAAATAACAAAACATTTTGATAAATATAGCTCAATCTGGTGATGTAATTATCCTCGATACCCATTTTATTTTTTTTTATACATAAAATATTACAGTTCGAGTTATAATAAGCTTAAGGACAAAAGTATAAAATCGTTAATTTGCTCTATTTATGGTAATAGCAACATAATCATTTAAACACATGTCTTTTAATTTTTAGAAAAAAAAATTATTCAATAAAAACCCTTTTTAAACAAAGTTTATTTCACAATTAAAAGTATTTGAGATTAGTTAATCATGTATAAAATTTATTCGTATCTCATAAAATCAAATAATTTTTGATACATTAAAATTAATAATGTTTTGTTTGTTTTAATTTATTAACTAATATGTAATTGTAATCTTATTTAAATTTAATATTAATTAAAACTTATAACCAGTTTTTTTATTCGACATTAATTGAAAATAATGTCATCAGTGTTTATTTATTTATTTTTCTTGTACAGTGATTTGATTACATCAATTTTTAATGGGTTTTTATATTTAATTACTTTAAAACATGAGATATAGTTACACTGTTTTAGCGGTCTCATTTTTTTTCGTATATAAATATATGTAAAAATGAAATTACGTGATAATCAGCTTATATATTTTCTTCTTTGCATTTATGGAGTGAAATTAAAATGTAAAAAAAGCACATGGTTGTTACAATAATTATTTATATTTAAAAGCAACAAGTGGTTTTACACATATTTTGTTATGCATAAAATATTGTAGGTGGTGTTTATGTGAACGGTTGTATCTATTTGAATAGAAGTTAAATTATTTAATAAATTTAAATTATCGAATATGAATAATATGGAAGCAGAATTAATTTTTTGGTTTTTGTTTTCAACATAACTATATAAACTACATAAGTTAGTTAATTAATTACTAATTAATTAATTGTTGACGACAAATTACCATTAATTTATTTAAAAATATAGAAATTTTTTTTAGAGCAAGAAACGGTCGTATTTTTAGAAAATTATTATATTTATTCAGTTTCTTGTTTATATTAATTGCCAACAATAACTAAAAAATAAGGTAAAACGAATCTTTATTATTTAGTCATATTTAAGGCAAAAAATCGAAATCATTTATCATATTTAAATTATAAAAGATGATAAGTACCGCTCTTGCAAATAAATCTGAGTAATTAGTTCAAGGGTTTGAAAATTGTTGTCAGCGCTTGGCAGGTAAAATAATCTCATTAATTATTCGATCATTTCAGTAATAAGAAAATTTTAATTATTTTAAATGATTTTATTAATGAATTCAATAATAATAAATTTTTAATCTTTTTTAATTATCAATAAACCACTTTCTGTACCAGCCAATCTTATAATTCTTATCAATTTTTCAAGAAGATTATTTTGTAAAAAAGTAAAAGTAAATTAATCTGCTTTTCATAGCATAACTTTATGTTTTTTTAAGTCCTTTAAACCTTTTTCATGCTTATTGAGTGCAGAAAAAAAAAATTTCCTTTTTTTGTTCGTAAAGATATTAAGATATTTTGCTGAAAAACCATTTAATTGTGATAAAACAGCCTTCAAAAATTTTATGATCTCAGTGAAAACAAGAAAAGTTAATCAAAAGAGTATTAAACGGAAAAGTTTTACTTGGTACGGATCAAAGTAGTAAAAATCACATTATAGAAAATTTTTTTTTTTAAATTAACCCGGTCTTACCTTAAAATATGAAATCAAAAAAAAAATACTAAAATGAAAATAAAAAGTGGATCAAGTAAAGATTTGCTATGCAGATTAAAAATAATTTACTTTAAATTGATTTAAGCAATCAAAAAAAAAGCAATCTTAATAAAAGCGAAATTAATTTTTGGCTGCAAAATCAACACAATAAAACAAAATGCTTAAACTTTCTTTAAACACCCACAAAAAAGTGTAAAACAGAAAATATGCACAAAAATAAATAAAAAGTAAAAAAAAATTATTACTAAAAAATATAAATTTAATATAATTAAATATTTTAATTTTAAAAACAGAAATATTTTTCATTTATTAAAATTAATTTAAGTCTGTTAAATTGTCTTGAAATAATTTATTATATATGTAAAGCGGTGTTTTTTATTTCACTTATATGCTGATTATTTTTAATTATTATTGAGTTACTTAACATTAACAGTAAATTATTTGTTGGAAAATATTAATAAAATAAAAAATTGCCAACTAGTAGGTTTATTTTTTATTTAAATTTATAATTTTTTTTTATCGGTATCAGCATAATAATAGAATAAAGCTCATATGAGTGAGACAAGTATTTATTTTATTATAAATAAGCCAAGATACTTCACTTCGACGAAAAACAACTGTGCACTCAATGAAACTTTCTACTTTTTTTAAAAAATTTATATTTCTTGCTACCTTGATTACAACATCTATTATACACAATTGTTTAAAGTTTGATGGCCAGATTAGACCAAAGGTAGTGTTAAGAAAATCTCTAAATTTGTTTTAAAGCTACAGGTACACAAAGTATTTCAAAGTAAAAATATGTAATTATTGAAAAAGATTTTTGTTAAATTTTAATTCTTTGTAAAATTTTATTAAACTTAAAATTTATAACAATGTTGATAATAAAAAATAATCTACATAAGTTAATTTCAAAGATTTGAATTTCAACAAAATATGTGTTATATAAAACTTTTAAACTATTTGCATTACGTCGTTAGATTTGTTTTATATATAAAATAATGAAAAGATAAAACACAATAAAAGGATTCTTTTAAAAGGGTATTAAATTATTTATGCATATATTTTAAATTTAAAGTAATCAAATGTCCGGTTTAAGTATTAATTTAGCATACGAGTAAATAATTGAATTGCATGAATTTAATTGAAATTTATTTTATGAATTTATTATACTTCAAACAATTGACGAAGGGAAATTAAGTCTTAAAATATGTGTTGTGTTGTTCGTAGTTATTATTGTTTAAACAACAAAATAAATAATTAATCATGTTTTTGGAATGTGTTATGCATAGTTTTTCATTTAACATTTTAATAATTTATAAGTGAAACTTAGCATAAAGATGTTTATTATTTAAGTGGCTTTTAACTTTTTAATATGTATATATTATCTAGAATTTATGGAGTTATTATTATGGATGTGAATATATTATAAAAGTGGTTTTAACATTCTTCAAATACTTTTTTTTAACCATTTTTCTTCTTTTTTTTTATGAAAAACTTTTAAAGATAACAAAATTGTTATCGTAGTTTAACCACAAGATTTACATAAATTATAATCATTTGTTGCTTCTACAGAATATAAACCAATTTTTCACACAAAAAAATAATCACGTTGATTATATTATCCTTTATTAACAAATTTAAATATAAAAGATACATTTTTGAAATTTATTATTTCACTTCAAATAATATATATTATAGTTACATTTTTTTATAAGAAGATAAAGCATCTATTTTTTATACAATCATAAAATGTGTTATTTTAAATAATTTTTTAAAAGTAATCCGTAAGTATGACATGTTACAGTGTTACTAATTTTATATTTCTTAGAATAAACAATAATATGCACTTACAAAAATGGAAAAATAAAAATAATAGAAATAATAAGTGGCGTATGTAATCCTAATCTTAATTATATATAAATAAATAATTCGGCATTATAAAAGAATGTGAAAATTTTCTTTCTACCTTAAATGGTACTGTATATATATATATATATATATATATATATATATATACTTTGATATTAATCATTTAAAAACGTAATCAAATTGTGTGACATTAAACATCATAAAACACTATGAAAGTGAATTTAAACTGACAAACGTGTTTGAAATTATAATTAATTATAAAAATAATGAATGTAAATGATAAATAAAATGAATGAATAAATTTTTACGCGTTTTATTATATGGATTTTTCTACTTTTTATTATTTAACCACAGAGTTTCATGCAGATATTATACTATTTATTTGCTAAATTGTAACCGTCTATTTTTTAATAAAAATAAAAGATATTACTTAAAAACAATTATTCAAGATGTATGAAACTTTGCAGTTTAGGTTTCATTAATAAAAACTTATATGCAAGGTAACACCTAAGGTTTTTTGCTTTTATATGTTATATAGTTGTAATAAATAAGTGATTCAATAAGAAATAAAAATAAGTGTAACCTTGAATAGATCAATTTAAATTAATTACGCTACAATAAACAATTATCTACTTTCATTTTGATCGATTATGTATATTTTTATATTTTTTATTATTGCACGTGCTGTATTTAATTTTCGGCTTTTATACTATTTCTCTTTTATTAATAAATAAATATTATTGGTTTGTAAATTAGGTCAGACTATTATTTAATTTGCATAACTGAAATATTTGTTTAATTAAAATGAAATTCAAAGAACTGTATACAAAATTTAAAAAAAAAGTAACTAATTATTTTTTGCACTAGTTTGATGTCTAGACTATTTATCTCAGTGTTAAATTTTTATTAAACTTTGGCAGATTTCATTGAAATGAAAATTAAATGAACAATTTATAAAATTAGGTTAATGGATAAGAAATACCAACATAATCTTAGAGCAAAAAAAAAAATTTGCTGATAAGTTTTATAGACATCTTGATAATTCGAATTATTAAGTCTGGTTATATGCTAGATTTTTGAAATCAACATCACAATCCCAAAATATGTTTACATTATAAAAAGCGAACAAAATTATGTTTAGCATTATTACCTAATTATTATTACCTAATACTTATTGATTCAGTATATACTGACAATTTAACATGTTATATCTTCCAAAAGCATCAAAATTTTTAACATATTTACATCGAAATCCTTACCAACAAAAATTTCAACTCCAGATTGCAGTAAACAAACTACGGTTAATATTCAAGAATAAATGTATTATTTCACACTTGAACTACTTGCTATTTAGCCACTGGCTTAGGCAATATTAATGGAAAATTTTCTAAAATTATTTATTAAACAAAAGTTATTTAATGCTTATGGCTTATGTTGCTTAGAATGAATTAATTCTAATTTTTGTAATAATAACTTCCTACGTTGCTTTTCATTATCGATATCATCAACTTCAATATGCGGTTTAATCTGTAAAATACAAATTATATTATTAAATTTTAATTAATGAATTTTAAAGCACAGAGACAATCATTGACATTGACTTAAAGTAGTTTTAATGAAGAAAAGTTATATCGGTAAATCGTTGATGTATTTATTAAACAACAATAAAAACATGTTTTAAGTTGCATTTTATACGTAACAAGATGAGTTCATTAAATTGTTTTTAAACTAAAATAAAGATGTTCACCTACAAATAAATAATAAATTCGACATGGATATGTTTTACACAAAAGAAACTAAATAAAAAATAAACTTGATTTTGTTGTCTTGTTATGTGAGACGATGTTTCTTCTTTTTTTTGAAATAAAAGTTCATATGGCATAAAGAAACATGTATATATATATATATATATTATGCTTAATTGTCTCGTCTGAAATGTAAACAGCGAAAAAGACGAGCAAAATTAATTTTTTATTAATATTTTTTCTCGTTGGGTCTTAATTGAATTTAACAAAACAATAATGTTAAAAAAAAAAATGAAAAAAGCTCAGTCAATGTCAATGACGACATTGTATAAAATGTTAAAAAAATTTATGTATACTTCGTCGTAAATGTTTGATGTTTCTGGTGTTGTTGATGATGCTTTTGGGTTGGTTAGTGGTGTCACTGCTGCAATTTCTCTTGATGCCAGCGAATAGCCGGAAAATGGAGGAGGTGGCGGCGGTACTGGTGCTTTTGATGGTTGTTGTTTTTGTGTTATTTTATTATTTACATTTCTAGCTGGACTGAAAGTTATTAAATTAAATTAAATTAAAATGCTGCATAAATAATTTAACAATATAACATTTAATTACATTTTTTCATAAATATGCTCAAATTCTTCATCTGTCTCGTTATCGTTGATTTTTGCTTGAGTGTTTTTTAATTCATTTTTTAAACGTTCATTCTCCATTGTAAGAAAATCAATCTTGAACATAAGAGAGAAAATTTTTATTACAAATTTTAATTATTATTTAATTCAATTATGCTGTGCTTTTAAATAGATTTACGGGAATTTGAATAACATAATGGTCACTTGTTACATAAATTTGATAAATTTTGCATTTAAATTTCTATTTAAATTTTTTAAAGAAGCTTTTAGTTGTAACGTTACAGTAATGCTAAAGACTTGTAAGTAGTAAGTACTAGTAAGTATTAATATTGTGACGCTGTGTAAAATAAAAATAAACTATAATTAACATAATTTCGATATTTTCGAGAGGTGTGCTCTATTGGAACAAAAACTGAACACAGCTACCCTCATTTTCTAAAAGTACATTCAAAATAAGTAATTTTCTTCTTTAATTTATTTCTGTATTGTCTTTTTCGTGAATATGGTAGCATCACGAATATGGTTAAATTCTGTTTTTCCTTTTTTATTACATAAAGTTCAAATAATTGTAGTAAACAAAAATCATAGTTATTTTTTAAATATTTAAATAATTTTTACTTTTAAAATTAATTGTAATATTATATTTAGTTAAATAAAAATTATTAAAAATTTCTTATAAAATTAGTTGTCACAAGGATTTATACCATAGCGACATTAATAGCGACACTTAAAAGAAAAAACAAACAAAATGTTTGTTTAAATTTTCGAAATCAATTTGGTTCAATTATTTACAAAAAAAAAACATGTATTTATGTCAATCAATTACATATTATTATGATTTAAATCTTAATCACTTGGCAACTAAATGAATTAATAACAATTTCTTAATTTAATTAATCACTATACAGTAAACACGTTAAAATTTACTATAATATTTCATAATCAATATTTATTTCGATGTTGTTATTAATGTCTCCAAAAAAAAAAAAAAATTATATAAAACTATGATTTAGGCTTGGTCATGATTTGTTTTTTATTTTTGTCTTTCATTACATTTACTTGTTTTTCTTAACATCATATAATAATAATAATAATAATAATAATAAAAAACTTATAAATCTTTAACCTTAATAATATTTTTTGCTTCAAATTTTTAATGAAAATAAATAAAAAAAAGAATCAAGATTAAAAAAACAAATTAGAAATTGATTTTGTATTATTTAAACTTTTATTATTATGTCATTGTAATTTTGTTTTGGATAAAATTTGAAATTTATTTCAATAATAATTAATTGTTTTATAAATAAAAAATAGTATTGTAATAAATATATAAGAAAGAAAAAATATATTAATTATTATCCAACTTACTGTTTCCATTTCAAATTCGAGTTCATCAATTAAATCGTGGGCATTTTCGAGTTCATGTTTTAAATTTTCTATTTCATATTTCATTTCATTGATTTTTTCCTTTTCCTTTACGTCTTGTGCTGTGCTGTTTATTGCTGGCTTTAAATCAGATATTGAGCCTGTTATTATAGAAGGAAATGATTAATACAATAACGAGAATTTTATAAGTAACATTTTGTATTGTATAGTTATGTATTTTTGTTTTAATCAGATAAGAATAAGTGAAAAAATAATTTGGATTTTGTTATCAATATTATAATTAGGCTTTCTATTAGCTTGGAGATTTATTATAATAAAGCAATTTTTATAATCATATATCATATCATTAGCTTGATGGATATAGTAAAAAACGAATATATATTTTGCAACTAATAGTCTATAATCAATAATTCGCAGGCAACAGTATCTTTAACAAAAAAAAAAAGAAAAAGTTGGAGCAATATTCTTATTAGCATTTTGTTATATCTATTCAACTTTTTCGTTTTCATAATTAATAAAGAACTTTAACATGATTTTTTGTATGCTAAAAAAAAGTAAAAATAAGTTAAATCTAATCAAAAATTTATTATAAGCTTGTTTTGCTTGTTATAGAAAAAGTTACACAACAAATAAGTGAAAATAAATTTAAAACAAAATTTTAAAACCTTCAATATTTAATCAAGCACACAAAAGTAACTAACTTGACATAATTTAAAGAGTTTTTTTTTAATTAAACGAAAATTATACCGATGTTTAAAGTTTAAGGAATTTTTTTTAACATAATTGTATTGACAATGCTTTGTAGTGGAAAAATTTCTCTGTAAGGTTTTAAAAGTTTTTCTATAGAAAAAAACTATGTGGTTATGTTATAACTATGTTTCTTTATTTCTCGCTTCTTTATTCTACAATGTGGACAGTATGCAAAGGATACGTTAAAGTTCTGGTAAAGAATTAATGGTTTCAAAAAAAAAAAAGAAAAAAGTAAAAATACAATCAAATTAAAAAATTCTCATTAATAATTCAATTTAAAGAAAATAAAAACTCTCAGCCTTGAATGAATGGCCATTTTCATTGTGCATTATTTCTGTTATTCTTGATCTGATTTTTTATTGCGTTAAAATATTCATTTTACTGCATTTTTTAAAAAATAAATTATAAATTATGCTTAAATTACAAGATTCTGAATTTAAAGAAAGTTGCAAAATCTTTATTTCATTTTTAATGACGTAAATTTTGATTATGTAAAACGTGAGTGTTTTTTATGCATGCCTTAAAGACTTGCTACGAAATATGATTGTAATGAAAAAAGGTAAAATTAATTGTTTTAAAAATTTGGAATAAAAATATATTTAAAAAAGCTACTTTTATTTTTTGTATGATGACGTAATGTAAATTTATTGATTTTGTTAAAAAAAGATTTTGTCTGTTTTTCATTTTTTTCATTTTTTACATTTTATATCTACTGCTTTAAGCTTAAGAAGCATTTAAACACTTTACTTAGCTGTCACCAGTGAATGTTGAACTTGATCCTATGATTTATATTTTTAGCTTTTTACTAGATTCTTTGAAAATATCTTTAGATTTTATGAGATTTAAATTTTGATTAAGTTATTTATTCATTTAGTAACCTTTACTTCGTTTTTCTGTTTTATAATTAACGTACAGTAGAAGAATTTTTAAACTGAATGAAACGGTATAAGTTATTGCTCGTGTTATAAAATATGAATAGTGCGGTTTGCAGAAAACATTAATTTCTCTATAGATGTAACATATGATGTAGATATTTTATTTTATTTTTTTCTGTATAACATACGTATATATTTTTAATTTAATAGAAAAGTTTTATTAAGTCTATTCTATTTATTCTATTATGATGTTTAAGATTGTTATAACTTTTAATCATGTATATTATCAAGTTATAATAAGTATTAAACAGTAACAGATACTATTAAGCTAATTTTTGTTTTTATAGGAAATTTAAATATAAAAAAGTGTAAAATAAACTTACCAATAATATCAACAGATGGTTTTGGAACGATACCAGGTAATGTGTTCTGTTTTCTTATTACCTCGTCTAACGATTTTATTTTTTCTGTTTGTTTTAAGCAAACTTCTGCTAAACTATTAAATTTATTAAAGAAAAATAATAGATATAATTTTCTTTTTGTTTTAAACAATGAATAAAAAAATATAAAAGAGTAAAATGTAATTTTACGTAATGCTGATGCCACATTAGAAATTATTACCATAATAAAGGTTTTTGTTATTATTTTTTTTGCGAAATTGCTTGTTTTTACACGTTTTCTACATTTGTTTTTTTTCATTAGTTTTGTTTATTTTAAAAAGCGAGATGAAATAAAATTGTTTGCGTTTTTAAGAATAATTATTCAATAAATGGTTCATTTTGAGTTATAATGATGTAAAAAAACCGAGTAAAAGGTTTTTAATATTCTTAAGTTACAAAATGTAGATTAAATTACTATTTACTTTTAGACATACTTAATGATTCTTAATGATTGCTCTAACATATTTAGAATTTTTTTATAAAGTATTCACGTTTTATTACCTTTGTCTAACTTTGCTAATTGTATCAAAACAACATATAACGTATATCGCTTTGCCACATTAAAAATTAAATTAGACGTTCCAGTATACTTAAAAAGTCCAATCACGAACTTTGTACATAAATTATTATTATTATTATTAATATAATTATTATTATTTCAATAAAGGTTCCAAAAGGCTGTAACTTACTTTTTTTATAATTGAAACTTTTATTTTTTTTCCTTCCTAATTATTTGATTCAAAATTCAAATCAAAATATGATTTTAATTTGTGAATTAAACATGAAAATATTAACACACATCGTTACAAAATTCTAATATCATTTATTATAAAATAAGGTGATTTTTTCCATTTTATTTTCCTTATTAAATAAACCCAAAATATAATAAAAACGGTTTAATATTCATATCATTTTGTTTGCTTTTTGATTTGCTTTTGGCATTCATTCGTTATGTTATTTTACATTTATTTATTTTCACCCACAAATAAGATAAAAAATATTTCCAAATAATAAAAACAAAATCACCGGGACATTTTTATGTAGTGCTTAAAAAGAATTCGTGCTTCCCAATAAAATTTTCAAACATGGAACCAACTTTTTTATTTAATTTTTTAAAAGTTTTACTAAAAAAAATAAACACTATAAACAAAATTCAATAACACACCTGTTGATTTTTGCCTTCTGTCGTTGATGTGCCGTAAAGATATTTTCACGATCCTGGGTTGCTTTCTCCAAATCAGTTTTAAAACGTAAATTTAACTGCGACAACTGTGCGGTTTGTTTCCGCAAATCTTCAACCTCAATAGATAAATTCTCATTTGTTTTTCTTAGCTGTCGCTTATGACGAGTTACTAAAAATTTTTAATATTATTTATTATAACTGATTGCTAAGTTATTAGATATTAATTAATTAATGCTTACACTCTTCATTATTGCTCAGTAATTCCTTGATGTACAAATTTAGTCGTAAAATTTCTTCATCGTGTGCTGTCTCCATGTTTAAAGCACAACTTGTTATAATGTATAATGATGAAAAAATGTACGTCTTATCAAAAACATATTAAAATTTGAATTCTTTCTTTTTGTTATGTTATCAGTTCAATTTTATCAGCTAATTTTAAAATCGAATATTTTTTTATTTTCATTTGTTTTTAGAGGTGCTACAGCCTGTCAACAAATATCCAAATGGATAGCTATTAATAAAAAGTACTGCCATCTAGAAAGCAATTCTCAAATAAATAACTCGAACTAGCCATTTGTGAAACTTTGGGATATAAGCTAATTTATATATTTACAGTTGCTCAGTTTCTATAATTACAATAATCAGTTGAGCCTATTACATACTTTGTCTCCAAAATAACCGTAAAAGTGTTGATTTTTCATACTAATATTTTTTTAATATGGAACATGAACTCTATAATTTTATTTATTTCGAAAAATGTTTATGCTAAAAAAACCAAAACGAGAAATTTTGATTTATAGTTAAGACAAATATTAGCAAAGTTTCATTTATACCAATAACAGGATTGAACACAATTGATCTTGGATTATTAGGTAAGTATTGTAAAAAAAATAAATTATGTTAATTTTTATCTTTTAAAACAACTAAAAATGTTTATTTTTCCTATTATTGGTTAGGTTTATAAAAATTTAGTGTTTTATTTTTAAATGTTTATTATATATAAGAAATCATTAATTTTCTAATTAATTGTTGTATAGACCGGCGTATATTAAAAAAAAAACAGATAATTAAAACTTCTTTTATATTTTATTTATTTTTAAATATTAATATGTTTATATTTTTTAATTTAAATATTTTTATAAAAGCTTATTGATAACGATAATAATATCTGTTTCTCTTCTGTTTATAATACAAAAATAATCCTATGAAAATAATGATAGAATAAAGATATATATTAAAAATCATTATTTATTTTATTTTTTGTGAAGTATAGAATAATGAATTCAAAAATATTTAAATAAATCTGTTTTTAATAAAGGTGTACTTGCTAAATGAAAAAGTTTTAAATATTTAATATATTAAAAAAAAATATATATATACATGCACAACCAAACTTTTGTTAATAATTATTAAAATATAAAAAATGAATACAAAGGTAGCTTAAACAATGTAATTAAATTTAAAAAAAAAATACAAAATCGTTCATCTAAAAAACTGCAATTATTTTTTTATTTTTAATAAAATAAATACAAAAACAAATTAACGACTTTATAGAAGAAGTTACATTTAATTTTCACTCTTAATTTTAAATAAATTAAAACCTTAAATAATAGTCATAAAATACATACATATATAAACACTCATATTTCACTTGCAGTAAAATATATTACGGATAAAACATCTGGATACTTTTGATGATTTTTTTTTATTTGGTTTCTTATTTATATTTTTTTATTCTAAATCAAATTTGAACCTAGGTTAAAGGAAATTTGCATATGTTGCTTTCATATAAGTTTTTGTTTTAATTTTTAATTTTTTTTTGGCCTTTCTATATCTGGTTTTGATCACTTCATTTAAAAAAAAAATCTCCTTTGGCAAGTAAATCTGAGTCTCTCCAGAAATATCTTTTTGTTATGCCATTTTTAACTCATTTGATAAAAACAGCTATAATCATGTAGTTTAATGTGAATTTTTTTCTTTTTAATTGCTTCATTACTATTAATATTATATATACTATATACTGTTTTGTAAAGCAAAAAATTGTGGAAAAATATTCAAGGGAAATTTTTTGATGCTAATAAAGTAGAAAACCAAATATATGCTAGATGGGTGGATATGAGATTTTTCTTTTTTGCTGTATGTTATATTAAGCAATATGCATAATAATTGGAAGCAAAATATGTACGCGGGATTTCATTAACCTGTGCACATCACTTGGCTAGCATGCCACTATTTTATATCAGTTCATCTATGTATATAGGTCGTCGCTTCTGTTACTAAACGAGTGTCCTGCCGTTTGGCAACTGGTGTGCTCTCATCTGAAAATTTTTTTATAAAACAGTTTTATGGATGCACAAATAAATTATTATTATTTTCTTTTTTGTAAATATTTAGATTTAACATCAAAAAATATTAACATCAATTTACTTCACTTATATATTTTTTCATTTCCTTTTAATTTATACTATTTTTATTATTAAAAGAACATTTTTGGGTTAATTACGGTTTATTTAAAGTTCTTTGTGTTTTATTTAAATTTTTTATGTATTTAGTAATTTCATTCTAAAAATTGATTTTAATACTTGTTTTTAGGTTAAATTAGTTGATGCAGATAAAAAACAATAATAATATAAATAAATATCATTCACTCAATTTTTTCAAAAATAAAAATAGCATTGTATTTAAATTGGTTTGTTTTAATTTTTTTAATACATAATTTATTCTTTAATGGATATATAATTATTTTTATTTAATTAAAAATGAATTTTTTATATAATTTGTTTTGCTTTCATCTTTTTCCAATACATAGGTTTAATTTATCCTTATTATACTTATAATTAAATGCTTTTTAACCTTAATTTTATTTTGGTTGTCATTATTTAATGCTTACTGATAAAATCAAGACATTTATATTTAAAAACGACGTAATATTTTACATTTTGATGATATTTTGATTGAATTTAAACATAAAAATTCAAAGGTGTGTAATTGTTTCATTACTGATATTTGTTGTGGTTATTTCCTTTATCTTAAGTTCATATTTTAATTATAGTATCTATTTTAATTTTTGAGTTTTTTGAATTGCTTATTTCATTAAGCAATGCTTGTTTATTTTTCCTAATTATCTTGTTTTTATTAATAATATTAGAGAAAATAAAACAGCTTAAGTTTTTTATTATTTATTTGAATAATTAACTTTAATTGATCTTCAACTAGAACTTTGAACTTTAAAGGATTTAGTTTATAAAACTATGGAGTTGCTTGGGTTTAATGTTTTAATAAAAAGAGTTGATTTTTATCTTAACAATTTATATATTGTATTTTTATTTTAACAGTAGACTGACGATCGAACACCTCTATCCTGTGTATATTGTAATGTTACTACTATACATAAATATATATATATATATATATATATGTTGCTATTCAACCATCTTAGGTTATACTTTTATGTTATTATAAATAAATTAATATTGTAAAAAAAGACAATAAAAAACTTTTGAATATTTTCAAGATTCAGAAAGAAAAAAATAATTGGTTAAAAAGTAACTTTTTTGTGGTAATACTTTACTTGTTCAACTAGCGAGTTGCAAAACTATAAAAATGGTTTATATTTCTTTATGATATTTCAATAGCTTAAATTTGTAGTTGAAGTTTACTAAATTTATTGTTGCTTTCAATAATGTTTATATATCGTAAAATAAAATAAAATATTTTATTCTGAATAATGTGGTGAAATATAGATATATATGAAAAAAAGCATAGATTTTTCTTTATACAATTAATGGATGAAATACAACCATGATATTAAAAATTCTTTTAGATAATTTTAATAGTTTAAAGAAACTATTTTCCAAGGCAGTAAATTGAAATTTTCTTGAACAAAGATTACATTAAAAAAAAGAAACGATAATTAAATAAAACAATAAATGCTTTCTTAATACAATTTTTTTTTGTTTTATGATTTTACTTATTTTATTTATAGCATAGCCAAAAACTTATACACATTTAACAACAAATTAAATAACAAAAACACTAAAATTTATTATACAACATCTGTGATACTCTATAAAATATATTGTATCTTGCATTTATATGAAATATTTCTATCATGTAGAAAAAAAATATTTTGTTTTTAACTGAAAAGTATATAATTAAATTAAAAACTTTTACTCTTTATTGCTTGGTTATTTATTTTTTTTTATTGAACCTTAAAGTAAAAATATTTTTTGTGTTAAATTTTTACTTTAAAGGCAGGTTAAATTTGCTTATCACCTTTCATATTTCAATTAATTGTTTTTGAATTTTGTTTTTATATAATAATGAATTTTAGAACTTTAATTGAGTCCAAATAAATTTATGGGTCAAACACGTACAATCTATTGACAATTTATTAACAAAATATTTAAAATGCTTCAAAAAGTAAAAGACACTTGTCTGTTACTTTTAATGATTATTATTTTGCTTTTCAAAGGCTTCAAGTTTATGAATTTATTACGTGGGCTTTAATAATAAAATATAAATTTTAAAGTTCTTTTTAAAACAAAACAACTTTGTTTTGATGTCTATTATATTATTATATTCTTTTTTACAATAAATGTCTTAAATATTATTGATTTTTTTTTTTTTGGTTATTTTATCCAAGAATTTTTTTATATTTTTTAACAAATTGTAATGCCGAGTGTTTCATTTAAAATTTAGCTATTCTATTTTTTTTAATAATTATTTTTACTATTTTTCTCATATTCGTTTTTCTGCAATTAATTTTAATTTTTATTTTTTTATGTAAAATTAAAAGAAAATTCTTAATAAAAAACTTTAATATATTTTCGTTTAAATTCGAAAGTACTTTGTCTATCAAATCAATTGAACCCTTTTCTAACTTTTTTGATAAATGGACATTTATTACATAAATTTTAATAAAAGTTTACTTAAAAAATACAAACACATATTGATTAAAGTATTTAAATCTCCTTTTAAACTATTAATTTAATATTTTCAATTAATTTCTCTGCATAAAATATAAATACATAATATTTATATTATTTATATATATATATATATATATATATATATATATATATATATATATATATATATATAAGTGAAACTAAAGACTTAAACTAAAAACTAAACAAGTAAATCCATTTTAATCAATCAAAGCATTAATTCTATTATTCTCAATTATTAATTCATTCTAAATGAGACACGTTTTTATTTCATTTAGTTAATTTAAACATAAAAACGCTTACAGAAAAAAACGAAGGCACAAAAAACAATAATTATGTTAAACTTTAATACAAAAAAGAAAAAGAGAAGAAATGAAAAATCATAACGAAGGCGACAACACTTAGAATAAAAGAAACAATAAACTTTTCATTATCATAAGTAAAAAAGAAAATTATAAAGTTTATACAAGTAAAATGAAAAAAACAGATCACAAAAGTATAAAACCGTACAAATATTAAATAATTCTTCATACATTTTTTTGTCTTTTTGATATTGTGTTTTCTGTGAGTTTTTTTCATTTTCCGTTTTCGTTAACATTATTATGATTATATTTAACATTAAAGAAATATGTGATAAAAAGTTGTAAGAAAAAATAATAAATAAATATATAAATAAACAATGAGGAATATAATGTTTTTTATATGAATTTTTCCTTCTTTTTGGATTAAAGGATGAAAAAAAAAATATTAGGTCAAACTTTATAAAAATAAGATTTAATTTTTTTTTTTTGTTATTTTTATAAAAAATGCTTCTCGTCTTTCTTCTGTTTGGTTCATTATAGGTTTCACATTTTTATAGAGATATAAAACAAAAATAATAAAACCGGAGTTGAGGGCGAGGCGAAAGCGTAAATGCTACAAAATAATTATTATAATAAATAAATTAATGTAAAATTTTATTAAAGTTTATGATAATATTTTTATTTGGTTGTGTTTTTAATATTATCACATAAGATAAGAAAATAACTAAAGCAGAGCCAAAACAAGGTAAAAACTAAATAAATGATTTTTCGACGTAATATATAAACGCAATCAAATGTTATTAATTCTTGTCAATAACTTTTTTTTTTATTAAATATCACAAACAATTATGTTGATTAAACAATTCTATTGAAAAAGAAATTTTTGATGTCTAATTAAGGCTGCAATAGAACTTATGTGACGAACACACACTTCAAATAAGTTCATTCGTTTGTAAAATTATAATATTGGAATAACAATATATCAAATATTGTTGATTGATTGAATGCATCATGTTCTTCTTTGTATGCCAAAAGCATGCATTAATTAAACGTCCAACAGAGTGTCCAACAATTTAATTAAATTTTTTACCGTATTTTTTATTTGAATTTAACTTTTTATTTAGTCTTGAATTTCAACTCTGCATTTTTTTTGTAATATTTAATGCTTAAAAGATTTTACAATATAACCCAATGAAAATTATTGCACGATGTTTTCTTGTTAACATTCTCTTTTCCCTTTTTTCACTGTTTTTAATTAATAAATAAGAAAAGATTAAATGTTAAAGATGAAAATTAATATGTTTGTTTTTAATATTATAGCAAAACGTAACACAACAACATTGGTATTCAAAATAGTACGGTTGATTATTTTTAATGCATTTCATTATAAGCAAAATTGCATTTATACGTTTTTAAAAGGTTTTTTCTTATTTAACATATTGTTATTACAACAATTTTATAGTTTTTTGTTAAAAAAACATTTAATAAGTATGATAGTTAAATATGATAGTTAAATAGTTGCAACATATAAATGGAATTTCAAAAGTTTATACATGTTTGCTGCTCATATTTGTTGTTGCTCTGATTTTATATGATAAAGAATTATTAATGTTTAATTATTGTTGCAGTTGTATAACTTTATTAAATTTAAATAATTTAAATAAATTAAATAAAAATAAACATATTTTATGTTTAAATTAATATTACGGTTATATTTTGTCATTACTTACAATAAAACCTACAAATTTTTAGGAATTTAATCCTAACGAAATAAATTATTTTATTTAATTGAATTAATTATTACTATTTAAAAATCTACGACGTGAAGTCGACCCATGAGAATAGCTTTTTCAATTGAATGTCGATTTATGGAATGAGGGGATTTAGGATATTTGTGGACATTAGTTTTAAAGGATTGGATATTAAATTGGTTTGGGAACGCACACGCAGGGAAAGCGTTCAATTTCTTTGCTGTACGAGTAAAGAAAGCGTTAATCCGGCTGGGAATCGAACCCGGATTCACTACTTGGAAGGCTACTATGCTAACCATTAAAACATTACAATTATATTTTCATTCTTTTTACAATATTGATTGTTATTTATCATTGTTTTAAGGTTCTTTTTCAAATTTCGAAATTTATGATCAATGTTTATTTTAAATTAAATCATATTTTATGTACTTTTTTAAAATTATTTTTTATTATTTTTATATAGTAAATTTATAATTTTTTTTAATAATAATATTATTTTAAAAATAAAAATTATAAATAATAATAAATCTACATAAATGTACCAAATGTTGATGTTGTTGTAAACAATTATGCATCTGTAACAATATTATCAAAGTCTGGTATATTTTTAATTGACATTTCAATCTGTTTTATTATTATTTTTATTGCTTTTGTTAAATTTTTTATATATTCAATGCCCATTTGTAAAGATTTATTTTTTATAATGAATAAAAATAAATTGTTACCTAGAAAGTTCATTTTATTTTTAGAGATGATTGGCAGCTTTTATTAAATTTATATACATATTTTGTATAGATATATTTAGTATAGTTTGTTTGTTCAACTATAAAGTTGCTTCCTTTATTTTTGTTGATTATCATAATTCTTTTATATAATAAAATTAAATTTCCCTTACGATACAAATTGTTTTTTTTACATATTATCTAATAATTTATCTTTATTGTTTGCCAGATAATTATTTTTACTATTAAAATTAATAAAATAACTACTTTCTGTTTATGATTATTAAAAATCTTACACAAAATGTTTCTTTCATTATACAATACAACACTAGTAGAAAAAAAAATCCGTTAATAATTATGTCGTAATTTTCTCCAATTAAAAACACTGTACGATTACAATCTTAGAAACAAAGTGTTAACGCATGATGAAAGTTAAATTAAAACTGGAAAAAGTCATTTTTTATATAACAAAATAAGAACAAAAGATAAAATAAAATTTATATTTTAATTTCGAAAACAAGGAAAACCGCTTGGAAAAAATTCAATGAAATGAACGCATCAGCGAAATGAACAAATAGAAAATATTGCTAAAAACACTAGCGTATCCTTTTCATGGTTTTACACATTGCAATATATATATATATAATAACAAAAATGACGTTGTTATTTATTTAAAAAAAAATGCAAGTGCAATAACAAAGTGAAATGTCACAATAATGATCATAATAAAAATAATGATAATAGTTAAAAAGTCGACTGAACCTAGTAAAACAAAAATAATAAATGTCAACAGAGAGAGCACAGCCACAAATAGATAGTGAAAGAAGGCATAGAAAATGTATTAAAATGTAGAAACTAAAATAATAATTTCACATATTGCGCTAACGCTTTGTTAATGATTTAAACTTAGAAATTCATAGAAGCGTTTGGGTTGTTTTACGCTTCTACTGCTAAGTCAACCACCCTGTTGTTAATAAACTAGTAAACATATAGCAAAAACAGTATGCTTGTTTGAAATGATAAAAATCAACAAACCATACAGCATCATTTGCTTTTTTTTAAGCATTCCACCTATTTTTCTGGTTGTTTATGAATGCGCCTACATCGTTGCTTATTTAATTTTTAGTTTTTTTTCTTTGTTAAACATAAAAGATGCTAGGAATGAGTTTAATGGTAAAAATGTGATGATGCCGTTTGAAAATGTTTTTTTAAGGTAGACAGTCAAGTCAACAGTCTACCGACAATTCTTTGTTTTTTCCCCTTTTCCCATTTTATTAGTTGCTATATATAACAAAAAGAATGAATGAATATGTACATGTTGGTATAATATGACCAAGTTATTGTATTTTATTTTATATTTTTATTATTTTTGTAGTCACATCACATCACAACGTTTTTTATTCCTTTCGTTTTGTTGTTTTTACCTTATGTTATTTAACGACAACATCATAATACATAGTTAAATAATATAAAAAGAAAAATATGGTTTATTGTTGTACAGATAAAAGGCGTGTTATTGTGAATACAACAAATAAAAAAAATTATGTTTGTGTGTTTAAAATATAAATTTTAATGCTAATGTTAATATTTCATATATCAGTGTTGACTTTTAATTAAAAGGGTTACTGATACCGACTATGGTTTATTAAATATAATAACAATTTGCTGCAACTTAACATTATTGATTTGTTTTTCTATATAAACACTTGACTAACATACTAATTTAACTTCTATATCATTTTATAAATATATTAAATCTTTGATGTATTTTAGTTTTAAATGTAATTTAATCTCTTATCAACATTTAATACACTTAAGGTTTTAAAACAAATGCATTAAGTGATTATTATTTAAAGGATTAAACATAAATACATACCTTTAACGTTAAAACCGCACACAATTTTTGAATTTTTACATTTGCTTTAACCACATAACAAGCAATAAATAACTATTTTACTTTTAATGTGCAATAATTTTAATTACAACGATAGTATTGCTACGTGACGATTACTATTTATAAATAGTTTATCGCTATAATGTTAACTTTACTATGAATTAGAGTTTCAAATAAAAACCACCGAAATCTATTATTATTAACATTTAGTACTCACGTAGAACTCTGTTTAATTATTTAATCACGATTGAAACTGTTATTCATTTCTTTGGTTTATGTTTCGCAACTAAATTAAAAAAAATGTACTAAAAATGTCTTTAAATATTTAAAGGTTGTTTATTATTTCAATTCAATTTAAAAAATAATACGGAAATAAACAACTTTATCAAAAATTTACAGAAAAAAAATGTTAAACTTTAATGAAAATTATAAGAAAAAATTACTGAAAATAAATATTCTGAAATTTTATTCATTTATTAATTGATTTTGCTTTACCTTTGTAAATTTATAATCAAATAATTTTTAACTTTTATAAATTGGTATGGATTATGTATCAGACTGTTAAATTCAATATCTATTTTAACTATAAATTCAATTGGCTTTATTCTGTTTTTTCTTCCTTATAGTAAACTTATCTTACTGTACCATTATTTTGTTGAATGCGCAAAACATAAATACCCAGTACACGGACTATGAACTCTATATATGGCAATTATTTGCTATTTTCAACAGATTACGAATCTTTATGCTTTATTAAAGTTTGATATTTCAATTTTTTATTGGTTTTCTTTAGTTATATATATGTATTTGTTTGTTTGAGCTTGATTGCATTGGTTTATATTTTTTATCCATAATTATCAATTATTTAAATTTTTTATTATGCAATAATTACATCAAAGAAAAATTAATTTTGTTATGGATTCTATTGTGTAATGTGTGTCATTCATATAGTACTATTTTTATCATCATACTCCACTTTTCGTTAAAAATTTAATTAATTTAATTTTTGAAGCTTATTTACAATTAACAAAAAATTAATTCAAATTGGCAATATTGTTTAATTAATGTTTAATTAAAATGATAATAATAATAATAATAATAAAAAAAATTAACTAATTTTTAAACAAAATTCATTTGTCGCCTAAATGAATTTAAATCTGATAAATTGAAAAATTGTTTAAAATGTAAAAAAGAATAATTTTTACTCCAATTACATTATTTATTTTGTATTTATTTAATTCAGAAGTTTTTAATCAGTTTAAAGACTAATTATATTGTTCTGTCCACAAGGATTTTAAGATTGTAGAAAAATAAAAAAACGAAGTAAAATACAGTATTACTTTTAAATACGAAAGTAAGTAAGAAGACAATGCTTAACAAACAAATAGTTAAAATAAAAGAAAAATAAATAAAAGTTAAATACTTAACTTAGCTTCATTAAATATAAATGTCTGTTGCTTTATTATGCTTCTTCTTTTAATTCGAACAATTAAAATTGTTTAGTTAAATTTTATAATGAAGACAATGAAGAGTTGTATTTGATGTTGCAGATAAGATAAGATAAATACACTCAAGTTAAATACACATCAACAGAGTTGGATAAAGGTAATCTTCTTCTTTTGTTTACATTTTTTAGTTTTTTTTTTTATACATATATATTTACATTACATTTATTTTGTTAAAATTATATAAAATGTCTCTTTGGTAAAGATAAATAAGAAAATAAAATTCTAATGAAAATGCAGATTTACTAAATAGTAATTAGGGCTATGCAAAGTATCTTATTTAAAGGCGAAGTTTTAATTTCAATAAAAGATTTATTTTCTTATGAATTTCTTATTATTATGTTATTTGACTTATTATTTTGATTGTTAATATAAATTAAATATAATGTACGATATTATTTATTATTTTAACAAGAAAAATAATAATCAAATTATTACAAATTTAAGCAAATCAATATAATTATTTCGACTCTGATTATTATAAATACGAATAATCATATTTTATTGACGCTTTTCTTTAAAAAGAAAAGGAAAATATACAAATTTGTGTAAAACTTACAACTAACAACAGTACAATATTCAAAAAAAGAGGCAAATGCATCTAATCTTATTGTTAAATCTTCTTAATTTTATTCAAAATAAAAATAAAGAAAAAAAAACGGTAATAACAAGCAACAAGATAACTGAAGTGTGTAGTTACGTTCTATAACGAAGATGATTTTCTTCAAGTCCATCTTAAGATTATAATACTAATTAGATTGCAGTAAAAATGTAAACAAGTACCAAAAAGTACTTATGTTTTAAATTATAAATATAGATTAAAAAAAGTGTAATAAAAATAAAAATTAAAAAAAAAACGCGCAAGGATAGTTAATTTATAATAATTACAGATTTTTGAAAAAGAAAGAATTTATTGAATTGTTAAAACTGTGGATTTATTTTACATGCTTAATTACCAATAGAAATTCAAAAACTAAAAAAAGGAAAAATTATTGTTTAACGTTAAAAAATAGAAAAAAGCAAACAACATCTATATATAAAAGTATATAATAGACAAAAAATATCTTTTACATACAATTTAAAGTCTTTAAGCGGAAGAAAACATATATACAATACGCTTCCATTATTTTCAAAAGCTAAAAGTAAATTATTTTATTAATTCACCATGGTGAAGCTTAAAAATTTTTTTTTTTGTGTTCATTTTTCTTCGTTTTTTGTAAATTAAATTTTTTATTTTAAAAGAACTAAACTGTGGAGTATCAATTTTTTAAAAATATTTTAAAAGAAAAATAGTACTTAAATAGAAGAGTAATTTTTTTTTTCATTTTTGTGACGTTAAATTTGGTTGAAAAAAAGGAGGAAATTAAATATACCTTTAGATGCTTTATAATGATTTTTTTTTATCTTCTAGTTGAATGAATAAACAGTATTTTCAGTTATTTAAAAGACGGAAACGAGTATAAAGTATGTGATAAATTACAGAGACATTATTAATTGTGAATAATAATTAAATATTAATTTAAATGTTTTATGATCACAATTGGTTAGATGTGTTTAATTAATTAAAATCCTAAAAATATTTTTTTCGTATTTAAATGTTAAATGTATCTTGTGGATTATAAGATTTTTTGTTTTTTGACAATAATGAAATAATGGATATAAATTCATATAAATATAAACAATTATATAAACATCATATTCATATTTAAGTTAATTATTGTACTTAATTGAAAATTAAAAATAAAGCCAAAGAAATTATAATTAAAAATAACCATTAAGATAAATCTATTGGGAATCATATGTGTGCAATAATTTTTAACTAGAAATGAATAATTTAATTAAAATAACAACGATATCATATCATTATTTGATGAAAAATGTATGAATAATTAAAAAAAAAATAAAAATATATATTAAATATATTACTTAAATAAAAATATATATTTGATCCAAACAAATGTTTATTTAATTTAAAATCCCATTTCTGTTATTACTATATTAAATTATATTAGAATTAAATTATAATAAAATGTTGTTCTGTCTATAAATATTTATATTGAAATCTATGATGACAAAAAGCTTCACTTTATCTGATTGTCTGGGTTCTATTGCAGTTTAACAATTCAACTATTTATATATATATATATATAATATATGTGTGGATATGCGGATTGAATCAATATTATTTAGTACTTGGTATTGCTTTTAGCTTGTCGTCGTCTCATTGTTATCATTTTGTACTTAGTTTAAATAAAGATTTTTTTTTGTCTAATATTTTATTTTACTTTGAAATAAATTTTCAACCGAACGTTCCAATATTTTCTCATTTAAATAAATAAATAAAAAAATAGAAAATTCTTTAAATTTAATATAAACGTAAAAAAGGAATAAATACTTCGATAATATTATCAACGTTTTACAATTCTAAAAAACGATTATATTACAAAGAATAACATACGTTTTACAAATTATAATAATAATAATAATAAAGAGTCTATCGACAATTTCTTATTTTATTAATTAAATAAATATTTTTTTAATTTTAATTCAATTTTACATTAGTTATAGTTACATTCTAAATGCAGTAATATTACTTTAATTGCTTATACGCTTTTTAAACAATTGATTCTTCCTTTTATTTTTTAATGTTACAAATATAAATATATTTTATTATATGTATATAATGCATATAATTAATTATTTTTAATTTTTATTTAATAATTTAAAGATTTATTATTTTTATTTTTCATCGTACATATGACTATCGAAATCATTATATATTATAATTAATAATAATAAAAAAGCAAATATTCCTACTGAAAATTAGACATAACAAATAAAAGTTTATTTTAATTTCGAAATTAGCTATTTATTTTTGTTATGCATTATTGACAATGACTTTTTTTTAATACAATATTTTCTTTTCTCGGAAATTATCTTTCTTTTTCTTTTTTGCATTGTAGCATGAAATTCATGCGATTTTATAAATCTGTTAAAATGTTATAACGAAAATTGTTTTACAAAAAGAAACTTTAATGAAATAAAAAATTTCGAAAAAGCAAGTAAATATATGCAAAAATATTATATTTTACATTTAAAAGTTCAAAGTTATTAAAATTCAAGAGTGAACCTTGATATATAACCTCTTAGCTAACCCAGTTTGTATTATTTTTTTAGTTTATCTATGTTAAACGTATTAAAATTACACAGAGTTAGGCTAAGGTATTTTAAAAAAAGAAAAGTATAACAACACAATTTACAGTTGGTGAGACACAAGTTGATGGTTGGAAGCTAACAACAAAGGCGAACAATTGCAAGAAAAATTATTAAAAATAAAAAAACGTCTATGAATAGTTTCTAGATAGGATAAAAGCTTAGTTTACTCGTGATTTATAGTGGAACGAGTAAATACGGGTATTTGCAACTATAGTGTAAAAAAGTCCTAAGTTTTCTTGAAAATATCGCTGGAAAAAATTATTCAACATAAAACTGCTATTAAGGAGGGTATAAAACGCCCTTGTTTTCACTATTTCTTTTGCTGATGTTGCTACTGTGATCAAACTGAATCCTTTGTTGCATATAACTATGTGGTGATTAAATTTTTGTGGGTGGTATATATAATATGCTAATAGTTTGACTAGTTTGTTTATTCTTTATACCATAAAATGTATGTTTTTTTATCTCTGTCTAGCTATATCCATATATTTTACTATTTTGCGTTAATATTCGTCAAATTTTATATTAAACTTTGCACATTTTTCCATCAGTTGTTTATAATTATTTTATTATTTCTTCGTACTTCTCAATTTTTTAGTTTTTAGGAAATATTTAAGCTTTAATAAATTAATAAAATGTTATACTTTTTAATTATTCGATGGCTGAAAACAAAAACACATTTCGGAGAATTGTTTTTTTAATTTTTTTATTTTAGATTTTATTAAATTAAAGATAAATAAATTTTTTATTAAAAAAAAAAATTCAATTTAAATATTATAAATATGCTTTCGGGGTATATATTTTTTATTATTTTCTTATTGTTTATATATATGTATTATATATATATATATTTTTTGAATACGTTGCTGGTTTATTAATTTTACTCCTTTTTTTTTGGCTTTATGTAATTATTTTAAACATGCTTTTTGTATACTATAAATCATTGAATGTAATTATTTGTTTTTCATTTCTTGTACGGAGTTACATCTTTAATTTGAAAACCAATAAATTGTATTTATAAAATTTATATATTTTAACATATAAATGTGGAATTTGTGTTCATTTCGACAAGAATTTTTGTAATTAAACGTAAAAAACTACAATACATTTGATCAGAAAGGTCTTGTATAGAAAATAATGAAAAAAGTTAAGAATTTAACGGTTACAATAAAAAAATTTCATTAAATTAATAACATTATAATAATAAAAAAGAAATAATTATTACTTCGTATTTGGTTTTGGGTTAACATCTTAAAATATTTTTTTTTCAATTATGTACAAGTATAATTTTAATAAGTATCTTTTTGTAAAACTAAAAATAAATTATTAAGATTAAATTAAACTTTTTAATTGAACATGTATTATAAATAATGATTAAAAAATTTTTCTCTATCATCAAGTATGGTGTGTAATGTGTTCGCAAAAAAAAAAGAAAAAGGAAATGAAAACCATATACAAAAGGCAATATTTCATTCAATGTTTAATGAAAGGTTAATAATAAAAGTAGAAAAAGAAAAAATTAACCTTACGGCAAGGTTTAAGTACCAATCGTTCGTCAAGTAACAAAGGAAGAAAATATTATAATTTCAATAACAAACCACACATAGTACAACAGGTGAGTCTATTCTCTATTTCAATGGATTTTATATGTATTTTTGTTGCTGTATACCATAAAAAGGAAAAAAAAAACACAAACACTCTGATATTGATGATGATGTAAAAATATATATATTTTTTATGCGTGTATTATGAAAAATTGAAAGAAATTTTTAACCCAAGCTTTACAATAAATATTCAATTTTTTTTTTTTTTTTTGAAAATATGTTTTATTCTTTTATTTTACTTGTTGTGTTATTTATAATGAAAAAACAACAGCGGAAAATAATACGTAGGAAGTGGTTATACGGATGCAACATAAAATTAAACAAGAATTTGTCGGTATGCTTCTATAGATGTTGTAAGACTTGAATATTTTTTTTTATTTTTTGGTACCAAAAATTAATGCTCGGAATCGGAATTCACAAAATACAAAAACTTTAATTAAAACAGAACAAAGAATATGAAAAGAATTTAATAATTAATATAAAACTAGTTATAAAACGATTTTTTTTCTCGTATAAATCTGTTTTGAGAAATTCAAATATTAAATGTATGAAATTTTAATAATAAAAGCAAATTATATTTGACTAAAGTAAATGTATTGAGAAGGTAAAAACTCCAATGAAAAATAAAGTATGATAAAAATGTTAAATCGTGTCGCCAATACAATATGCAATGCTTTTTATATAAAAAACAACTTATTCTTTAGTAAATGTGGATATCGCTGATATTTTTGGTGTTTATTTTATTATTCTATATGAACGCCAAATCGAAAAAAAATGAAAATAAATAAATAAAGTCAACACTCAATATTATATTAAAATGCACCAAAATGAAAAGCTGGTGAAAACTGAAAAAATAAAAGTAGATAAAGGAATTAAATTGTTGTTAAGTCTGCTATATATGTATATATATAAATGAAAGGAAATATGGCAATATGCACAAAAAAGCGCAAAAATACTAACACAAAAGCACAAACAATATATTGAAAAGAGTTTTAACAGAGAAGAAGGCAAACTCTAAGTGAGATACGCTTTATTGGGCAATATATGGACAAATTTAATACCAAAAAACAAAAAGAAAAAATATATAAATAAAGAAAAGAAAATAGTAGTAAAAAATGAATTTTAAAGTTATTACCTTATTCTATATTTATGTTAATAGCTATTGTTTTTTTTTGTCTTAATATTTTCTAGATGCTATTTCTGTATTTTCTATTGGCGTTTCTTTTGTTTCACAATGGTTTTTTCTATTAAAATTTACTTTATTGCTGGTTAAACATTGAATGTTTTATTTGGAGAAAAAAAAAACACATTTTCTCTAATTGAATTCAGTTCATGTTTTTTTCTTGTTTTTGGTCACAAGTGCGCATTTATTATTACATAAAAAGATGAAAAGTATTTTCGAAATATTACTTGTTCTACAATTGTTATCAACTTCTGATATAATGAAAAGGTTTTATTTTATTTTCAAGGAAATCTTAATTAAATTGATAATATGATTTTGATTTTAGATATGCTTGTGATTAAGAAATGTAATTTTCAATATAATTACAAAAACAAACAAAATCAACGGATTTTCATATAAAGTTGCCTATTTATTTTGATTTAATTTATTTATAATTTGTAAAACAAGCATGAGAGCAAATATGCAAAAATAAAAATTCTTAAGCTTTATAAGACTTATAATACCTAAAACTTTGGTATAAGAAATTTTTCTCGTGTTATCAAAAGAATGAAAAAATACACAAAAAAAAAATAAGGAAGTAAATAACTAATCCTTAATATGACACTTGAAAACTTTTAAAAGTCAAATTTTAACTTTCATCAAGGATCGTAGTTCAAGTAATACCAATTAAAGCTAGATAAACAAACTATTTCTATCAACCTATATGACTAACAAAGATGAAAATTATATGCTCGGTAATTGAACAACTTAATAAAGCAACTCAAAATAACCACAACAATATTATTATAAAATGAAATAAATTTAATTATTATTGTTATTGTTTTTATTATTACTATTATTATTATTATTATTATTATTATTATTATTATTATTATTATTATTATTATTATTATTATTATTATTATTATTATTATTATTATTATTATTATTATTATTATTATTATTATTATTATTATTATTATTATTATTATTATTATTATTATTATTATTATTATTATTATTATTATTATTATTATTATTATTATTATTATTATTATTATTATTATTATTATTATTATTATTATTATTATTATTATTATTATTATTATTATTATTATTATTATCATTATTACTATTATTTAATTAATTATATATTATATATAGACGTGTCATCACTTAAAATCATTATTTCAAAATCAATATTAAATATACAATAATAAAAGACGATGGCGATACATATAAAATATAAATAGATTGTAGAAAGGCGATAATTATAAATAAATAAAAATCAATAAAAACTCAATCAGTTATAATAAAAGTAAAACGAAAAGCTACATTATTTATTTGTATAGTACAGAACATAATAAAAAATCACAAAATATTAAATCTGCTCTAACGTTTACTACTAATTAAAATGTTAAATTATTACCTCCCATTGTATTAATGTTAAATTAAACGCCTAGCCCATTGTTTTTCTATACAATATATTTTATTTTCTATTGTTATCTTATACTTATTATGTCTTGTTATGCCGTCAAGTTGTTTTATGTTAATTTTATATTTGATTATTCATAAAAAAATAACAAAAAGCAACTGAATTTAATAAAGTGCAAGTAGCTTTTAACACCCATCATAATAATTTTAATAAAAACATAAAATAAATCTATTGCTTTCTGTGCTGTTTAAGACTTAAAAAAAGTTATCAAAGTGTAGGCATCACATGTTTAATATTTTATTATTAAATTTTTTTCAATGTATTAATTTTTTTCATGCATAAATTTTTTTTATTTTAATATACCTTCAAGCTAAACACAGTCAGGCTGTTTAGCCTTTATACTTAAAAGCATACGGTGTTTTATAATACATACAAAAATAACAAAATAGATACAAAATAATATAGCACAAACATACGATATCTCAATATCATATGGAATAAAAACAATAAACTGTATTACTTGTTAACTTGTAACACTGTATAGTGGGGAATAGAGAAAAAGCTCTATCAAGATTTTCGTATAGACAAAATAGGGAAAAAAAATCATTCACTGTGTATTAGCTCTAGGGTGAGATTATGCTTAGTAAAAAGGAAAAAACATTGTTTTCTTTCTAGACTTTTCCAAAATAATAAAAACAAGGTTTTTTATAAAACTTGGAAAATAAATACAAAAAACAACAAAATATTTAATGAAATAAAATTGAAATATATATATATATATAAACAGTAACAATAACAAGACAACAGCCATGAAGATGTTTGGGAAAATGATTTCTTTAATTTTATCTTCTTTTTTGTTTAAAATTACTTAACACAATACATAACTATTTGTTTGTTATACAACTTTAATGTTAAGAAAAATTAAAAAAAAAAAAAAAAAAAAAAACAAAAAATAAATAAAATAATAAGCAAACATGATGTTTGTTTTGATTAAATTAGCATATTTATACGAATCGAATTTTATACTTAGAAAGCTAACAAGAAAAGAAGAGAAACATTTCATTACTTTTCGTTTCGTATTACTTACTTTATTATTGTTATCGTGATTATAATTTATATTTATATTATGCTTTTCTATTTTTCTGTATTTAAAATTACATTAAAATTATAAAAAAAAATTAAGAAAATATAACGGAGAAAAACAACAGAAAAATTTTAAATATGTATTAAGAATTTCATATGCAAAGAGCAGTTTGAGGAATAATATGTGTATTTATTATATTTTTCAAAAATTTGATTGAAAAGATTACAATGCAAAAATAATAATTCTAGATTATATAACTGAAGTTATTCACCTGTTATATTTTTATAATAAAAATTCATTTTTAATTACATTTAATTAAAATAAAATATAATTATTTATTATATTTTTTCATAATACACAGAATCAAAGAATCATAATAAAACGAATAAGATTCATTATAACAAAATACATAAAAAAAGTTTTTTTTTTAATCTTAAAATATAATAAAAAGAAAAAAATATTGTTAAAATTGTCAGAATATAAAAGAATTTAAACAATTTACATTGTTGGAATGTAAACAATAAGAATTTACAATGTTTATGTTTAAGTGTTGGAATTTATTTCAAAAATTCTTAATAACATAATAACATCTTAAGCCTCGTTTATATAATAATTTAATATAATAATGCATTAATAATTATTGAATAACGAAACTTTTTTTTACAAATAATTTGTTTGTTTATAGTGTGAACAAAACAAAAACATGATAAAAATAATAAAATATTCTTATTTTTAGATTTAATTTTATATTTTATCTTTAACTGGAATTCCTGGAATTTGTTAGTGCCACTTTAAACAAGCAATTAAATTGTCTTTAGAAAATTTTTATTTAATTTGCATTTTCCTGTCATGGCATTTAATCATACGTCGACTCTGTAGACCTATATTTTTTGTATCATTATTATTATAAATAATTAAAATTTAGTGATTTTATTACATTTTTATATTGTAGTTTATTGACCATTAAGCATATTTATGCCCAAAATAAATTAAGGTTCGAAAGGTGACAATTTATTTATTTGGTGAATTAAAAAATATATAAATAACAAATTATCTTTTAAAGACTGACGAGATATTAATATTGATGGATACGCGGCTAATATATATTTATGTATATGTATATATATATATATTAAGTACTTGTTTTACTGTGTGGATATGTGGTGTTTTCAATAATCATAAAATAAAATAATAAAAAAGATAAAAATAAAAAACGCATTACATATTGATGAAATTTATTTTATGGTTTTTATAAGGGTTCTTATGAGAAACGAAGCTAAATAAGCAGCCAAATATATACCGTGTATTAGAGAATATTTTTGAAAAGGCTAAACTATCAAATAAGGTTGTTTAATTTACTTGTAAAAACTGTTAGAGACTTAAAAAAAATTCTGTGTATGAACTTTTAAAAGCTTGTTGGAGATGTTTTTAAGGGAATTTTGAATTTCATTACAAAGTTTACTTAAAAACTAAAAGTGGTTTTTGTTTATATTTGATTTTTGATTTTATTTATTTATATTTATTAACAAATAACAAAACTAAAATCAAAATATGTGTTGATTTGTTTTGATAAAGCTGAGAATAAAACTTTCATGTTGAGTTGTTAATAATTGAATAAATAAATAAAACTATTAAGGCGAGTGTATGATTTGTATGCTATTTTCTTTTACATTATCAAACCACACTTTTTTACAAGTTCTTGTAAATAAATCTTATTCAGTGTTAAAAGAAATAATATTACGTTTAAGGTATGATAGAAAAGATGCAAATAAACCATTAAGGAAAAATTTTATTTATGCTATTTTCATTATAGCAAAAAACATAACGATAAAGAACAAGGTCAACAATTTTTTTAGTGAAAAAGTAAGAACAACATATAAGGAATTCCATATATTTCAAAGTAATAAAAAAGAAAATTTTTATTTTATTATTATTATTATTATTATTATTATTATTATTATTATTGTTATTATTATTATTATTATTATTATTATTATTATTATTATTATTATTATTATTATTATTATTATTATTATTATTATTATTATTATTATTATTATTATTATTATTATTATTATTATTATTATTATTATTATTATTATTATTATTATTATTATTATTATTATTATTATTATTATTATTATTATTATTATTATTATTATTATTATTATTATTATTATTATTATTATTATTATTATTATTATTATTATTATTATTATTATTATTATTATTATTATTATTATTATTAATATTATAATTATTATTATTATTTTTATTTTTATTATATATATATAATAAGATGAAGGCAATTTGGCTTATCAAAAATATTATTAAAAAAAATATATTACCAATAATATTAATAAAGTGAGGCATCCTAAAAAACACATTATAAACAGTTTTCGATTTTCTTTTATATTATTTTTGATATCTTCATTATATTTGATCTGTTATTATTAGGCAATGTCAGCAAACTACTGTTCTGAAAATCACTTATAACAACTTACAACGTTAATTAAAAAAATAAAATGAAGAATAACAACTTTATACAAAAAAATGTAAAAACAAAGGATAGAATAAGGAATAAACAAAATACATATTCTTTTACTTATCAAAATTTAAAAGGGAGACTAAATTTTTATTGTTTTAAGACATTGGCTATTATTAAAAAAAAACACATGATATTTTTTATTATTATTGCACGAATAATAAACTATGGATTAACTGATAATAGAGAATTTAGAAAAAAAGCAGGTAATTATTCACCCATTTAACGTTAAAGCATTAAAAGTAAAATAAAGCTTTTTTATTACTCGTTATTTTATTTTTTTTTCTTTTTTTGATCAACTAACAAAATAATAACAATCTGGAAACAAATAATTAAACTAAACACTGTTTGTTGTTATTCAACAAATAAATCAATTGACAATTCAATTTGTGCAGTTGAAAGCATTGTTTGTATATTTTGTTTGAACTTTAATTGTTTTACAATTAAATAAAAATGTTTTACTATTGTATTTGTATAACTTTTGAGTTAATCGTTTAGATATTTCAACGTTTAAGCTTAGGTTAATTTCATTAGAAATTTTGATTAATTATACTAAAATTTGTATTCATGGAAATTTCTAAATTAAATAAAAAAAGAAAAAATTTTTTTGTACAGCCTTATGAAAATATTGAATATTTGCTTTTGTCGCTAGAAAAAAAATTGTCTGTTTAAAAACTCTACAAATTTACATGTTATATCGCAGTAATACATTAATCATTTTGTATTAAATATTAATATCACTATAAATTTGTATAAAACCTCAAAATAAACGGAAATTATTTTTTGTAATAAAACTTAATTGAGCTTTAAGGTGTTAAATAAAAAAAGAGTCAAAAGGTGACAATTTTATATTTATTAACAATTGTTAAATTTTATATTTATTCTATTTTTATCGTATTTTTTGAGCTTTAAATCAATAAAACAAATTCTTTTTTTTTTCACTGTGATAAAAAAACCTTTTTATTTTTAAATCCTATCCGTATCTATAAATGTTTTTTTTATTTGATTTTTTGCTTTCGTTGTCTGGTGTTATCGAATATCTATAAACAAGTTATATGTTACGTTTCGCACAATAATAATAATAATAATAATAATAATCATAAAAAAATGTTTTCAATAATACATATAACAAAAAAAAAATAAAAATCATTACAGTGCAAAACAAAGATAATAATTGAATAAATTAACAGTTAAAAACACAAAAATGTTTACGTTACAATTTTCAATTTGTTTTTCCAGCTTTTTGATATTTATTTTTGTTATTTATATTAGACACAGTAATTAATATCCAAACGTATATAACTAGATACTAATTAAATTAAATGTTGGTTTTATTTTATTATTTATTTATTTTTTTTTTTTTGGTTGAATTAATTGGGTATTCAAATTAAAAATTATTTGGTTGCACCAAGTAATGTTTTGTCTTTAATTACATTGATTATAAATATAAAATAAATAAATTTCAGTGATAAAATTAGATTCAATAACAGTATACAATTATTTACAAATTGATATTATTTGTTCTTATTATGCAATTATTTTTTGTTAGATAAAATCAAATTGTTTTATAATAAAATATTTAAAAAAAAATATTTTTCTTTTTAAATTTAAGATGAAAAAATGTTTTAAGCAAGCTGAATATCCTTTAATCTTCTACATAAAATGTATTTACATAAGAAATTGGTGTTTTACAGCTAGTTTTTATTAATATTAAAGTTTTAAAACCGATAGTAACGAAAAAAATAAATAATGTTATAAAAACCAAATAAATAAGGTAATCGACAGTTGATGAGTTTTAAATGGTGTTTTGGAATATTAATAATTTTATTTATACAATTGCTTTACATAGTTGTTACATTTAAAAAAATTAAAATATATAAATGTCAAATTGATTATATTCAATAACAAAAATGAGTTTTTGATTGCAATTAATGCAAATTCCACTTAAAATGAGTTTTTTTTTTTTTTTTTTTTGGGAATAAAAATGAAACAATATATAAATATTTTTAAAATAATTTTAGCTATTGACAGTTTGACATATAAGTTAAACAAATATTATTTATTTACTATAATTTTATGTAAACTGTAAATACGAGTAGCGTTTGCATTGCTATATATCCCGATAATAGCTTTTAAATGTTGTGTTCAGTGACCACAATGTCAGTTCCTTGAATGTGAAATGTAATAATTGCTGAAATATATATATTTTTTATGTATATTAGTTATTGAAAAATTATGAGCTTAAAATTATAGTTAAATATTATCTATATACGTCACTGAATAATTAATAGAACTAAGAAATCCATCTCATAAACCCTTAGTTAGAAATGATGTTACAAATAAAATATATAATTTTATTTAAATTGAAAAGCACCTGTTGTTTTATTTAACTAGTTTTTTACTCTTTCGTATAAATTGGGCATCAATTTAAAATTAGATAAATTTAATTCTGATTTAAAATAAAAAGCTGATTTCAAATAAATTAAAATAAATAATCAGGTAGAAAAAAATTAATTAAAATAAATCATTGAAACGAGTTTTAATTTTAATTAAAATGTAAATATTGATGAATGTTGAATTATTTGTTTTATGTTTTTTTTCAGCATTCCTTTTATTTTATTTAATTTAATTTTGTATCCTTTGATTTATTTATTTATGATTGGCAATTATTTGAATTTTAATTTTTTGTTTATTCACATTTTGTATAATAAAATTGGAGTTATAATAAAAAACGAAATATAAAACAGTGTACACTTGACAATGTTTTATAATGATATTTTATTTTGTTGGTTCTATATATGGTATCACACGTTTTAAAAACAAAATAATAATAATAATAATTTAATTGGTGCCATATGGGAACACCACTTAAAAATTATATGACACTTTACTTCACTTTACCCTACTTTAGTAAATTGACCTAGTAATAATTGTAATCCCTTTCACATTTTATTAATACTGAAAATAAAACTAACATAGAAAAAATAACTTTTTATATTTATTTAATTATTTTAGTAAAAATATTCTTTATAGTTACTTTACGGTAGTTATATGTTTTATTGAAAAATGTTGTTTTCTTTTTAATTAACAATTTCCTTCTAATTTAAGCAGTAGTTAAGCAGCATATTTTGCATTGCAAACGATTTACTTGCTTTTACATAGGGATTCAAATTCAATAAACACTGTATCTGCACTCTGGTTTAACGAGTTATTATATATATATATTTCCTTTAAAATAAAATTAATAATATTTTGTTCAACTTGTATTAAATTTTATATTTTTTATTCATATTGAATATAATAACCGCGTTATTTAATATTTTATTTATTTTATAAAGTGATTTAAATTTTCTAATAATATAATTTTTATTATATATGTACATAGCATAGTTAAAAAAAGAAAGGAATTAGTTTATGACATTAATCAAATAGAAATGTTATAAAAGCCAAAAGTATCTCACCAAATTTACATGTTTTATTATTTTAAAAAATGTATATTTTCTGTTTTCTTTTTATCTCTTGATTCTTCCAAAGTATCTATATACAAATACAACGTTATTATTTTTCTTAGTACGTTGCAATGAAAAGTTTATCGATGGTCTCTAGAGATTTTTCACAAATATGAACGACAAAATAATATTAAAAAGTAAAAAAAGAAGTATAAAATATAACTAAAAAAAGTTTGTAGTTTGCAAGACAGAGAATATAAAAATAGGTATAGAGGTTGGGAATCAATTTTGTTTAAGTTGGACTAGACAGGTAAATAAAATTAAATTTCGTTAATAAAAAATAACAGATATTATTTTAATACCTTTGTGAATTTTTTAAGTGGAAGAAATAAGTCAAATTCAGAAAAAAAAATCTAATATATTTTTTATGGAGCAATTCTCTTTGTTCTTTTTATTTCATTTTTTATTAAAAATAATAAATTCTTATTGACGAAATTATGACTATACAGACTATTCTCAAATAAATAAACTTTTATGGTTTTGTTAAATAATATGTATATTTACATTTGTTAATTCATGATTTAAGTAGAATTTACGCTAATGATTAGATAGTCAATTGAAATATGTACTATCTTAGATAATAGTATGATAACAGTAATTAAGAATTATGAAACAGGAAAACAAGGGTTTCAATTTTGTAAAAGCTTATTTTAAAAAAATTGTTACAGGTGAATATGTAATTATTCCGTTTATTTTATATTTATTTTGTATATAGAGAAAATATTTTTAAAAATGTTAAAAAAAATCAAAATGTTTCAAATTTTTAGAATTTTCGATAACCATTTTGAATATTTTTGTTAAAAAATTGTTTAAGTAAATTATATTAATTGTTCTTACACTAAATGTTTGTTTGTTATGTCTTTCGCGCACCCCTTTAACTTTTTGCTACATCACCATTAACAGCTGTATATCTGATATAGGTAGAATCTCTTTTGGCATGAGACTGGTACCTTTTATACACATGTGTGTTTTTGGAGGTTTTTATATGTTTGTTGTTAGTTATGTGATTAGTGTTCGCAACGGTTTAATTTTCTAAAGTGAGAATGGTTATGGTTGTGATATTGTATATATGGTTTCAAAACTGTAATTTTGAGGGAACATGAATCCTTCATTTACAATTTATTTTGTTGGTAAAATGATAGTCATTTTTGTAGCACATAATAATACACCCTAAAATTGCTAAAAATAAAAATCATTATCTATTTTGTTTCTGTCGACAAATTATACGACCAACATTTCTATGTTTTACATTACACATTACGACCAATTCAACATTAATTAATAAATACACAAAAGTTTTTGTTTAGTTTTACTTAAATTGTTTTATCGTTTTATTTAACGTCGCTATGTTGTTAAGAAGTATAATTTTATAAAATTATTAAGACGAAAAATAAAAACATTGGGCAAATGAATTGAAATTAAACTGATTGAATTCTTTATCCATGTAATTACAGTCATTTATTATATTTTCTACAATCTTTATTACATCAAAATTTTTTTTCTTTGTTGTGTGTTAATCGACTCAACATACAATTGTTAAATTATTTTCTTACGAAATATCCTCATTATAACGTTCTTAATATTATGGATTTATTAAAAATAATAATTGTCATAGTAAGAATTGGATGTTGTTTTTTTTCACCATTTTCTTTTTTTTAGATACAAAAATGAAATGAAAAATTATTAAATTAATGATAACAATACGGGTGGTCTGTGTTGTATTTACACTTGCCTTGAAGCATTAGGAGAGTTTTTATTATTATTATGATTTTAAAATATTAAAGATAATTTTGTTTTGATATTTTTTTTTAAATGAAGATGCGAATGTTTTTTTTATTACATTTTTACGTTTATTATGGATTTAATGATAAATGTTTCGTTATTCTTGTTTTATAATAAAAAAGAAAAATAATAATAATATTAAATATACAAATGAATTATGTAGTCTTGATTGTGATGGATGGATGTGGATATGACGCTGTTATTGTATTTTATTTTATTTTACATTTTTTGTGGGTTTATTTTTCTTTACTATATTCATCACAATATAATAACAATGGTTATTCATTTATCAAATGTAAAGTAAAAGAAATAGAAATACTAGCAACAACGTTATGAGATTTAAAAGCATTTACATTGGACACAGAAAGTATATATTAAAGTAAACAAAATAATTAAATGAATAAATAATTTAAATATTTTTTTTAAGTATTTAGAAATAATTACTAAATTTATTTTTCTTGTCAATTTTATTTTCCTCATTTCCTAATAGAAACTTTCCAGTCAGTTTAAAAATAAGATATAAGCAAATCTAAAAATATTAAATTGTTTAACTATTTATCTTAAAAAAATTCAATATCAAATTAAATAAATAAAATTCGTTAAAACAGCTTGAAACTCCATATAGCTTTCTTGGCACCTCATTTTATATGGTTTTTCTTTGCTGGTAATAAAATCGAAATAAAATCTATGTATACCTTTAAACCAGAAAAATAAAACATGATTACCGCAAAAACAAAGGAAAAGAGGAAAATTAAAATAAAAATACATTAAATTGTATTTTATCTCGTTTAATGTTGGTGCATAAAATAAGTGGCATTAAAATTCGACATGTGCTGCAATAATAAATTAAGATTAGAAACAATTTAGTTTTATTTATTTTGTAAATTATATTAAACACATTAATAAATAATAAATAAATATCCAATTGAAAGGTATTAAATTTGTTAAAATATTATTCCCGTAAAAATAAAATCCAAACCAATAAAAAAATATATATACAATTGTGTTACAAAAGAATTAATTTAGTGTTAATTTATACTTTAATGAGGTGGACATTGTTTTAATTTTTTGATACAGAAATAAGATTTGATTTATTTCAATTAAGGAAAATATAAGGCTAATAAAGAAAATAAAATTGACTTTTAAAGCTAATATTATTTATAGCTATGGTGAATTGCAGGCTGTTTACTTTAACATTATAATATATTCTATGACGTTGCTATATTTATTAATTGATTGCTAAACATTATATTATAATACTTTTTGATGTAACGAAAGAGCAACAAGTTTTTCTTGCTGTTAGTTTTTAATAAATAGTTTTTAGAAAGTTAACATTTTATTAGACGATTTGATAAACAAATTTTAGTCATAATTAATTTAAATATAAAAAACAGCAAAAATAGTTCTTATAAGGATTTAATAAATATATTTATTATTTTTGTTTTTATTATAACATTTAAATGAAAATATTTATAATAAAATAATAGTTATAAAAGAACAAAACTAAAGACTTTACCCATTTGCTGCTGGAGAAAATTTTTCGATATTTTTGTCTATTTATTTAAAATTTATTTATATTATTCTTAATATGTTGTGTAAACGAAACGAAATGACACGATATGATAAATGAATTGTCATATACTTCAAAATAAAACTTTGCGCTGGACAACTCAAAATGATAATTTTACGCTGTATTTTTGCTCCATCCAGTGAACTAAGCGCAAAACAGCTGCACAGCGGCCGAGTGCGGTGGATGCGCCCAATAATAACGTGTCATTGTCATAATAATAAGTGAAACATATATATAATAACCATTAGTCGTCAAAAAAAAAACTATCTAGACCCACACGAATGGCCTCGGTTATTGCTTTATATATAAAAATACATGCAAAATTTTACATAGGATTTTTTTTTATTTCAATAAATTTAACTTATAGAAAACAGCAGGCAGTGACATACTTCCAATTTTAATATAAGTAACAATCAAAATAAAACATGTAATACGTGATTTTAGTATTAGCTTTGTACAAAACTCAGACTTAATTTAATTTTTGTATCAGGATAAAATGTTTAGTGAAAAATAAGCAGCAGATAAAACTGCATTAAAAATTAAACGAAATTAATGAACGGCTTTTGTTAACTTTTAAGAGTAAAGTTAAAAGCTCTTTTATTTTTTATAATAAAACAGAAATGTGTTTTTTCTTTATTCGTTTGTTTAAATTATTAATCAGCCTTAACTGAAGACTAAATCATTAACATACTTTTCGTAATTACCAACAACACTTTGTGAAACTATTAAAAATGTGTTTACATAATTTTTGCAATCAGCCGGTATAATATGTTTCAATTTTCCATTCATAATGTTTTGAATATTCTTGATAGGCAGGTATTTTTGCTAGTTTGGTGACATATCTCTAAGCTATGTAATTATATGCAGTGTAAAATACCTACAACCAGCGGACTGAACCAATACCATACATACCGACTATAATTATAATCTACCTTTGCTCAGTTATAATAAAATTTTTAATAAATAAAAATATAACTAAAATTAATAATTGACAAAATAATGTGAAAGTATTATAAATAAATTTATGCCCTCGAAAACTACAAAATTAAATACTACCACGTTCATTATCATCGTACACAATACCAGATTTACTATTCTATAAACTAATAATTATTTACCTGAATTTTTATATTGTCTTCAGAGAAACATACAAAACTTACAAACAAAATATTTTAATGTTTGTATCGTTTCATTTTACGTCACAAAGGTATCATTTACGTGCTATATATATTTAGTAGAAAAAGCGTTGGACCCAATTGATTAAAGAAAAAATACACAAATTTCAACGTATGGTTGCACAATTCAATCTTTCTGAAATATATATATTGTAAATTGTTCTTTTTTTTTATTACCATAAAATTTGATAGTCAACACAATTTTTATTTGATTTAAACAAACAAAACATATAAATTAATACAAGACAATTAAAAAATATTCATTTTATTTTAATTAACAGAAATTGCTATTTGCAGTATTTTTGTAGCATTTGATAGCATTTTTTTTTTTTTTTTCTTTTTAAATTTATAGTTTTCATGTTTCATACATTTATTTGGATTCCTATTTGAAAACAAAAACCCTAAACAAACCAAATATGATCAAACTTTTTATATGATGATGATGGTGAGGTGATGATTCTCTTATTAATTACTTTAGTCAACAAAACATTTCTTTTAATGTATTTTTATTTTTATTATTGGATAAAAACATTTAAAAACTTTCAAAAATTAATTTAAATTGTTTTAACTTTAATAGTTTAACAAATGGAGTATTATTGCTTTAACAAAGATGCTATTTATTTACTAGATTTAAACAACTTTTTAAAAGCAAAAATGATAAGAAAAATCTTCTATAGTACAATATTGACAAAACAATTTAATTAATATTTAAAATAATGTATGCTTAAATTAAGTAACATTTACTTTTAAGAGGTAATAATAATTGAACTTGAATATTTCACAATATACACAAGGTTTGGATAACTTTAATATGCATTATCCTAATGAAATATAACAAATGTTTATTATCTTTGCAGTTTTATATTCGGACATAAATTGTATATTTTCTTTTAATGCTTTGAATTAATAAAAAAAAAACAAAATGAAACAGCATAGTTTAACAGATTGTTGAAGCCATTTAGAGATTGCATATTATATTTGAGTGTAAGTTAAGAATCCTTTACTATACATTTTCATAATAAAAATTAATAAAAGCAAAAATAATAAAAAAATATGAAAAAAAAACTTTAAAAACAACGAAATGGTGGTGACGACGGCAACGACATTGTTTTATAAGTAGTTTTATATAGTTTTATATGGTTTCATACCAACCATTAGTTATTACGGCAATGTTTCTTCGTTTAAATTCTTAGTATAAATATAATATACATTTTAAAAATTTAACAAAACAAAAGAATAATAACAAAAAAACGCGAGCAAGCCAGAAAAGTTATTGTGTTCTTTACACATGTATAATGTTTTAATGTGAGAGACTTTTCTGATGACAAAAAATAAAACATATGATATAGTTATAAAGTTATAAATGTTTAAAAAAAAATATGAAAATAATAATACAAGTAGTGGCACTACAAGCAAAAGGAACCAAAAAAAAAGAAAAACAAATATGTTGCTATGTATATAAATATTACGGCAATATTGCAAAGTACCACCCGTACATAAGGCAGATAAATGAAACATAAAGTAGCAGTAGCAATTGCAACAACAACAAAAAAAAACCAGTAGAGCAGCACTTCAGAAGTAATTTGGGTGACTCTTATTCGTTGTCCTATTAAATTTTCTTGCATAGAACAAGGGATCGAGTGAATAGTTCCATAACATATTTATTTGTTAGTTGAGTTTTAAAACTAAACTTTTGTACTTGAGAGGTAACTAAAGGACAAGACAGAGAAAAAAAATGCAAAACCGAGAAAAACATAAAAAAATGGCTATAATTTAATATATACCTAGACTGTAACAAAGCGACTATTTTAATTTCCTTGGTAATGGGATAATATGAGTGTACATATCTTATTTTAACTTTACATTTAATATTTAAGGTTATTTTTTTTGTAATAATTCCTACCATAGGTACAATCAAATATGAGTGACTAGGCCTTTTCCTTATATAAAACAACATGTATTGTTTCTTGTTTTAATATATAATTTCAAAAAAGTGCTTAAACACTTTTAAATAAAATCCAAATTTAAATGATAATAAATATAAAAAAAATTAACATTAAAAAAATCAATGTTCTTTTGTAAAAAGTAAAGTGAAATATTTTAAACTTAATAAAATAATAAAAAGGTTCCGGCTAGAAATATTTTATTTGTTTATTGTTTATAAACACAAGGCCAGCCATAAAATGATGCCTTTTATTTTACTTAACTTGTGTCTTTTTTTGCACATTCCATTTGCTACACCGTCATTGTTGGTTGTTTGTTTCTTTTTTTTTCTTCGGAAAATATTTTTTATTTTATGCGATTTTTTGGTGATAAAAATGCTTATTTTTAATTTTTTGGTTCAACTTTGCTTCTATATTTATTAATTTACACTAATATCTATTATAGATAAAGTCTAATAATCTATTTTTTTTAATAATAATAAAAGATTAGTTTATTTGTACATTTAACCATTCATCTACTAAATGTATATAAAAGGTTTTTTTATTCAAATTGCGGCAAATGGGAGGCGATGGTTGCATATTGTATTTGACCAACTTACATTTATTTATTTTTACTTAACATTTCTTTTAATATGTGCTTTATATTTTATTTTTTGTTCCAATTATTTCTTTTTCGTATGTTTAGATAGTGTAAAGATGTTCATATGTTTGTATACTTAGATAATGATGCTTTGTAGTTTGTGCGCTTTTTAAAACAAAATAATAATGATAATAATAATAATAATAATAAAGCACAGCACGAGAAAAAACATCATATAAAATCAACATAAAAAAAATTTTTAACCACAACAGTGTTATTTATACAAAAAAAAATCAAACAAAGAGCTACAAAAATGAAAAAACATCACAAAAGATAAGATAATGTGAATTGAAAGTAAAACATCTAAATTAATAACAAAAAAATAGAGAAAAGATGTAATTTAAGAAATGTAAATGAAGAAGTAAAAAAGCGTGAAAAGTAATAAGAGAATGAAAAACCTTTATGCATATGCATTTTATCGTATCATGCTTTGCAACAATTCTATTTCTAAATTGTTTATAAGGAAAAAATGTTTATTGTCTTGAGAAAAATAGGAAAAATTATGCACAAGCATATATAAAAAGACAACATTTGCTTGCATGGATGCATTTTCATTAACCGCAACAATAAAAAAAGGACATAGAAATTTATTTTCTTTCTTTTGTTAAAAAGTTCTATTAACAAATGTTGCTACGTTGCAGTTATATATTTAATTTTCTTTAATTTTTTACTATTATTATAGAATTTGTAATCGTATTACACGAATAACATTGGGTAATACAAAAATAATAAATAAATTTGAAAAATCTTACTGACTGTATTTGTAAATGCTTTATTTTAACTAGAAACCGCACAATCTCTGTTTGTATCAAGACGTGGCTGTATTTACTACATTTTCTATTAGGTACTTATTTAATTTGTTTTTATTATTGCTTTACTCTATATTTTCCATATACCCTTAAATATTTTTAATGGAGACAACAAAAAAATTAAAAACAACTGTCTCAAATCTAATAAACTTTAAAATTAAAATCAGAATAAAGATAGGACCTTACTTTTCGAAAAGTAATTTTGCAAAAATTAGACAACATCAAAAATATATAGTTAATAGGTATAATAACGATGCAAGTAATAAAGAGTCAGAAACAAACAGCCCAAAAAATAAATAGGAAAAATAAAAGGCCTCCACGAGACACAACCGTTGTTATTTGTATATTTTTTCTTAAAAGTAAGAAATAAGCAATATAACACCTACAGATTACCATATACAATGCGGTAAATAAATAATAAATAAGCAAAAATTATGAGATAATGTTGGGGTTTTTATGATAGATAAGTGAATTATTAAAAAAAAAAAAAAAAAGGAAAAAACATGCCGTTGATCTTGTTGCTGTTATATCATCTTTTGCGGTTTTTAACTTATTTCATTATACTGTCCTTGAACATTATGTTGTGGGTTTCTGATGAGAGAAATTTTACAACTTTTGAGGTATTTTCTTCTTTTTTGCTTATTATTTTTTATGTCTACAACCACACATATAAAAATTTATATATATATATATATATAAATTAATGTTTTGATTTGTTTAATAAAAATATATAAATTCTCATTGTTATTTGAACAAAAGTTAAGTAAAATCATGGATTTGTTTAGAATATTCTGGTTAGAAAGAATTTTATATCAAAAAGAATAACACAAAAAAATCCAAAGAGCAAAATAATAATAAAAAATATCTATGTATAATTGGGTTTACTTAAGGATTATATTTTTAGTCGTTTTACGATTTAAGGTAGCTTTAGCTTGCCTAGTTGCACAAATTTTATAGAAAAAAGAAAATGATTTGTAACAACCAAAGCTGTAGTACTACATACTTATTTTATTTCATTTTTTATATTTTTTTTTCTATCTTAAACTTTTACTCTTTTGTCTGCTATTTTGTTACTTAAACATTATTATGCCATGATTTTGGTTATAAAAAAACTGCAACAAACCCTTTAAAGAAAAAATAAAAACAATTTACGAAAAACAAATTTCTATTCGTTTCAAGACTTAAACAGCACAAATATAAGCAGCAATAGAGGTTTCTTCATCAGCTTCTTTTTCATAAAAAAAATCATGAGCTAATGCTTTTAATATTTTATTGTTTAAGTTTATTCATTTTTTTATGCTTTTGTATAAAAGCACGCAAGCTTTTATGTGTCTAAATATCTTTTGTACCTTTACTAAGTCATGTTATTTTTGTTTTTATTTTTTTATTTTACAAAAATGTATGTAGTGATAATCTAAAATTTCATTCAATCAAATTTCAATTACGAGTAAGGCAATCGAAGTAAATCAGAACAAAAGCTAACAAAATATGGAAAAACAAAAAAAAAAAACAAATCATACTAAAGAAAAAAAAAAGATAAGAAAAGAAAAAGTTAGAAAGAAAACTTTCACTTTAGTTGGGGAAGGTATATAGATGGCTGTGGTAGAAATTCTTTATAGAAGTAGAAAAAATATCTGAAGGGTGAGTTAATGTTTTTAATAAAAGGCAGACAAAGCTTTTTGTGCTTTCTTAGAAAGAAAAAAAAATCTATTCGATTTATATTTGCATCATCGATCGTTAGGTGCAAAAAAATATTTTACCAACTAATATCTTTTAAATAGAAAAAATAACCAAAAATTAAACAAACGTATATAACACTTTACATTCCTTTTAGTTTTTATTTATCTATGGTTTTATTTAAGCGGTTTTCTTCATTTTTCACTTCTATTTTATTTTAATATTTCACCAATATAAAAGTTCAATATTTATTAAATTTAATATTAATTTATATTTTTGCTAAAAGAATTACAAAATTTACTATCTTTAAATAACCTTACACTATTCCTTATTATTCAGTTATAACATATGTAATATATTAATAATTTTGTCAATTAATTTTTCTTTATTAAACTGTTTTTTGTTATCCAATTAATTTAATAAAATGCTTTTATACGTTAAAGTTAAAAATAATAAATTTAAATCCTTTTTGATGAAGAGACAAATAAAGTAAGATAAAAAAGATAGTAAAAACTAAATAATAATAAGCCAGACAAAGAATGTTAAATAAATGGTCAAATATATTAAATCCATCTTTTTTATCTACTGTTTATTTGACATTTGTCATCATCAAATAACAAAAGGCAGCAAAACAAATATACATCTATATATTTATATAAGGGAAAGTAATGCTGAATCAGTTTAATAACTACCTAACGCTTCGTGAACAACATTTTTGCTTTCTTATTTTTTGTAAGAATAGTGTGCGGTGACATAATAATCTTGATTTACTCAACAAAACTAACAAAAGTAAATTTACTATAAATACAATGAGCTTGTTTATAACAAAAGGTGTAACAGTTGAGTTGACTTTTTGTTTGGTTGAATAAAATGAATGGCAGCTGCTGTCATCATACAATTTATTTTTTTTTCCACATAACATAATAATATTTACTATGATTTAAGATTTTCATCATTATCATAATAATAATAATAATAATAATAATAATAATAATAATAATAATAATAATAATAATAATAATAATAATAATAATAATAATAATAATAATAATAATAATAATAATAATAATAATAATAATAATAATAATAATAATAATAATAATAATAATAATAATAATAATAATAATAATAATAATAATAATAATAATAATAATAATAATAATAATAATAATAATAATAATAATAATAATAATAATAATAATAATAATAATAATAATAATAATAATAATAATAATAATAATAATAATAATAATAATAATAATAATAATAATAATAATAATAATAATAATAATAATAATAATAATAATAATAATAATAATAATAATAATAATAATAATAATAATAATAATAATAATAATAATAATAATAATAATAATAATAATAATAATAATAATAATAATAATAATAATAATAATAATAATAATAATAATAATAATAATAATAATAATAATAATAATAATAATAATAATAATAATAATAATAATAATAATAATAATAATAATAATAATAATAATAATAATAATAATAATATAATAATAATAATAATAATAATAATAATAATAATAATAATAATAATAATAATAATAATAATAATAATAATAATAATAATAATAATAATAATAATAATAATAATAATAATAATAATAATAATAATAATAATAATAATAATAATAATAATAATAATAATAATAATAATAATAATAATAATAATAATAATAATAATAATAATAATAATAATAATAATAATAATAATAATAATAATAATAATAATAATAATAATAATAATAATAATAATAATAATAATAATAATAATAATAATAATAATAATAATAATAATAATAATAATAATAATAATAATAATAATAATAATAATAATAATAATAATAATAATAATAATAATAATAATAATAATAATAATAATAATAATAATAATAATAATAATAATAATAATAATAATAATAATAATAATAATAATAATAATAATAATAATAATAATAATAATAATAATAATAATAATAATAATAATAATAATAATAATAATAATAATAATAATAATAATAATAATAATAATAATAATAATAATAGCAATGATAACGATAATAACAACTACACCCACCACCAAAAAAATGAACTTACAATTTACTAAATTATACTTAAACATTACAATAAAAGAAAGGAAACCAAAATGATGCCAGAAATATTCTCAATAGTTGTACAAAAGAAACAAATTGAATTAAATTGACTTGAATAAAGTTACGAAAATAAATATCTAAT